>SSNP01000084.1:939464-1393326 GCA_006937955.1 Pachypanchax playfairii
GTAGGCGAGGCATCTTGCTTACCGAGGCAGTGCCTTGGTAGGCGAGGCATCTTGTTTACCGAGGCAGTGCCTTGGTAGGCGAGGCATCTTGCTTACTGAGGCACTGCCTTGGTAGAGGAAGCGTCTTGCTTACAAGGACACTGGAACAGACTTCACTCACGTGATTGCGGCTGCCTGCTCATGCGCACTGTTTATGTCCTGCTCATCACCCATGGAGCTAGAAATGTTAATAAAAATAAAATAAATGTGCAAGCGAGTTAGTACCTTCTAGCCACCGAAGCTTCAAGTATACAAAGCAACTAACCAACCGTATAACTGCTTTGGATTAAAAAAAAAAAACATTTTAAATATAAGCTCGATAGCAACAAGCCTTTGAAGTAGCTGCTGTCGGCTTCTCAACTGCCATTTTTTGAAAATACCGCAATGTATTCTGGGAAATTTGTGACCGAGGGAAGGCCTCAAGGCACGTCCCATGTATCCTTGGTATGTTATCTAAACAATGAGCAAACCAAGAACAAATGCCTCTGTAGTATATGAACGTTGGAAAGCGGCTTGGCGGGTCCCGATGACGTATCTCCTAGGCAACCAGGGCGGGACCAAGGCATCAAGGCAAGGTTCCTTGGCTTTGAGAAACACTTGTTAGTTTATGGGATTTGTTACCATTGTTTCCATATAAAAGTGCATTAAATTCCATATTCATAACCTTTTAGCTGGTCTGGTTGTACATTATGAATAAACTAGTCAGATATTTCCACAATGTTTGGAACTTCCAAAAAAACAACTCATTGGAATAAACAGCTTATGCGCCATGTTTTCCAAACAGGATACACATTTGGATCATTTTTATTTATGCAAAAGACATTAACACAAAAAGCGTCCCATTCTTCAACCAGTATTTATCACAAATCAGCCAAAGTAATTGTGTTGATCAATCTGGCGCTAAAAACACATTCAAGCTGAACCCACATTGGGTTTGAGATCAGGACTGCACGATTTCAGACCTCTTTTAATGCAGACAAATTTGTCTTTAAGACTGTCAACACTCGCGCTGTTTACTAAAGGGAAGCTACGTTGTGCCGGAAATGATGTTGGGTTGTTTGGCTGACCAATCACATACGTGCGTTATCCGATGCGGCCGTCGGAAAGTTAGAAAATAGAGCGTGACTCCAACCGACCATCCGAGGCAGTTGGAGAGCCCATAAGATGTTGTATCATGGCGGTGCGTGTCTCCGACACGTCGGAGCTGCGTTAGTATGAATCCAGCTTAAGGAAGAAGCTGCCCCACAGCATCACAATACTTCTGTAACAAAAACCTGTGACCATCGGTGCAGTGATTGCCACATCTTCACACTATAGTCAAGAATCTGGACTCAACTCCCAACATAAAGTCACTCCATATGTTCAAGGTCCAGTGTACCTGTTCCTGACACTTGCTTGATGTAGAAGAGCAGTCATGGCAGGCCTGGTATCCCTGGCTGTGTGCATTCTGTTCTGGACTGTCTGGTAGAAAGCCATTGGCCCTTTTATCCTGCAAATCTTGACAACTAATCTGTAGAAAATTGTTTCTAAGCATTGAAAGGGTGAAGATGTGATTTCACCTTTTTTGGGAAGCCCATTGCTTGTCTTTGACATCCCCCTTTAAATAGAAATTGGTGCTGCACAGATGTTGTTAATCAGACACCTGACTCTCACCTGAGGTACCAGATGCTCTAAACAACACTCAATAGATATTTGCTAAGATTTGGGAAAATTTGCCTAGTTTTGTGTGGGCTCAGTTTACATGCTCAACTCTGCTACTTAACCCACAAATGATCATGTCCTGACACCTGGCACCATTTAAGAGGAAATTAACAGCAAAGAAGCAAAGAAATAATCCATCAAACCTATTTTTTCTAACTTTTCATCTAAGTTTACATAGCAGCTCAAGCCTGGTATTTATATCATAAATCATTTATCACTGCAGTCTTTTTTCTTGCTTGAAAAAAAAAATGCAAATTGTCGATGGTGGTTTGGCGTCAATAGCAAAGGAGCAATGAAGGAAATGTGTTTTTACTTTTTATACATCAGACCCGTTACTACAACACAGTCCCGTTAACTACACAAGTGACCCTGCAGTCGCACAGGAAGGACAGGAAACTGAGCACAAACTAGTGATTATATTTGAGGGAACATTTGAGGGAACTATCAGGTTATTTCAAATGCAAACAAGACAAAACAGGATAGTTATGGAAGTTGTAAAAAATGGCTCAAACAGGAAGTCAGCACAAAAAGAAATGAGAGCAGAGTCTTATTCTGATACACATTTTCTATAAGTCTGTGATGGAGAGTGCAATTTGCTCTGCTGTCATCTGCCGGGGCAGCAGCATTCAACCAGGGGAATAAAAAAAAAACTGCACAAAGAAACACGCTGCAAAATTGATTGATGGACAATAGAATATAGCGATACACAACAAAATGTTTTCAGCTTTATGCAGTTGGCTGCATTTAGTTTCCTTTCGTAATCAAGGTCATTCTACAGCAACAACAAGGTTTCCAAAGCAAGAAGTCTTAAGCTTCATTAAAAACACATGGTCAGCTTTACTGGATATTTATTTTTTCATCTTTTTTTGGCTAAATTTCTTGACTTCTAAGGACAAGTCTGCAAAATAGCTCAGTATTTTTCTGTTGAGTTGAGTGGGTAGTGCCATGAAATCCACAATTTCTGCTCATGCCTAAACGGAGAAACTCAAAAGCTCACAGCAGTGATGGTAGATTAGAATAATGCAAAAGCTTGTTTCCTTGAACAAGCATGAGGTAGAGTATTAAATCAGATACAGTAAAACATTTGCCACTGTGCTCCCTCTGGACACTGGGACATGATTAGTGAGGAGGATGCTGCAGCAGCACAGTGCAGAGATTCAATACAACACCTTATTCTGTTAAGAGTTTTCCCTTAATGATGACAGCAGAAAATTCCATTGTCCTAATAGCAGAAGGACATGCAGACCCAGACTGAGCCTTGATGAAGAAGATCAGACGGAGAACTTCCAGGGAGAATGAGCACATCTGGATTCATTTCTGAGGCACGATTCTCTGGCATCCCTGTGACTCTTGCAGCCAGTGATGGATAAAGGGTGGGGGGGGTGTGAGGGGAATCCCTACTGCAATAACAACTTAAGACAGCCCCTGGGGACTAGAAGTTTCAGCACATCAAAGCATCTGTACAAGTTGCGTTTTTTTCTACCGAAAAAAAAAACAGATTTCGACCATTTTCACGCGCTTTTCACGCACGATTAAAACAAATAGAATCTAATTATGGCGACTAAATGAAGGGGGCATCAGTTCTACACACGAACTAAATTAGGATTCAGTTAATGTCCATATGCTAAAATTTACTGCATCACATTTTTAGCGCTTGGCTGATTTCTGTCTCAGTCTATTGATCATCGTGGGATTTTCTAAAGTTGATCTCTGGGTGAGAATCGTGACGAGCCTTTATTCTTCTGTTCCAATGGAATTTATGTGTTTCAGAGGCTCATTTGAAGCGAAAGAGGGAGCATTAGGATGTCCAACAGATGCTACCGGAGTGCGGCGTGAGACGCGCTCTGAATGGATAAGGACTCCCTACCTTCCACTTTGGTGAGGGTGAGTACCGGACTGTTGCAGGCGGACAGCGGGGCAACCCTTGCGGAGTGTTTCTTCATGATGATGAGCTCGGATGGACTGAGCTCCAAACCGCTTCGACTACATCCCTGACGCTGATTTGGTGCAGACTCCAGACCTCTTGGCGGGACCCTCACAGCCGGAGTCCCGCTCTCTGTCCACTTGTATCCATCTAAATCCCGGTTTGGATTTGTTCCCCTCCCTGTGATGTACCTACCCCCCAACACACACCCCCACACATCTACCTTCCTCCTACACTTGCCTTCCCTCCCCGAATCTGCTGTATCCAGTGCGTCCTGGTTGCGCTCTGCTTCACGTTCAGCTTGGCATTCGCTGAAATTTGCCCACGTCACGAATTAATCAGTCGCACCCCCGCCACGCTGCACCCCTAAAGCTCTGCTATCCACACACACACACACATACACACACACATACACACACCCTACAGCAACCCGCCCCCACACACAAACACACACCCCGGGAGAGTTGGAACTCTGTATAAAAGTGAGAAGATGGGGGCGCTGACCCGGTTCGGGGGCGTGGAGACAAACTCTGGAGCTATAAATGGACTGTGTGTGACAGAAATGGGACTGAGACAGAAGGGGTGGGAGGGCGATGAGGGGATTTTGTCTCATGAGTTTAGAAAAAATGATTCTAATGATTACAATTCAAAATAAAGAATAAAGAATCCTTCATGTGAATCGGGATTGGAATTAATTTCAACATTCTGGACATTGTGATCACGTTTAGTCTGTGCTGAATGCTTGTCTGATCAACAAGTAGTTTATTGCTGCGTTTGTGTGTGCGCATGTGAATTCTAACATTCAAACACATGTTCATCTTCTGCTGAGTCCAAATTCCCTACAGCTCCACGCTGAGGACGTCTGCATCTTAAGAGAGACATCAAACTGAACTTCATGACACTTTTTAAACTCAGAGCTGCAGGAGTGCAGGAGTAAACCTCAAAATATGAGATGATGTTTGTGTTCTGCTCAGCGTGATCTTCAAATCTTCTTGCTTGAAACAAACTTTATATCACTGAATACACATGTGTGTCAGATGAAGCTTTTGCATGTGTGTAACAATCCACTGAGCATGCCCAAAGGAAGCTGTGCTGAATAATTCACTGCCCAGACTGTACCTCATGCAAGTAAAAATCCCTTTTCCATGCTAAACTAGGACAGGGAGCTCTAAAAAACACTCAGACCAGACTCATTCTGTCCCTCTGCAATCAAATCCATTGGATTCTTTAACATTTCTTGCCACTCTGCTCAGGTTTAAATTTGAAAATGGGAAATGTCAGAGACGGCGGATGGGAAGTAAAGGATGAAAGCTACAGAGACTGGTTTCAAAGAGCAGCACAGAATGCATAAAACGTTATAAGCATGTCATCCGAGTTCGAATGTGTGTCACAGCAAAAAGGTTCAACTCTTCTGTGTGTTTTGTGAGTTCCACTCCATCATCTGCACCTGCCAGCTGCATCTCAGATCTAAAGCTGTCACTTTTCAGTCGCTTAGCAAGACGAGAACATGAATATTCAACGAGAGCGCATGCGGTATTATTGACACACAATGGTGGTTAAGATCATTAAAAAGATCCCAGTCAGTAACTCGGAGTCTTTTATCTGCAAACACGGAGGAGGAAGATCAAACCAGAGCACGCTCTGAGAAACCACAACAACTCCCTGTTTGTAACACAGTGTACAAGCACATGAGAGATAAAGTCGTGCAAAAAACAAAATCCTAATCTTTTACGTCAGCACAGCTCAGACTGGAGGAAACAAATCTGGAATGGGAGTATTTTTTTCTTCCAAACCGACATTTTTTGTTTATTCCTGGTGAACGAGAGAAGCTACAGTCACCATCTTCAAGGACAAACACTCTTTAACGGATGGCTGAATGTGGAAAGACTTCTTGTAAAGGTTTTCTGGGACAAATAAATTCAATTATAGGACACAACTTGAATTGCTGGTGCTTTTATTGCCGGTACCTATAGAGAAACGAAAGTGGTTTCACAGAAATGGGATGGATACAACATTTTTCTTACCTAAAATGAGACTGAAGTTAATCCCCCAGGGAACAAAATGTGCTCATTATACTCACTTTTTATACAATCTTCTCTGCAAGAAAAAGAAATAAACTTTTTTTTAATCTAATTTGGAGACTGAGACAATAAGTTGCATAATATCAAATAGATTTAATCCTCCTTCTCATGCTGCTGCTCTCAAAACTACTTTATATAATGTTTTGTTTTATGATTTCACAGCTGAAAATCTGAATGTTAAACAAGAATTAAAAAGAAGAAAATAAGTGAGTATGGAAATCCATATTATTGATAAAAAAAAGTTAAGAGAGCCTGAGCTGCAAACTTGACTAAATGAATCACTTACAGAGGCCATTTCATACAAATTTCAGGACTTTGTGGTTATTTCTTAAGTATTAACCAGTAATATGAAACATTTTATATCTAAAAAACGTCAGGAAACACTGATTAACAGACCTTTCAATCTGTCTGCATTAAAATTTGGGTGATTCCGGCTCCTTCCATCAGGCTTCATCAGCAGCTCGTTTATATTCATTATTCGAATTTGCTGGACTCTGATTGGCTAACAAACTAGCCTATGAGAGCAAGGTATACTGTTTCCTGCCCCGCTGTGCATGGCAACAGCAGACATCGTGTCTTCCTGTTTGCTACATCTTATGCTAACAGCTTTTAGCTAGCCTCATGCTAGGTGTGGTTTCAACTGTGGGAGCTGATGAATACTAACAAACAAAGGAGTTGTGATGAAACAGATACAGGCCGTTCGGACTCGGGAGAACTCGGGTTTTATCACCACCTGCGTAGTTTGAGAGATTAAAACTGAAAGAGAATTTGTTGACCTGTTTTCACACCCACTATGAAGGTAAGAACACCTGTGGAGCTAAAATATTCAACAGAAACCTCAGAAAAAAAATTTTTAATGGAAGGGCCTCTTTAATACACTGAACACAAATATAAAGCAACACTTTTGTTTTTGCTCCCATTTTTAATGAGATGAACTCAAAAATACTTTCCACATACGCAAAATAACTATCTATCTCTAATATTGTTCAAAAATCTGTCTAAATCTGTAATAGTGAGCAGAGTTAATCCATCCCACCTCACAGGTGTGTCATATCAAGATGCTGATTAGACAGCATGATTATTACACAGGTGTGACTTAGATTGGCTATAATAAAAGGCAATTCTGAAATGTTCAGATTTGTTTTATTGGAGGGTCTGCATGAGGCAAATGGTGGTCATACCAGTTACTGACTAGTTTTCTGAGACCCCAAACCCCCCAAAAAACAAAACTGAACATTTCAGAGTAGCCTTTTATTATAGCCAGTCTAAGACACACCTGTGCAATAATCATGCCATCTTGATATGACACATCTGTGAGGGGGGATGGATAGTGAGAAATGCTCACTATTACAGATTTAGACAGATTTTTCAACAATATTTGAGATAGATGGTTATTTTGTGTTTTAGAGTTTTGAGTTCATCTCATAAAAAAAACGAGAGCAAAAAAAAAAGTGTTGCATTTATATTTTTGTTCAGTGTAGTTAAAATGATTGGCCCACAAATGAAAGATGTATTTTGTTTGTGCCGTTTCACCCAAATGAATCTGTAACACCAGCATGAGTAAATGCCTGATTTTATTTGTGCACAGCAGTTGGATGGACTGCATCTTTGCCAAAACCTTAACCGATTTGTTATTGGCATTTTCAATCCAATTACACGGCTAATGCTAATCAATTCCTCATTGGACTCCAGTAACAACTATTTAATGTAAAACTTTCTGTGCTGAAATCAAAGAAACCTGAAAGCATCACGAGCTGTTAGCTTTGTTCTCCTGGCTCACATATTATACATCTTCAGTAACACAAAAAAAAAAAAAAAAAAAAGAATAGTGCCTCAACAAACAACATCATCTTCTTAGCAGGGGTTTAGAAATGAGATAGCAGAACCGGAAACAGAAAGACAAGAAGAATGTTAAATCTCAG
The DNA here is from genome assembly GCA_006937955.1 of Pachypanchax playfairii. NCBI lineage: Eukaryota > Metazoa > Chordata > Actinopteri > Cyprinodontiformes > Aplocheilidae > Pachypanchax > Pachypanchax playfairii. The sequence continues at coordinate 947,132 of SSNP01000084.1, forward strand.
CTTGTTTCAAGCATCACAAAGCAGAAATCTAACTTTACTTTTTAATCTTTTCAAAACAAAATCAAAACATGGATGGAGGCAAACAGCTGTCAGAGCACTGCATCCAGAATCAGTTTATTGGGTTAATGGTCTCCATGAGTCCCCTGAGGGGGACGGGGGACAGTTGGTGAAAAGCCCTTCCCAGATTTTGCAATGACACTGGTCTGTGTGAAACTTGCGCTGATTGTTTCTCAATAGCAGATGCGTTTAAGGAGCCGATGCCCTTGATGTGCTGGAAAACGAGTATTTGCTATATTGTGTTATTTCTTTCATCTCCACAGAACAATCTGAAGGGAAAAAACTTATCCTCATAATTCAAAGCTTCTATTTATTAGGTCTTTGAAATTTCGATGTCCACACTGAGGACAGGTGGCATTTAGTCATCTACACTAATTATTTCACATCCCTTTGTGTTGCCCAAGGGCACACTGAATACAAAATAAGCCTCCAGCTGCTCAGTTTACAAGTGACAACTGTTGCAAGGTTTAAACATTTAATGAAAACTTTGATGGTTACTTCCACCAAATAAAATCATATAAAAAGGAAACTCATGAAACTCACATTTAAATAGCTTTTTTAATCATTTTTTTGTTATTAAAAATAAAAAAAGATCACTTGGCTAGTGGACATATTGCTCCAAACATCCAGTTTACATGCTGTCTGATGAGATCACGCTGAGGGACGAGCACACGGGTCAGTGAGTTTTTAACCTCAGCGGGTTCAAAACACAGTCATGTCAAGGAGGAAGGTAGTAACTTAACAACATCTTGCTGCTTCCTAATTATAAGCACGGCTAATAAAGTCCAGCAGCATCTTGAGATTGACCTTTTTATCACACTCCACCCTAACGATCCGCTCTCCATCAGGAGGAGAGTGTCACCCTGAAATTTACATCCCTCCAGAGGAAACAGCCCTCTTGGTGTTCTCCAGTTAAAGTTTCCCAAGGCCGCCACATATCATGTCGCTGGTGTAATTTGGTGTTCAGATGTCTGAGGAGTTTCTGCATCAAACACTATATATTTAACTGTAAATGATACCAATGCTGATTAAGAGGAGCGTAACATATACATTCCATAGAGGATGTTTCAGGCTGTTTTTTGTGTAACGTTGTAAATTCAGTCCAGACTTTTAATTCTTCTTCTGCCCTGAAGATAAAACATTCCTCTCAAGCTTTTCCAACCAACTTTTTTTTTATGTGTCTGTTGAAAACTGCAGATTTTCTTTAGGAGGATGTAATAATTTCTGCTTTGCGGTAGCCATACTGACATGAAATTCTGTTCTGGGTGCAGATGCACTCGTAAGATGTTTAACCAATTCAGTTCCCAGGAGTTAAGCGCCTGATCCTCTCGCCCACGCAGGCGGCTCTGCAAAGATCTTTTATCTTCTGTGAGATCCACTGGCTCCCTCTGTTGTCAGGCTGCTGTACGGTATCAGTTTTTTATCTTTTATCTAGACAGGCAGGAACGTCGTAAAGATTATAATACAATAAGAAACTAAACACTGTAAGATTGTTTTATTTTTTATTTTACAACTGCTTTGTTTTTAGTTTTTATTTCATCTCGGCTCATGTTAAAACACAAAGATGCAGGTAAATTCTGGACACCTTAAGAGAATCTCCAAAAAACTTCCATATGATGAAAATAAACAAGCAAATTAAAACATTGTTTTTATACTCATAAATATTAAGCAGATGAATATTTCATGGTGCTTGTCTGTGGATGGACTGATCTCAGAAGTATTAGTTCAGTTTATTTGAAAACTGTAACAAACAAAAATAAAAAAATAAAAAAGTGACACGCACACAAATAACAAGTACATGTAGATTACTCACAATCCTTTCTGATTTATAGAACTAGAACAAAACACACTGTTAAATGTTCAAAAGGCAGTAGGAAGAAGCACATCTTATTTTGAACCTACTCCTTTTTTCACATCATTCATACATATTATCATTCGACAATGACAACAGACAATAACGTGTTATTGTCAGAAATGGCCCAAAGAAGAAGTGATTTTTTTGGGGGTGATCCGGATCACCGTCTGGATCCAAGAGGGTTTCTAAGGATTCTTCATCATTGTGAGATAGAGCTGTTTTTAACATGGCTTCATGTAACTCCACAATAATGATCCACGTGCTTGATAAAAACATACAAGACGAGTTCCCAATAGGTTCTACATGATACCAAGAATTGATCTGGATCAAGGATTGATCTGGATCAAGGACTGATCTGGATCAAGGACTGATCTGGATCAAGGATTGATCTGGATCAAGGACTGATCTGGATCATTATAAAATCCCAGATACTTTGATCCAGAAAAGAAAAATGTAGACAACCTTCAAGTTTTTCATTAATGCAATTAAGGGAACAAATGATGGTTTAGACTTGCAATAAACACCAAATGACAAGTCCTTCAAAAGTTCTGGAGCTCGATCCAGAAGAAACAGCTATTAATGAAAAAGTGATTTTCATAAATATCTATTGAACTACAAATGAGACCGATGTCAATCTAGTTGTTATAGATGTTTTTGTAGTTAATGAATCTGATAATATTGATACAACAAAGATGAGACTGTTATATTTTGTATAAATCACAATATGAGGGGACCAGGGTGCTTGATGGAGGTCTGAGTGATTCTCTAGTTAATTATCTGATTAAGTTCTTTGCAGAATTCCTTTATTGCATGAACAGATTCCAACTCTCTCTAAGCATGTTCACTGGGTGAAGGCTCTGTCATGTGCTTTGATTCATTTTTAATTAGATTTTCTTTTTTCTGACACATTTCTTCCTAAAATGCTCCAGAATCTTAAGACCTGAAGAACCAAAGACAGCAGGGCAGCAAAAGGTATGATGGAGCATTATAAACACCCTCAAGAAGTTCACGTCCTTTTAGGCTTCCTGTCTTCTTTAACCTTTGACCCTGGAATTCTTCCAAAGTTTAATGCAATTTTTGCTGAAACAACAATTTTAAATAGGTCAATGTTCACAAATAATTCATTAAATATTGATTATCTAAATATTTTTCATCTGCAAAATGAGTTCAAGAATCTTTTTATGAAAACACATTCAAAAACCTCAGTTAATGTATTTCTGATAATTGTCTATTATCTTTTTTATCTTTTAAAATTGTTACCACATTGAAGCCTTTAGAAGCGATGGACCTTTTGTTAAAATGTACTTAGTTTATATTCATAAAGTTATTTTGAATATCGAAGCTCTGACCAGAAACACATTAAAAGCACTTCAAACGTTCAAAGCTGCTTCAGCTGTTTTGCTAAAGCTCCTCTCCTTTTTTCTCCCCGCAGAGCTTAAAAATATTCAGATTGCTCTCAAATTGCAGTAATTATGTAGCATTTGAAAACGCATCTCTCTGCCTGCAGAATTTAGATGTCAGGGTTAGGATTGCTGCTGAGGCATGAAAAACTTTCATGTAAAATTTTCATTCTCTAATTTTTAAAAGAACGAAAGAGGTTTTTGACTCACACTTTTAAAAATTCTAATTATTTACTGTTTTTTTTATTTTTATAAATAACCCAAAAAGCAGGGGATTCCTTTTACCAGCATGATTTTAGATTCAAATAGATACAATTTTTACACTTAAACGATGAATAATTTAGCATGATCTCACATCAGTATTGATTAATTTCATTTTTCAATCAGCTCTAGATAAAAACTTGAACCGAGAAGCCAAAATGTTTTAATTTATACATAGAATGCAGTTTTATAATTTGTTTAGTATATAAAGTTAAATATTACATTGATCTGAGAAATACTAATGCACACTTGAAAGGATTCTTCAAACTGCAGTGGTGCCACATTTCCTGTAGAGGGAACTGTGACTATGTTCTCACAGATCAACACTGACACCTGCTCCAGGTTTAGATAAAATAAATAAATTACACATCCATAAATATGAATACCAACAAAAGGACTGTTGAATTTTGTAATGATTCCTGTCTGTATTTTTTTTTTATTGATTTTTATTTTATTATTATTTTATTTGTCATCCTGTCTGACCCTGTGACCCCCTTTATATATATATATTTATTAAAATCCTTCATTGTCAGCTTGGAGTACTGCAGAATAACCTATCTTGTAGAAATAAAGAGAGAAATAAAGTGGTTTTCTGAAGCGTTCAGATTTTGCAATACTTTTGCAATACTCATGTGGTTGTTTGGCAAATATTCACAGCACCATTGAACTGCTGATGCACCTTAAACATATGAGGAATGCATATGTCCTAATGTATCGCAGCAGATGGAATAGCTTTGATCTACTGCTGCACTGCAGGATTTTTTTTTTTTTTACATTCACACAGTTAGAAATGTTACAGAGCATGAATTCCAATGAGGATCTGTGAATTACAAAATAGGGTTTTACTAAGTTTTCCCTCACTCCTGAATTTTTTATTTATCTCTCCAGCAGAAAAAAAAAAATACTCCTCCCTTTTCTACTTATAAAGTCAGCAGGAAAAATCTGGTACTACTACTTAGAGTGCATGTGGAATAAGAAAGGAGGAAATGTATGTTGCTTTTAAGATTTTGAGAATCTGACCTGTTTTATTCTGTTTAAAGACAGCGAGACTTCCAATCAGGCAGATCCTGCAGCACATTATTAGAACCTGGACAGAATCCTGTGGTGAATATTTGACATATAGGGAATGTTAAAACCTTTTCCTCAGTGCAGTTGCAGAAACAGCCTTCAGCTGTCTCTCTGGCAATGCCATGGGATCTTAAGTGAGAGGGTTCAACAAATCTCCATCCTTGTAACAGCAGGTGCTAAAGAGACAAAGCTGCACAAACGAGGGCTGTGAGTAATAGAAATGATGCACCTGAGACTCTACATTAAAATTAAGCTGAAATCATCTGATTTTAATCATTTTTTTTTTTTGGCATCAAAATAATTGAGCCTGGCAGCTTTGAAAAATATAGAGCTTCTGCTATTGTGGTAAATAATTCAACTCGAGCTCAAACAGCAGATAAACAAATTACAGTGTTCGCTTCCAAGCCTTTTTCATCAGCGAGAATATAATAAAAAGATCAATCTGATTCAGATTTTTAGATTGACATCATCTGTAAGCTTCAGATCTATTTGTTTTTTTGCCCCAGAAAGGTTTAAATTAGACGTTATGAACAGAGAGTGTTCAACTCTGTCCATTCAGCAGCTGTTTAGAGACCCTTTAAAAGGCCAAACAGGTGTGCTGTAGCATCAAGTGTGAAATTTGTACTCTTCCTCTCCTCCATCACCATTTTTCTGTATAACCTCACACGCAGGGAGCATCCAGGCAAATAGTGAGCAGTCAGTTCAGGACAAAAATAGAGCTTGATGCGCTGGCTTTAAATGCACAGCTTTGTGTGCGCATGTTACAGGAGTTTGCGGAGGAGCTGGTTTCTTTTAAGGCATAAGATGGAGCTGATAAAAATAAAAGAGATTTATCATTCCACTGAGAGATGTTCTCATTGTGTGGAAATCTTCTCATTAGAAACATGGATTGTGTTTTTTATGGTGTTTTACCAGAATCTGTAAAATGTACAGTTTTTTATCTGAATGCTTTATAAACACTATGTTAATCCCTTTAAAATGCTCTATATGTGACCATGTTTATTCTTATCCAAGATATGATAAAGCCTCAATTGTTCAGAGAGTTTCCCTCATAAATGCTTTGATTGTACATTGTACAGTAAGCACCAGCACAAATGGAGGCCTGTGTGATGGCACAATTTGAACGAGCCCTGTGATTATGTGGTTGATCTGTACATGTAGTGGGTTGAGGGATGCAGACCAGTCAGTTCCCTGAGGGAGGAGAGGAGGTTCAAGCCTCCCTGACTCCTTCTGCGCTCCCCCATTGGCTGTCGGCTCTCATCCACATCCACAGCCTGCCTAATTGCCTGATTTCCTGAATCCACGTGGAATACTTTGTAGGCTGGGGGAGCTGGGGGGGTTGTAATCATGACTTACAGTGACATCCGTGGGGGAAACTTGGTCCCTGGGCTATAACAGCTCTTCAGCCTCATCTAAATTAAACTCTTATATTAAATCGTTGGATTTTCCTGGAAACATTCAAAGTCGTTCAACTTGAAAAAGCAAAGTCTAATTAAACAATTAAAACACATTAATTTGCAAATATAAGGATAAAAAACAACATGGCATCAATGTAAAATAATGACATTTAATTTCATTTAATATATTGAAAATATAGTTTGTACAAATTTGTATTATTGTTTTAATGGATCAAGACAGCTGATTTTGTTCATTAAGACCAGAATGTATACATGGTGATGATTCAGTGAGGTGTGACATCACCAACAGGGCAGTGTTTGAGATGGTGGGAAGTTTATTTTTCTTTAGTGGATAGTAAAAAAAAAAAAAAAAAAATCCAGAAATAAATTGAGTCATCTGGCCACAGAAATCTCAGATGCACTGGCTCTCCACTTCCTCTGAAGAAGACCTGCATCTCCACCTCAAAGCTTTTCACAAAGCCACTATAGATTCGACTGACATGCTGCTTCAGTGTCTGAGTTCATGACGACTTGAGATGAAATACAAAAAAAAAAAGAAATGGAAACACCAAAGAAATAAAAAAACACTTCTCACAAATTTAACATTTTCTGCTGTAAGACTTTTATTTTTTCACCTACTATTCACTTCCTGTTTGTGTGAATTAAACTCCAATTAGAAAAACAAAACCAAACAACTTTTTGATTGATATTGCAAACAACCACTCATGCAACAAACACCCACAATGGTGAAAAGCAGAGAGCTGCCACAACAGATAAATTATTCAGCTAATTTCTCCCTGACATAATTAATACATGTTCCAGAGACGGCCATGTTTATGTGTCAATAATTCAACAATCATCTTTGGCCAAGACCATGAGGATTATCTTTGACAGTGTGAGAGTGGGGATGCCTGGAGCGCACACACATTTTATTCTTGTCAAAGTCTTTGAGCGTGTTAGCGTGCTAACAGAGAATAGATGCTAATGATCCAACCAACCCCAAATCAAGGAAACATAAAGATGCAAACCAGAACAGCTTTTGACATTTGAGCAACATGCATGATAGAAAATTCAAGACTGTTCTAGCAAACAGCAATCTTATTAGATCCACAGCTGCAGCTTGTGGTTGATATAATCTCATCTGTTTGGACAGTCACTCCCACCACATACTCAGTGTAGAAAGCTTCTAATATACTCCACCATTAAAGATACACTCAATATCTAAAACAGACACCATGACAACTTCAAAATCTGCTGCTGCAATGTTGCAGGAACTGTCAGGATTGATTTTGGCTCACAAACATGATTTATCAACATATTTAGCGAAGCAATAATACTGTATGAAATCTCGAACTCTCTGATGAATACATTAGGAGAGCGATCGTTCATAACAAGTTCAATAAATAGGATTTTGGGGAGTTCAAGGGTCATAGAGAGCAACCACGTAGTCAATCCCAGCTCTCAATCAACAGCAGTAAATCAGCGTAGCAAGACGTTATGGTCCAATGATTTCTAATAAGATCCCAGATTGAAAGTGTGGAAGAAACTCCATAGAAATACACTAAACTCTGCACTTTCTGAGAGTGAGATGAGGAAAAAGAAAAAACTTTTTTCATCTAAATTTCCCTTATTGTAGTTTCATAATGGATTATGTAGCTATTTATCATGTACTGTATTTGATCATGCACATTAAAGACATTACATGTGTGAATATGTGCTTGTATGTTCAGATTAGTCATGCTACTGCTGTTTCTAATAAATCTTCCTGCCAAATATCCCTTCCTTCTAATTCAACCACTTCCTAGCGCTTTTATTTAATGCTGCATTGTAAATTGCTTCAGTTCTGCAGTTAATGTCACATAATTTCTGCTTTTACTTTACAGGCAACATAAGTGCTATAAGCGCTCCTTTGAGATCTGAGTTGTGAATTTGGAAGGTGCAAGTTCTCCATCTGTGTCATGCAAGATCAAACGTGCATCTTGAACATTTTCTGCAGTGCTTGATATTTCCTGTTTACCACCAGACCAGTCTGTAATTTACTGCATTTATAAAACACTTTAGATCTGTGACAAAACTCAAAGAAACTCTGTACAGATGAAGTTTGTCTTGATGTCGTGATGATGTTTTTCCCTGTTAGGAGAATTAAACTTTTATAGGTGCATCAGAGAGACGGTCGGATGCTCTTTTAAAGCTTTTACATTCAAACGAAAAGCAGCTGCTCACAGTTATTATTAATAATCCTGCAGGCGTGCTGATATTCAATTGGACGAGATGGAATGAGAGTCCACAAGAGAGTTGCCTAAACAGCAGTGTGTTTCTTGTTAATTTAATTACACTAAGAAAACACATGAGCCAATTCCTATTTTATTTACCATCTATGTCCTTGGTGAATTGAATAGATCTAAGATTCAATCAGTCAAACAAATCCAAATTCCAAAGCCTGTCTTTGAAGGAAAAAATGGATTCAGATGAAAGACACTTTTAGATATAATCAGTAGTCAAACCTTTAATTTTTCTCATGCAGAGATGTAAACAGTTCAGATAGTAGTTTGAGGTATGAGGATATAACTTTCTGTTTAAAAGATGCATGAATTTAGTAATTGCAATTATTTTTGGGCTATAAATACATTTACTGTGGGGGAAAAAAAAGAAGTATAAAAACTAAAGTGTGAAAAAGTGTTAGGGTTTAAACCAAAATATAGAATTAATCCTTTAACACCAGGCTTTAGTCTGATACAAAAATATCTAATGGTGAAAAACATCAACACAATGTTTGATGCGCAATGTAACATGAGGTGACGTTGCAGGACTAAGCAGTGTTCCAAGTGAACAACAGAAATACAAAAACCTGCAGATGCAAAACAAACCTAGTTGTAAATTTATGGAACATTATTTGTGGGTAACATATGTGCATCTGCTATTCACTAGTAACATGTAATACCTGCTGACAGACATGTAATACCCCCTCATATCCACATCCATTTTTCACAAAGTCATTACTTATATAGTTTGTTTTACTATTTAAGCTAGTAGCATTTAGCTAAAATTGTAACATTATCATCGACTTTTGCACATAAAGTCCCTAAAATTAGTTAAATTGTGTTAAAGTTCCTACACCTCGAAGACCTGCTGCATACGAGAGAAAAAGAAATGCTGAACACTGGCCAGATGTTGGCAGCAGCTCCCATAAAATACAGGAATGTCAAAAAATATCCCTTACATAAATTGAAATAGGTAATAATTTGTTTCCTCTGCATCGTTGTTTATCCTCATGGATAATGTAGCAGGTTAAAAACAAACATTAACACTTAAAAATGAGTCACCATCTCCCTGCTGTCAGCCTGCGGACAGCATGATTCACTAATGTGTCTGAGAGAAGTGCTGACCTGTAGACTGTTTATAATATGTTTACTCCGTGTTCACAGCCCTGCACTCCGAGTCGCTGCTGGTGAACTTTCACACTGAGTCACTGATGAGATACAACTCCTCTGACGCTTCCATTTTGCCTTATTATCTGAAAGGCAGGGTTATGATTAACGTACCGGGCAAAGTGTTTAGTGTTTAAATCACTGATATGATCGAATCAGCTAACAAGTCATCTCTGCATACATATGATCCCATTTAGGATTTTTTTATCTATTTATATTTTTTGCAAAATAACTTTCTTAAATCAGCATTTATTTAGCAGCTCAGTCTCCTGGTAAATAATTTGAGATCATCATTCAGCATCCAAAAAAACGCTCCAAGCTTAGCCCAGAGGTGTCCAGATCCAGGTCTCGAGGGTCTCTGATCCTGCGTGTTTTAGATGTTTCCCTGTTTCTACACACCTGTTCCTAATCCTCAGCTTGTCAACAAATCCTGCTGTTAACAACCTTTTGATCTGAATCAGGTGTGATGATGCAGGGAAACATCTCAAACATGCAGGATAGTGGTCCTTGACACCTGGATCTGAACACTCCCTGTTTGTTGTTGTTAAGAAGTTGCTGACTATCTATGATGACAGTCGAGGTAGTGTGCAACGAGCTCATTACATGCACTAAAACATTAAACTGAAAGGAAAATAATCAATGCATAGCTTGTAATTCACTGAAACGTTACAATGTTAACAGATTATTATGATCAGTTAACAGAGCACAGAAGCATTATAGCCTATATATTAATCCAAAAGACCTAAAGTTGTAAACGTCGTCCTCTTTATTTAAACAAATGGGACAATTTTCTGATTGAACGACTCCAGCACAATATGGCAGCACCCCTAAACAGGATATCATGATCCTGTACATCAAAGCAAAAGGAGACAAATCCTCCATCTTTATATACAGTTTATTATAACAACCCACTGCTCCTTAAAATAGTCCAAATATGGATGTTTTAGATTTAGAAAACATGAGCTTGTTTCATGTGATCTGTGTGTGTCCTCACCATAAGAGGAAAAGAAGGAGCTCAGTGCAGTTCATTCAGCAGAACCTTAAATCTTTGCTGATTTAAACAAGTTGTAAACTACACTAACAAGTACTGGATCTCTTCTGATCAGATGGACTCGCCAGCTGTATGTCTGGGTATGGAAACCAACTGATTCACTGTTTGGGGTGACTTTGAGGGAACAAATCACAAAACTGAATCCCTCGCTCTAAAAAACAGAACAGACCCCTCTGCTCTGAACACCTTGGGCCAGGAAGGAACTATAAAAGTTTGACTTACAAATGTTTTACTGCAAGACTTCTTCCTCCAGTTTTGTCTCGTTGGTTTATGAAAGAGAAATTCCAGATCCTGCAACATTCCAACTAAACTCCAAACACTAGCTTACAAAGTATAAGAAAGTAATAGAAATTACATTTTAATCACAATGTTCCTTTCAATTCAAGACAAATCAGAGGTCACATGACCAAAAAAGAATTTTTTTTTTTTTTTTTATAACCCAATACTTTATTATAACCCAACATTTACACTCACCCACTCTGATTCACTTCTCTGTTATTTTATTTAGATAGTAAATAAATTTTCAGACTGGGTTGCTGTTAGTGTGTTTTCCTCCTGCAGATTAGGAGTCTTCCCAATAAAAAGGAATTCATTAGGATACGAGAAGGATTAATAATAATAATAATAATGATTATTTTCCATAATTGGGTGGTTGAGGAGCGCTATATTAGTGTGTTAGGAGTAAAATAGCATAAAGAACTGAAGGCTGAAGCCAGAACTGATGAATGGTTTGAGAGTTGAGTAAAAAACCAGCAGCAGCTTCTCTGCAGAACATTTTTAAGGTCTTAGCAGGTCTGTTTTGAAAAGATAAGCTGTTCAAGAAATTTGAGGAGCAAAAGCAACTCTGCTATTACCTCTGGTTTGAGTTAGTTTGAAATGGGATGCGATTATGACGCAAGAATGAAGTCAGTTAAGACGAGCCTGCTGTTTTCAACCTTTAAAAACAACAAAAAGTCTTAAAATCCTTTCGGAAAATTGGCAGAATGCCAGAGGAATGAAGTCCACACAGGGTTTGTCTAAAATCACACATTCACTGTCATTTTATAAAAGAAGCAGCTGCAGTTTGCAACACATTACACAGCGTAATGGGTTGGAGATGATCCAAATTTGGTGGAAATCTTAATGGAAGCTTAATCTGTTGTGGGGAAGAAATTCAAATAGAAAAGGGGATCAGATTCTTACAATTTTAGGAAAAAATGCACAAAAACAAGCCAGTAGTGTCTGAATTTCTAAGGAAAATTTTAGATTAAAGCAAATTTAAACAAACATGTATCTTGTTTGCATCTGTAACAGCTGACATGAACACAATAAAACCTACATTGATGTGGGACAGTTTCATTAGCTGTTCATCTTCTCCTTGATACTCAAATAAACTCCTAATTAATGGAGCAACCCCGTTCACACCTCGCTCTCCCATGTTACCGAGCGCCGCTCTTCTGTGGCCAGAGCACACAGTGTATGACCACAGCGCTCCCTTGACTAATTACACAGAGAAAAGAGCTAGCGCTTCACAACTTCTAATTAGCTGCAGCCAAAAGAAGCGGTGAAGAGAAGGAGGCGTGACAGGAGGACAGGGTTTGATGTTAAACTGGCAAAATTTCCATTACAAGGAAGAACGACGGCGTTAAAGCTGTCATTCGATTAGTGGTGTTGTCCTGAGGTTTAATTCTGAGGGATACAAGCTCTAACAAGGCTAAGCTGAGCCAAACACATCCTTACATCATGTATCTGTCAAATCCAACTAAACAAGGTCTAGTCTGTGTAAAACACAGGAGCTTTTTCAAAGAAACCTCAAATCCTGAGATCAAACTTGATCTTTGATACCGAGTGATTTCAAGTCTACTGAATGGTCCATTCAGAGTCATCTCCAGCACTTTGAGTGGTACAGTTTGCAAGAAGAGCAGCTGGGAGAGACAAAATCGGAGGCTTTCTTCTTCAAAGTGGCACCTTCTGATCTGCAGCTCCTTTTTACTCCAATGAGCACAAGGGGGACTTCAGAAGCAGGTGTGTGATGATCTATGCATCGTCCTCAATTATAGATGCAATGTTACACAACAGTTTTTACTGTACTAGAGAGTAAAGCAACTCTAAATGACTTCTAAACAGGAGTCTTACTATTCTGACAAAATGAAAACACAGAAACATTTAGACCCCACTTCAGTTACATTGAGCCAAATTTAAAACATTTTTCTTGCTCTTACTTTAGCTTTAATGAGGAAAAATTCAAATGACTTGATCAGAAATGAGTTGTTAACCGAGTGTGTACTTGTTGTTTTCATGTTCAAGCGTTCAATCCGTTTGGCCAACCGGGAGCTGAAGCAGGATCATTTGCTGTCCAGCGCTGGTGCTTCGGTTTGTTTAGACTCCACAGTTATTGATTCACAAATAAATACAAGTGGAAAAATTACAGCATGTCTGAATGAGTCCGTCCTGACAGCATGTCAGATGTTCACATGTATCCTCATGAAACCCATACAACCTACTTACCAAAACATAAAATATTTAAGTTATCCTGATGCTTCACTCCTTTGAGTATCGGATTTTTTTATTTTTTTACTTTATGTGTTATGCGTGTCACTTCACAATGTGGCAGCTGCTCGCACAGGAACAGAAGGACAGTGATCTGAAAGAGCCGAGTGATCACTTGTTTACTCAAACTGCTGTTTCATTTTCTTTTATATCCTCTTGTTTCTTTCTCATCGACTGCTCATATCAGCGTGTAATCCTGCAGAAACCTGAGTGCCAAAATTGCATAAATACAAAACAAAATCCAAAAGTTTTCTATGAATAGCGAGATTGATTACAGTTTCAATCTAATGTGAACCTGTGATGCTTCCACTTTAAACAGAAAACAGCAATTACTCATCAACTCAATGAATTAATAAAAGAAATATGTGTGACACAAACAACATAAAAGCGCTGGTGTTATGTATTTTATCTGGTAAATTAATGGGAGGTGATGCACAGATCAGACATTAAAACCCCTGTAACACCCACTTTTAATATTTATGCAAACAGAGCAGACTTTTCCTTAGCAACAGCCTACACAAAAACAAAATGTGCACCAATTGCACTTAAAATCTGATTGGGAATGACTTTGGAGACATGACAAACAACAGAAATGTGTTCAGTCTAAACTGTTGTTCCACTTGAACAACCTGGATCATCCAGGGAACCATCCTGCAGCACACTGGGCTTAACAGAACGGCTGAAACAATGTGGTTCTGTTTTTAAACACCCCAATTCCCAATAAAAAACTTTTCAGGGCATTAAACAAAACAAAAATCACATTTAATTTATATTAAATTGTATGAAATTACACTGATAGTGGATTATACTCAGAGGGTAACAACAGCAGCCTGTAAACTATGATCCTGGTAATTCAGCTTCCCTTGATTGCTTGTTAAAGATAAATCCTAGAATAAAAATTATTCCTTTTTTCTCCAGTATGAATTCAAGCAGGATTTATTCCTATAGGAGCAGCGTGAGATGGAGTGCATAACCGCTATGTCTTTCTCTTCAACTTAGGTTGAGCTGAAATGAGGCCTTCACAGTTAGGACGTACCTTGCCCATCCCTGCCGGCTGTCATTTGACTGCCAGCGTTGAAAATGTACGTGTTCCACGGTTTTGCCTCGCTGTACCCAAACCCTCGGCTCAAAATAGAACCCAACCTCATTTCATGCCTCGTGAAGCTCTAAATTTGCACCAGAGGGGCTGCTACATTTGTGATAGATAGTGTGAGTAAATTAGGAAAAAAAACAACAGAGTCTGTTTGTTTGATAATTGGTTCACTTCTCTAAGAAACTTGACAATCCTTAAAGGTGGACATTTTCACACACCAAGGGATGAAACTGATTGAAGACAACTCCATTTCTTTGTGTGGGGATAAAGTAAAACAAGCTTTGCAGCCTCAATTCGCTCCTGGACTTATTTGATGGGAAAATCTGTCTGAACCAAAGATCCACCTGGGTGGACCAAAATATCAGAACAGAACATTATATAATATATATACTATACAGTACATCTATATATATATATATATATATATATATATACAGGGCTTGACATTAACTTTTGTGTTCACCAGCCACTGTGGCTAGTGGTTTTCCAAAGTTACTAGCCACTCAGCATTTTCACTAGCCACAATTTTGTTGTTGAGAAATTATGTTTAATATGATTAAAGCTGACTATGGCGTGGTAAAGTTTACTTGACCTAGATTTACAACCTTTTTAAATGTAAATGACCATTCTCGACCTGCTGTCTTCCACTTTTCGTTAAACGACCTTTTCTTTTTCTTTGTCTCTCCTTCCTTCGTTTCATCTTCATGTTTTCTTTTTGTTTGCTCTTCGGGTTTCCTGACGCCTTGAATGTGCCGCCACATTATCACCCCCACTACTTCACAACTGTTGTCCACAGGGACCGGCTGTCTAAAGTGACATTGGTCACGAATGGACCAATGAGCAAACACTGTGCGCAGGCAGTGCTCATGGGAGTTGTAGTGTCTTAGTCTCACATTGCAATTCATTTATTATTTCAGATGTCATTTGAGAAAACTACAATAAAAAAATGTATATAAAATTCAGCCCGCCAAAAGTGGCTAGTCGGAGTGGCTGCGTCACCCGCCACTGCTGAAATTCACCCGCATTTGGTGTTAATGTCAAGCCCTGTATATATATATATATGTATATATACAAATGATCAACTACAGTAATCAAGATCATAGAAAGGCACAAATGCAGTCAAATAAAGATAGTTCTAGGATGGATCAAATTGAAAATTACTTTCTCAAGACAAAAAGAATCGGCTTCTTATAGAAACAGTATTTTTTTATCTTTATCTTTTAGCTGCAATATCAGACATTTTCTCTTCAGTCTAATTCTCTTATCAACCTCAGAAATGTTCTTTTTACTGTTAGCTATAATAAAATTAGGTTTTGAAATATGCTCCAGTAAGGGATTTTAAATAAGATGGATAAGTCAGATTTTATAACGCTAATGGATGACACTCTGATGCTCTGAAGCTGGAAATTTATTTTCCTACTTCTGATTTGTCAGTCAGCTGTTTTGAGAGGGTGAATGCACCAAAATAGTCCTGGCTGATTTTTTTTAAGACACTGGATTGTGTTTCAGTGTTTTTGGGGTAACTTTTTCTCTTTGCAGAGATCTTTTCAATCCGTCCACATGTTGCATTTTTTTAAAGGTCCCCCGATGCGTTGATCTTCAAATAATCCCCAACATATTAGTACATTGTTGGGTTTGTGGCAAAATTAGAAGAAGAAAGAGGAATTGAATGTTTCTAAACTAAAACTATAGTACACACTGCAGTGCAAGTTATCGAGCTGATTCTAGGACATATAGCTGAGTCTACAAAGGCTAACACAGCTTGAAGGCAGTGCAGTGGCACACTAGAGCAAAAAAGGACAAAGCTGCAGGAAAAGTCCCTCATGTCTGCCACATCAAAAGCAAAACAGGACTTCAATGCTGCTTTGAGTTTGCATGAGCGGCACTCATGGGAAAGTGACTCACAGAAAAGCTTCAACATGCTGGTTCTGTTTCACTCTTAGTTGTACTCAGAAGGCCGCCACAGCATCCAGGATATTTGTGATCCCCGATGACTCATTTTCACGACATTGAGATGATCCATTAAGTCAAAATAAAAAAGAGACATCGCAACACCACCTTTCATCTCCAGCCTGAGTCACGACTGACCACCGCAGCTCCCACTTTCACTCGGTCTCACTGCTGCAAGAAAGAGCACAAGTGCCAATTTGAAAAGGTTGGTGGTAAATGAAACAAACAGGCATCCCTTTGCACTCTGCTGAGAAGCACTCTGCCTGCAACCTCTTGTAAAATTGGTTGCCCTCAGCCTCGAGCCCTCCACTCATTAGCATTATCCACTGCGTCTTAGCAGCCAACAAGTCCTGAGTTGTCAAGCTGTGTGTCTGTGTGTGAGTTAAAGCAAGATGATTGATTAGTTTCACACGCAACTGTCTGAAATATGTGCCGTTTCTGTTGTCACAAGACAAAACTCATACTAAATGAACCACTGGGACCTGCAGCTGATTTCATTCAATAGAAACAATCAAAATATTTAAAATAATAGAACCAGTGCAGTGAATATCTCCAATAATGAACATACTTGATGCAAAAGTAAGAGTGGTTGTGAAATATTTCAGACATATTACATAAATATTCTCAGGAAAGAATAACTTCAGTAATAAGACCTTTAATTTCTCTGATTTGGTCCTTTTAGCAGCAATAATGTTTATTTTATGGTTCAGTTTAATGACAGCACAACCACATACTACTTATTATAACGTTTATAGTCAAGGTTATACTTAATTTTTTAAAAACATCTTATGATTGCAGTAAACTTAAAGACTAAACAACTTGCAAAAAAATCCAAGCGAAAGAGAATATTTCAGAAGATGAACTCACTTCAACACAATTTAAACACTTAAGTAATTAAAGGCGACTGAAAACCAGTTTCTAATTATCTCAAATGACATTTAATTCAGATTCAACAACCAATAATTCAACTTATTGCTGGACTGCTGCTTCAATCATCCACTCAAAAGATTTTAGTTCATTATAGGATAATAGTAATAAAACTCTTTTATTCTAGTATAACCTAAAGCAACATGTGTCATTGATTCCCATCAGCTTATAAACCTATAATGTTTGTAACAATCATATTTTTAACCAAAGATTTGAATGATTCCATCAATCAGACCTTGTAATATCACCTCATTAAGAAGAACTTTGTTTTTTTATATATATATAAAATAACTGGGCTTTCTCGACTTGTTCCGCCTACCGACATGCAGCGAGTCCAGCTGATGGCGCTCGATGAAGAATGTAGATATTTTGAGAAAAGCACTGCAGCTGATAAATATTGCAGTCTTACATGAAGCATTTTGCCAACGGTTAAACGTTACAAGCCATCAGTCCGCTTATAATCCTATTATATATTCACACAAGAGCAGCAACAGGAAGCAAAATAACCAAAAAGTGATTTGTTGAGTTGGTAGTTTGTCATGACATAACTACAGCTACATAGCAACAACACATGAAGCCTTCAAGCAGGTAAAACAAGACTGTAAACCATCTCATCAACCAGTAAGGATCTGCAGTCGCAACACATCAGGGGATTTAATACCCTACATGAGAAAAAAAAATGCAAATCTACTGAAGCGATGGAGAGACCAAAAATGAAAAATAAAAGCTGCTTTGACAGCATGTTTTCTTCAAATAATCAGCAGCTCAGAGCTGCATTTTCACTCTTGAGCTCAACAAGAGGCAGTCAAGCAAAGAACAAGTTCATTTTTGCAGCAACAGACAGAAACACTGAGGCAAATTAACTTGGGGGAAATACTGATGAAAGTTGTGAATGGTACATTTTAATTGTTTAGAGAAAGGCTAGCGACAGGTCAGTGAAGGATGAAATATAAAAGTACAGAAAGCTGATGTTCCAACTTGAACATGTAAAAAGTCCCTGAATTTAATCAACCTACATTTCTCTCTTATCTTCACCATTCACTCACACACTGCACAAGAGGGAAGGTGATCAAACCCTGCCAGATGGAGCAACATCCTGCTCTCTGAGATCCCTCAGTCTCATCTTATTCAGTCATACAATGAATCCTCCAATACAATCTGAAGCCAAGTGAATGTATTCAGCCTCTTTCTTGTCATTTGCATGAACAACTGGATCACAAAGGTGAATAAAGTCTGGACAGTCACTCACTCTTGTAGCTCGTACTCCAAGGCTGGTATCCATAGTAGCCAGTGATCCGTAATATTCTCTCCTCTATAGATGCACTGTTGATGTCCTCAACTGAGCGCGAGGACTTGAGGTCCTCTTTGATGGCCTCGTCCACCACCAGATACTTGAGCTGTCTGAGTTGAGGGCTGATGTCCGAAAGCCTTCTGGGGCTCACGTCGGGCGATTTGCGCATCCCGCTGGGAAGAGAAAACAGTGTTACAACACCAAGTGAGGTCACCTGGCAAAGAGTCTATTTGAACGGGAGTCCTGGATGTGGGCGGTCTCCTTGGGTAAACCAAGGAGGTTGGTGTTGCGTTCCAGAGAGGCCGGCCCCTGCAGCGCCTCTCTTCTTGCACACTGGAGCAATCATCATCCTTCAGTGGCCCTGCGCCTGCACAGCCACTGTGTGAAATAAGCTAAAGTGACTGCTCCTGCACTTGTTGTATACTATGGTCTGTGCCATGGACGTCCCTTTAAACCCAGTGACACCCCGTGCACTGTGTGCAACTCCTATTACAGGCTTATCTGACTTTGAAAATCGATCAAGAGTGATTTGTGGAGACGAAGAGGAAAGACTCACTCTTGACAGCTCAAGTAGGCACTGGAGCACAAAGCTGCCTGCACATCGTTGGTTCATCAAGCCTTTGATTGTCTTACAGAAGCGATAAATAGCTTATTTTAGTAGCATATCAAACAGGTGAACTAATTACAAAAGCTGCAGCAACAAAGCTGTTTTATAACTAACAATAGAGCAGAAGGTTGAGCTGTCAGCTGTTATAAACCCCTCATCATTTGACATGACAACATGCTGACCTATTCATGGGGGGAAAATTTCCTCACCACAGTCTTGCCATAATCATGTCAACAGAGTCAATCTGACTCCAGTTATTGTTAACGGACTATAAATACCTGAGAAATATAAAATACAAATTCTATTTCGTGATAATAATTCAGTCTAAATAAGTTTGTTTTCTTCATTTGAATATTTTATTATTAATTAGTGGAATTAAAAGCGCAACAGGTTTCCCCTGGTTTCTATCGATTATCTGCAATGCATTTTGCAAAAGTTCAAATCGCTTACATGGGCATCAAAGTGGTAGGAGGTCCAAGGTAGCACATGCAGTCCCGATGGGGCCGTCCCACCCGGTCCCACACCGAACCCTCTCCATCGCCGAACATCCTCTGGGCGACGCAGCGGCGCAACTACTGTGAATCTACAACCTCCTCGAGGCTGCCAGGAAGGAGAACGAGCACCATCGTCCTGCTCCTCATCTCTCCAGCGAACATATGCGCAGCCACAACAGCGGAGATTGTTTCAACTCCAACATCGCGCGCACCGCTCTGGATGCTGCTGCGCGCGCTGGATCCACTGCAGCAGCTCCATCTCCCGGATATACAGGGTCTAACAATCATTCGCAAAAACACACATGATTTGCGCTATATTTGGTCCTCATGCTTCTGCGCTATGAGAAACTCTGGTTCGTTTTTGATGTGAACTCCCCCATGCTGCACATATTAGGAAATAACTCGTTCCTCGGAATAACATCAGCAGGGACGAGTGATAACTTTTGCATCCATAAAAAACTATAAAAACTCAAATGCATCACGACAGATGAGACAATTCCTACAAAACCCTGAAACAGTTTTGTGTTATTAACATAAATCAATCACACATTTAAGTTTTTGAGCTCATTTTGCCAGAAACACTTTGCATCCTTTTATTGTATTTAATATGTAAGATTCAATTTTCCTGATTCATGATTCAGCATGCTCAAAGTGTTTCTCAGCACAGCTGGTGAATCACACCAGCACAATTATCAGACAACTTCTTCTGCAAACTATTGCATTTGAAATATTAAGAGTCAAGACCCTCTGGGGTTCCTTTTGTTCAATCATTCAAACCCTACAACGCCTAAGGAGGCCAGCATCTCAAGATGACAGCAGGGTCTGCATGTATGTTTCACATTTCCGTGAGTAGAAAAGTGTCTCTTCAATCCAACAGAATCAAAGAAAACTGTAGGGATCAGACTGATTACATCCAATCAGAGCTTGTGGTAATTAGATCATTATTTTTACTGCTGATTTCATCTTTGTTTTGGATCCAGGATTCAAGCAGTGCAGCAATATCAGCACATTATTAGTTCTTTTGTTAGAGCTGAAAGACTCGACTGTTAACAAGGTCTTTAAATAAATGCCAATTTCAGAAGAAGCATCTTCCCTGGTGTGTATTTCATGCTTATTTTGTTTTCAGATTTCAAGTTTGACAGTGTCTAAATATAGTCAACACTTTTCATTGTTTTTGAAATACAATTGAAGAAAACATGCACTTTCAGAGATCTGTTAGAGGGGAGGTTTATACCTTGCATGGATGGGGAGGTGTTGTCCATATGTCCCCGGTCTGTTGTCCATTGTGTGAGCTCCTGAACGTGGAGCCCCAAATGTTTTTTTTTAGATTTGGACCACCTCAACAGAACCTGTAATACACTAGGTGGAGGTTTGAGTGAGGATGTGTGTGTGTGTGCTTACTCAGGCAAAACAGCGATGCCTAGTCATCAATAAGTGGATCAACACCTTGCATCGACAGACAGAGGACGGACTGGACATCAATCGTCTTACATTATGCTCCTCTCAGCGCCGCAGCTCAGCCAAAGCCAGATTGATTCTCACTGTTGGACATTCTTCTCTGCCAAAACAAATTCATGAGAGAGTCGTGCGTGGGGGTCGCAGGTCATGTTGCTAATACATATCAGAACAGTAGTTCTAAAGAAGTGCTCATGTATTCAAGTCATTCGTTGTTATCCAGAACACCATGTTCCACTTCAGCAGACCTCTTAAAATGATCTAATTGATGCCCTCAATCTACAGGGTGCTTGTACTCCTTTCTAAATATGGATGTGGGATGAAGCTTTGGGTCCAGAAACCAGAAAGGGGACAGAGAGAGCGGCGTTAACATATTTAATTTAGAGAAAATACTTTTATTATCTGCAGTCCTTTCAGATTATAACATCTATCATCACAGTGACAGATGTGATTATCTTTCATCATCTTTAACTCTCTAACTTAATTGTTTAAAATCCTGATCTACTTTGTCAGCCACTTCCATTAGTCCTCTTATAGTACTATAACAAAGTTTAAACTATGTTTTTTTAAAGGATGATGTAAACTCTGTCTATCTCATTCATATTTGATGGTACTTTCAGCCTGGAGACAGTGTGATAGTCCTCTGCTGATTGGTTGGAGAATTGAAAGTCTCAGCCAGTGAGACAGTCATGAGTCTTACTTTGTATTAAAGTACTGAGATATTTTATGAAGAATATAGTTCTAGTTACTCAGAGATTGATTAGCCCCCCTTGGATTTGCATGTTCTGTCATGGAGCATTAAGAAATTGCAACTTTTTTGAAGCTGGAATCCTGAAATCCTTGAGATTTGTGTTTTTTAGGGATGTTTTTGTTATTTATCTGACTTAATTTTAAAGACATACAGCTGGAGAGAAATAGAATCTCCAAGAACTAGATGTTGATTACAAATACATCATAAACTATTAGTTTCTAAAGCAAAGAAAAGTTTGGTATCTTCAGGTTTTCTCTCCTAACCAACCCAAACCGTCCTGATTTTTCAAAAATAAGATCATTATTTAGATCTTCTTTTTTCTTTAGTTATGCTGACAAATAAAAACAGAAATACAGAAAACACATGATTAAACTTTCTGAATGAGCCAAGCATTGTCCCCATTGTCTTGAACTGCTATAAATATTCAAAGGTTTTTCTGAGCTGCAGCTTCAGATGTGTTCTTCAGCTGACTGTTTCACAATTCTTCAAACAGAATATGTTAGACAAACTCTGCTCTGTCTGTTTAATCACAATGTTTAACTAGACAATGTTGTTGTACATTTTTATTTATTGTTTTGAGGGGATTTTGGCCCCAAATTATCAGATTTCTTTCATCCTTAGACAAATAAATTGCGTACTTTTCAAGGCTCAAATGAGAATGTTTTTTTTTTACACCTTTACAAATTCGTTTGATATAAAACCGACTGTGCGGCTCCATGCTTCGTGCCTTTTTCCACAATCTCATTAGTGTGCACAATATTTGTAATCCACTCCCACGTTGCTAAACTGCACATTTGATTCATCTCAGGTTTGATTTATAGTCATGACATGACAACAGAAGAAGTTGTATTTTTTTTAGTGTCTTCATCCATTTTTTAATTGTCATTTGAATCCATTATCTTAAGGATGAAAATAATAAAGTTGATTTTTTTCCTGCCTTTTTTTGTATATGTATCTCTTTAATTCACTACGAAATCCTAATGTGCTTTATTTGAATAAAACACAGTTGGAGTTTGTTTTCAGGTTTTAACTCCATCACACTTAGCAGAGAAAGAGCTTTTTCCTGCACAGTGGTTATCAGAGAGTAAATGTCTACGCCTGCAGCAATGTCTTACCATTCATCCCTTCTTCTTCTCTTTCTGTTCTGTCACTACGCTGCACCTCATTTAGACAGTTAACTAGAGCGGCTTGTAATAAAAGTCCTGCTGGATGTTTTCACTCTGAGCTTCTTCACAAACAGATCGATTTAATACCCATAAACCTGGCTGCGATGTATGACCATATAAGGTCATCATGAGGGCCTTCTTATATGAGAATAAATCTGTTCCGTTCCTTTAAAACTAGAATCCTACTTTTATACTTGCAGCCAGAACACACATTGTTCACATTGAGAGCAGTTAGCTGGGAGAGAGGAGTGTTTATGCTTCAGGCCTCCAGCGTTCACATAGTCCCAGTGTGTGTGCAGATATAAATAGAGTTGCTCCTCCATCAGAAAGCGGCGCTAAAGGGTATATTGTTGCTGTCGCTGTTTTCCAGCCCAACCCACTCCCTGTTCTAGATGACCCAGAAGTGGCTGGATAGCGATCACATGTGATGAGTGACAGAAGGAACAATAATCTCACTATAAATGTCAAACATCCCACAATTATCTCCTGAGTACTTCAGTAATATGTACAACTCTTGGGATTTATAACAGTAGGAGTCTGCTTTTCATGTTTCCTTTAAAGTTCCATATAGGCTGTAATGTTGCATCATTTTCAACACTGGTAACAGTATTTTAAAATAGAACTGAATTATTTTGTGTTATCTTAAAATCAGGAAGTTTCCTGTTCTCCTGTATATGATGTAAAAAGATCAAAAGGCATCAGGAATGACCAGAGGCCGTGGCGGAGTTTCACTCAGGTGTGTAGAGATGAACTTGGAGGGGATGTTTTGATGTTTTGGCTCGTTGCACAGCTTGATTTAATCTTCTCATCACTCTGCTGATTGTCAGTGTTTGTGTGAGTAGAGTTTAGTTAGCTAAGGGTAAATACAGCAGGCAAAAAGGGAAGATGTGAGAGGAACAACTAACGTTTAAAAAAAACCAAATTGCCACCTGCAGTTAATTTTTTATAATTGATTTTTTTATTTGTGTGTTGAAACTTCATTTTGTGACTGTTGCTGTGAATGTTTCCTCTCAAACAGCATACACTCTGTTTATTTGATTTCCATTACTTTGTACAGTTTACAATGTTGTCAGACAACTATTTAGTTTTTTTCAGTTCTCACTCTGTTTTTTTTTTTGTTTTAATTATTGTTGTTTTTGGTTGTACAACAACAACGCAAGAAGGACTCAACACAAAAGCTTTTCATTGCAGCTTCTCTGTGTAACAAACCAGAAGAGGCTTTTGACAGTTATTTCCAATTACTGGTAATTTTGTTTTCCCAACTTGCATCCAATAAATACTTGCTGCTGGCAAGCTTTCGAGCTGCCTTCTCCCATAACCTTGACAATATGGATGTTGGTTCCGTGGCTCTGCAGGGAGAAGTCCCTGCATGTCAGAGTTAATTACACCTCCCTTTGATAAGAAATGCAGCTGCTGAATAAAACAAAAGCTTTGCACTAACAAGTTTGCTTTCCTCAGCTCTGTGTAGCCCTGAAGCTACAAAACACAATCATCACTAAAGTTCCCGGGTGAATGAAAAGGTTGAAGACCTTTCTCACGCATCAGCAAACAAAATCGAGATGATTGGTTGTTTTTTTTTTTCCAGAAATGGTCTCGTCCTGCATTTTTAGCTCTTTTAATGACCATCTCATTACAGATGATTATTACCTCGCTCTTATGAAGTACTTCATGTGAGTCTGATTAATGTTTCTGAGCTGGAGTGAGAAATCATTTCCAGTTAATCACTGGCTGAGATATCCTCCGACTGTAATTACGGTTCTCTTGTGAGAGCAACAAAGACGTGCTCAACCTCCACCTTCGTTTTCGGATTCGGAGGGATGAAAGGCTAAAGCAGAGCAGATTTTTTTTATTCTTTTTTTCAACTTGCACGAGTCCCTGCAGATAATCACTTTTATTTCTGCTCAGATTTCCAACATATCGAGGTTGGCGTTCATCTTTTAAGTCTTCTTCATCAGTTTTAACAGTAATTTCATGCCATATAATCACACCTGTTGCTGTGAGCTGATCCTGTTATCAGAGCATATTTCCCATCATGCATCAGTACCTGATTTAGCATTAAGAGTACATCCCATTTAAAAAAAAACAGGAGAAACAGTTTAAGAAAAATAAGCAACATTAAATAATTAAAAATGAAAGTTTTATTTCCGACAAACAGACATTTTACAGTTCAGTGTATTTTCTTATGCTGAGAAGAATTTGAGATAAATTACAATGTGATTATTGTAACAGTAAAATACTTAACTGTGTATTTGAATCAATAGAATCCACAACAATGAATGAAAAGGTATGTACAAAAAAAAGGTTTGGATACGAATACTCAGCACGCGTTTCTTTGATCGCAACATGAATAAATAATGAATTCTGTTACTACTCGCGTTTATTTCCTGAATAAAACTAAAATGAGTCTCTTACTTTAAAGACAAACTTTAAGTGAGGAATGACTTTGCAGGATCAAAGACTTAACTGGTTTCAATATGCAGCTACAAAACTGTCACATTTTTTACAGCAAAAAAGAGACAAAATATACAAAATGTAAATTTCCCCCTTTTTTTTTCTTCATCGGAAAAAAATATGGACAGAATCAGTGTTTCACAGTTGTATGTGAAGGCCCACAATGGTTTAAAAAAGAAAAAAAATAGCTTAAAATAAACAAAACTACAGTTTAAAGACAGTCGAGCACATTTCGAAACCCTTTTAACAATTACATTGAACAAAATACAGCAAGAACTCAAACGAAGCTAAACTTAACAGCAGTGCTCGGAACTTTTGTGCCGTCCGATTCCAGTTCCTCATTTTTAGTTAAAAATAAGTTAATCGTCACGACACGAGAGAGGATTATTCCAAAGCAGCTCATGAACCTGAACGCAAGCAATGGCGCAGAATTACATCATCAACTGCAGGTGTCAATCTCCTCTGATGCAATTTGCAAGAAATATGAAGTCATTTAGATAACAAATACGACCTTAAAGGAAATGCATTTTCTTTGAACACTGGAGGATTACAGATTATTGATCAATTCTAACCAGGACACACCATTAAAGTGGTCATGACGCCTTGTTGCAGCTTCAAATGTAGGTAATACTAAACGGGAGCCTCAGATGTGACTCCAACAGGTGAAAATACATTGAAAACAAGGATTTTGCTGTGTTTAAAAGGGTCATCTGCGCCATGGTACTGAGAGTTGTTCAAAATGCAGGGCCTTATAATTTAAAATTTAAAAAGGCATAGAAATATTTGAGTAAAGAGTTTTAATTAAGGGGTGGCACAATTTTCTGTTACCTGACACAGAAAATTAAAGGACAGTGATGATGTTTTTTTTTTCTTCCTAATCCCAGATAATTAAAGGTATCGTCGTTTGAGAAGCTCATTTACAACATTTACAACTGGATTAAGAATTTCAAGTTTTCCGAGGTACCTTTTCTTGTTCTTTCATTCATTACATTCATTTTGTAAACGTTCCACACGCCGAGACATTTTACATTCAGATTGGTTAAATACAGTAAAGCACTTGCTAATCCGTTGACGGTGATCAGATTAACTCACAGGAATAAAAACGTTCCAGCCCTATTTCTGAACAAACCTTTATAGTTCTGTAAACTCTGACTGCCAATGAACAAACGTAACTTTCTATATGACAGTAAACTGCAACAGGGCCTTCCCTTTTCAGTTCAGCGCACGTTAAACGGTGCAACAACATGCTGACGTCAAAAAAAAAAACAAAAAAAAAAACAAGGAAACGTGCCGAGCAAACAGAACATTAATGTAAAGATCACCCAGAAATGCTACAAAAAAAAGGACTCTATAAACTCTATTCCACACATGTAGCAGCTTCGGAAATAACATTTTTTAAAAGGTCCTGCTATCGTCTAATCTAACTGTGAAAATCATTGATAAACCATCATTTCTCTCATAGATTGTGTGACCCAGATAAAAGCAGGAAAAAGCATTTCTATAAAACAAACAAACAAGAAAAAGTTAGTACAAAATCAATACTGGATGCAATAAAGCCTGAGGAGCTTGAACAGCCACCGACCTGTTTATATTGGAAACAAAAAAATAAAAGAATAATCCTCCAAAATAAGATGTCATGAGATTTCCTTTTGACGCAGCAGCAGCACCACCACCCTCTCTCTCTCCTCCCTTTTATTGTCGCTCTCAATCTGTCACTTACAGATAAATATAAAAATGCCCCAAAATAATTTTAAAAAGATGACATGACACTTAACCAATAAATAATAGCTCATTATTTGTCTTTTTTTTTTACCTGTTTTCTACGTTTAAAACACCTACTGTATTTACTAATCAAGCCACTCTGTTTATAAGATACACACATATCTTACTGTAGTATTTTCTGACGGTAAATTGTCCTGTATTTTAGCTGGATTTAAGAAACTTCATAAAATATTCCTAACTGTGCAATAAATAATGCAGCTCTTAAAGGCGCTTAGCTTTTGGGAGTCATAAATACAGCAGAAGACTTTTTCTTTTATCACTCACTTTGTATTTATAGCTGTTGTTAAAATATTCATTCCTGCCTTATTATGTAGATAAACCCGGTGTGTGCTGTCAGTACGGTGGTTCAGTGTCGCTGTCAGTTTTATTTACTACTTGACTTTGCAGGGCAGAGTGATGTAAAATACCTAAAGCTGAAATTATGAACTACTTCCTGTCATAACCTCGTTCTTTATTTGCTCTGGCTC
This sequence comes from Pachypanchax playfairii, assembly GCA_006937955.1. Classification (NCBI taxonomy): domain Eukaryota; kingdom Metazoa; phylum Chordata; class Actinopteri; order Cyprinodontiformes; family Aplocheilidae; genus Pachypanchax; species Pachypanchax playfairii. The sequence continues at coordinate 974,612 of SSNP01000084.1, forward strand.
TGACGGTGTTTACTGGATCATGGGTTCGTCGTTGGGAGAGGTCAGAGTCGGGACGTTAACGAACGTCTGAGTTTTGTTCTCACAGCAGACGGCGTTGCTGTCGGACACTGTGGTGAAGGACAGGTGATCGTGCTCCAAAATGACCAGGCGGTCCTGAGGCTTTTCCTTCTTTAAGTAGAACATCTTCCTCAACTGCTTCAGCTGCTGCAGCTCGCAGAAGGTCTCCAGCACCACCAGCATGACAATCAGACCCAGGATCAGGTAAACTGGAGAGACAAACACACAGATGAGGATCACAAGCCTAATCAGCTGTTCCTATAACCCCAATGTCAGCTGATGAGGTTAATAACTTCAATATGATATCAAATTCGAATTACTAGCAAGTATTTCCTGTTTTTACAGCTGAAAGTTTATTTATTGGATCATATGTTTGTTAATACGATGACTTAAAATATGATCCATAATTAAGCAAAAAAAATCTGATTGCTTGGCAGAGGTCTGAACTCTCTGACTACTTCCCAGTTAGGATTCAGTTTCAGACTGATCACTTGTTGGAGGGGCGGGATCACAAATTTAGTTATTCAAGGAACTGTTGTTTACAGCACGGACACAAGGGGGCAGTAGTTAGCTATCATTGAAATGAAGAACAAAAGGCGAACTTCATTGCATGATGTTACAACAAGGTAAAGACACATTTATATATATATATTGAAAAATCTAACTATGGACTTTTCTATAAGATACATATTCTAAATAACATGTACATGAATGTATGTGTGTGTGTGTCTAAATCCAAATTATGCTGCAAATACACACAATATGTGGGATATAAACCTCTTTGTATGAGATAAATCCCTCATGCAGCATTCTTTTGTTCCAGTGACAGTGGTGACGTCACTTCCTAGGAAGGCGTGTCATTCTCCTAACATGTGTAGGGTTGTTTGGAACACATTTTTGTTAGAGCTTCTTCGCCTCCTACAGACTGACACATTGTTCCCGCAGGCTGACGTCATCCCTCCGGCTGCTGCGTACCACACACCCACGTCACACAAGCTGGAGACTGTTCACACAACCACAGCTCGCCAAGATTCTGTGGCTTCAAACCGACTTTTATTCAAGACACTATTAGCCCCAACAGCACTGGCTGAACAGGCCCCCCAGAAAATAAAGTCAGTGCCTCCCTGATCTTGTTATAGCTTTAAATTATCGTAAAAAATGAATGAAAATAAAAGAAAAATTATCCTTTTAAACATGTAATTTAGAAATATGCTGTAAAGTAGAAAGATTTGCTGTTGTTATTTAATCTAAAAGCTTTCTTTTTACCTTACATAAGGAAATAAATGAATTTATTTCAAAGGCCCAAATTAGAAATAACTTCTAGACTCAATTTCATGTCTGTGCAGACAGCATGAAACCAAGTTATTCACATTTTGTCTCATGAGCTTCACTGTATTGTTAATTTAGTTCCAGTCCCTGTGTTTTAGTTTTGCAGCTTGTGATAGACACATAGATGTTAAAGGGGCCATTTCATACACATTTCAGGGCTTGTGGTTATTTCTTAAGTATTAACCAGTAATATGAAACATTTTATATCTAAAAAACGTCAGGAAACACTGATTAACAGACCTTTCAATCTGTCTGCATTAAAATTTGGGTGGTTCCGGCTCCTTCCGTCAGGCCTCGAGCAGCAGCTCGTTTATATTCATTATTCGAATTTGCTGGACTCTGATTGGCTAACAAACTAGCCTATGAGAGCAAGGTATACTGTTTCCTGCCCTGCTGTGCATGGCAACATCAGACGTCGTGTCTTCCTGTTTGATACGTCTTATGCTAATAGCTTTTAGCCAGCAGCATGCTAGGCGTGGTTTCAACTGCAGGAGCTGATGAATACTAATGAACAAAGGAGTTGTGATGAAACAGATACAGGCCGTTTGGACTCGGGAGAACTCGGGTGTTATCGCCACCTGCGTAGTTTGAGAGATTAAAACTGAAAGAGAAGTTGTTGACCTGTTTTCACACCCACTATGAAGGTAAGAACACCTGTGGAGCTAAAATATTCAACAGAAACCTCAGAAATGGAAGGGCCTCTTTAAATAAACTCAGATATTTATGCCAGACAAGTTCTCGACAGCACTCACCAGTGATTCCCACTTTGTAAAGCTCCCTGAACTTCTGATTAGCACCTTCTCCGGGCACGTAGTCTCCAAGTCCGATGGTGCTGAGAGAAATGAAGCAGAAGTAGAAGGACTCCAGAAAGTTCCAGTTAACTTCCAGAGCTGAGAAGATGGCAGCAGGGATGAGGAAGAAGCACGAGACGGCCACCATGGCCAGAACGCTGGCGTGAACAATGGCCACCAGCGGCTTGGACAGGCCCCAGCGAGTGTGGATGTACACGATGGGCCTCCGCGTGCTGAACACCATGATCCTTTGTACCACAGCGGTGAGGAAGAGGAGGGTGAAGGGGATGCCAATAACAGAGTAAATGATGCAGAAGGCCTTCCCGCCATCTGACAGCGGTGCCGTGTGACCGTAACCTGTTGGAAAAGAGGAAATGAAAAATGTTGAAGTAAAAAAAAAAAGCTGCAGCTGGAAAAAACAACACTGTAAATTTCATTCAGGCTCTTTAAATTCTTAATGTTGTTACTCTTCACCACATTTAACTTTAGAGATTCTAATTAGATAACACTGAGTTCATCTAAATCTGATTTTTGTATGAAATGTTTCTGAAAGCAGCAGATTTTTCTTTATTTTTTCTTTCAGAAATGTAGGCCCTGATACAAACCTGCTGCGCAGGACATTTGAGTATTCTCGGAAATTGATGGTTCGATTTTTCCAGATACTTCTTGCATTTTCACTTCTGTAAGGTTTTGTAATTCAGCCTGTGGTTGGAGGTTTAGGCAGGTGGAGGTTGTTGCTGCGCTGTGGTGTGTATTAAGGAAGAAAAGTTTTAATACCTGACCCACTTATATAAGTTTAGTGGTTTGATTTGTCAAAAATATCCCTTCAGCTTCTGCTGGTTATTTACGCAACACTTTCTGACACCAGGCTTTTTTGAAAGATATAGCGTATGATTTGTATTTTGTAACTTTACTGTCATAAAATTGTCTTGCAAACAGAAAATATTGACTATGAAAAAATAAGAAGGTATAAATTTCATTGGCACTTATATAGTGGAAAAGTATTTGATCCCTTGCTCTTCTTAAGTTCTACTTTTTTAAATGTTTCAGATCAGTAAAGATAACTTGCGTAAATAAAAAAACACAACTAATGCCCTAATTTTCTCCTTTATGATTTCCTGGCAGAGAGGAGAATTCATGATCCCATCAAAGCAGCCCCAGACCATCACACTACCACCACCGTGTTTGAGTATTGATAACTGAGGTGTGGTGTTTGTTTTTAACATCAGGTGTAACAGGACGCACATCCTAAAAAGTTCTGTTTTTGTCAGAACATGGTTTCAAAAGTATCTGAGATAACCAAGATATTATCTTTGCAAATATGAAACAAGTCTTTGTGTTGTCTTTGGTCAGCAGCAGCTTTTAAGTGGAACTCTGCAATGGATGCCACATTCATCTCTGAGAAAGTTCCTTCTTCTTTCCAAAATCAGAAATAATTGACTTATTCCTCTCATTTAAAGACACAGACTTTTAAAGTCAAATAAAAATAAATAAATAAATAACACACAGGGTATCTGAAGGATTACGTATGTTGTAAGATCAGATAACTGCTGCCATGTGGTCAGGCTAAAGTTCTTTGTGTATCTTGACTGAAAAGCACCTGAAGGCCTTGAGTGCAAGATAAAAATGATAAAATACCTTTGCAGCTTGTTATGCAAAACTGTCCAAACATAAAACATTGGTCTAAGTGGTTTGCCTTGATTATAACATAATTGCCTAAGATGCTGGTTAAATAAAAGAAAAAAAAAAGATGTTGTTGACATAGGCACATGCAAGCTGTGCTCATCAATGCCTAATTTTGCAATAAAAAGACTCTATAATCTGTTATAATATGTATAATTCATGAAGGTGATGATTTAATAATATGGGACATGCAGTTGGTAAAATATACTTCATTAAGTTTGCAAATGTCAAATATATTCCTCTAATTTAGGATAAAAGTTTGTGTATGACCTTACAAGACAAACAAAATTCTATGTTTATAACTCAAAAGAAAACGAAGGACTGAAGCTTTTAATTTGAAAGATTATTCTCTTACTTTTAGTCTGAAATATTACTGTCCCTCACCTGTGACTTAATTGATACAGGTCCCAGATGATGCTTAGAGTAGCCCACTAAAATTTCTTTAACATTATTATTTACTATTATTACTGAACTGAGAGGTGCTGTGGTGAAATTGAGGCTCACTGTCTAATTTCTCGCTGCGCACCTGCTGGCCTGCAGACGCAGTCAGCATCAGCCTGAGCGGTGACCTACCTGTGGTGGACAACACCGTGCTGGCAAAGAACAGCGCAGAGGTGAAATCCCAGTTCCAGTTAGCCGAAGCGTTATTCAGAATAGAAACCCCATAATTACTGGCTTCTAAGGCTTTCTTTAAAAATCGCTCCAGACGCTCTTCGGAGAGACACTCATTTTCCAGGAGGAATTGTTTTTTCACGGCCCTCAGCTCCTGGCGCAGGGCGTCTTCATAAGGCAGCTCGACCGAGGAAAAGACAACAGCGCCGAATATAAGATAAAGGATATAACCCAAAATTAAAGTCACAAAATACCACGTCGATTTGTGACTTTGTATTAAACGCACGCAAGAATTGCTGGCTAAAGACTGAAGCATTTTTAAGAGTAAAAAAAAATCCCGATGGTTTGAATTTAAGTTGTGGTGATAAATGAAAATAACCCTGCTGTGATGATACAGACAAAGCTCGAATGAATATCCTCTTCCCCCTTCGTGAAACCTGCCGTGGATGCTGAGGCTTTTACGATAATCGGAAATATTACAACTCGATGTGAACGCTGTAGCTACTCGATGTAAGCTTAGTCTATTCACGCACATCTTTCACACAGTTATACATTAATTTTTTAATCAATTTCTTTCATTTATGAAAATTTTAGATTGTTTGCTTCATTTGCGTTCGATAACAACAACAGCAACACTCGCATATGTTGTTTGTTGTTTTTTTCCGAGCTTTAACAGTTCAGTGAAGGCATCACTCTTTGTGGCAGATTGAACGCTCGTTGACGTCAGAACTTCCTCTCTTCGTATGCAGTCCGACCTGTTTCGGCCTCTTCTTTCAGTTTCTATTAAAAAACCAATGAGAAAACGTAACTTACAACAAACTGGTTATTAGTGTATTTGGTGGAGAACGCTCTATATGCAGAACATAAATCTTAATGAGAGCAAATAAACTGGGTTGATAATAAACCTTTTACCAGGTCTAAATATCAGCAACATGAATAACCCTGTACCTGCTTTAGGTGCCTTTTTATGACTTGTCAACAAAACTTGTGATGTAAAAACACTAAAATGCACATGTAAGCACGTAATTAAGCAGTGCTTCAACAATAATTACATGTTAAAATCAATCTGTTCTAGCAATGTTGGCAAGCTGATTTAAATAACCTCAGATTTATTTGTAGACAGGCACTGTGTTTTCCTTGTGCTGATATATTCAGCCACTTGATATAAAAATTCTGTCAGGTTTTAGAAACAGACCCGATTCTGTGAACTTCCTCTGTGAATTTGAGGCAGGAAACCAGTTACACATATGTGCAGGCACATACCAAAAAACTTTGCTTCACAGATGTTTTAGGGTGTTTTTAAGCTGCAAGAATAATGTCAAGTTTCACTAGACAAGTGCTGGACTGAGTCACATGTATTAAGCGTGCACACTCCTGTGGCTGCTGTGAAATAAGACAGGGAGTTACTCCCTTCAGTACATCAGTCTCAGGCTGATCCAGAGTCAACACAGTTTCTATTGCAACATACACATGGGTTTTATTTCTGTGTGAGGGGGTTAAAATCTTAATGGGAAAACTGGTTGTCATGCAAGAATGGATTGTGTTACAGTCTCTTTTAAATTAAATTAATTTAAATTCAATTGCTTTGTTGAGTTTCAGCCACTTAAACTGCAGCTTGTACTGAGCAGTAATATGATTAGGTGTAAGCAAAGGTAAGTGGCCTCTTAAAAAATACAAGCATATTAATTTAAATGAAGGATATTTTAAAAAAAAGCTAAACTTTACTTTCAGTTTGAGCTTGACCAACTATATAGCAGAAAAGAAAAACATAAAATTGTGTATAAAAAGAAAGAAGAACTTAGTAGAACAAACATGTGCATCATTTGTTTAGACACAGTGGAGATTTTTTGGAGGACTGGAATTTGCAACAGTGACTTCTGAGTTAAATTTTAAATTCCCCTTAATATAAGGATTTGAACATATATTTAGTTGAGATGTTCATTGTTACTAAATACAGCTTTATTATTAATATTACTTTATTGTGCTTTATAGAATTTATGATATTATATATTATAACCTGCACCAGAGGCACCAGCTCTCTGTGACCCTGAACAGGAAGAAGCAGGTTCAAAAAATGGATGGATGGATGGATGGATGTGCTTCTGTCATGTTTTTTATTGCCAACATCATAAATGTGACTTTTATGTATATAGTGAAACAGCCTGAATATATCAGACATTTAAATAGACCGATTTTAATAGAAATTCTTTATGATGTCACTTTCTGATCTTAGCAGGACCCCGTCCTACATGTTTCAGATGTTTCTGTCCTGTTTGTTATCAGCAGGCTTCTGCAGGACTTGAGAACATGCAGAACAGGAACAACTGAAACATACAGAACCAGGATAAGATGCTATTGATTTCAACAACACTTCTGAGTGATTAATGACCTCAGTATGAAACAGAGCGTCTTGTTTTTAACTAATATGACTCGGCCTAAACATGTCTGTGAATCTGTGGATTCAAGAAACAGAGTACTGTAACCTTTTATCACAAGTTTCATAACGATAATCTGACTCACTAATTCAGAAAAATAACAATAACAAAAATATCTTGCAACATATGGCTGGTATGTAAAAATAGTGATTACTTTGAAGCTCTCATATCAGTTTGATGTTTTAATTTGTAATGTGTACAACTAAAGTGAGGTTATAAACTTAAAAGAACACACACAGTTTTCTATAGAGTTTATTTGACTACTTTTGTTTAAAAAAAATCTTGCTCATTNAACCTCCAATAACATCATTACTACAACATAAAAACAAATCATGAACTCACAAATGTAGGTTTGGGTAAGAATTTTAGTACAGAATTAATCAAACATCAAAAAAACAATTACAAAAACTATAGCTGCAGTAGGTGGCCTGGAGTTATTCATCAGAAATGGTTTTAATCTTCATGATATGTGGATTAATCTGCCTGGACGCATTCAGTTGTAAATAGGCTACCTGAAAATCCAAACAATTGAAAAAGGCTGATGATCTGCAGATATTAATAAGCATTCCAAAACTTAAAAAATGACACGTGGATTGGGAATGATGATTCTTTAAAGTCCTGAATCATTTTGTCTTCTGACATCCACTCTTCACTTTTTTGTTTCTTTTTAGGAACACACTGCAGAATATGCTGCTATAGTGAAATAATAATAAAAAATTAATAAAAAGAAACAGAATCCAAATAAAACAACTTTGCAAAACCTTCAAAAAGCCCAAATAAGAAATTACTAAAAGCAGTTTTGAACTGTGAATAAAAAATGGGGGCGGTTTCAAACTTTTACATATTACAGCATAACAAGTCATTTCAACCATTAAAATTAATCTTAGCGGTCAAGTGATGACTAAATTATAACTGATTCATCACGACTGTCCTTTGAGCGTAGAAAACTCGCACGAATGATTGCGAGATTGACCTATCCGAGTTGCCGTAGTAATGAAAGGCTGAGGCACTCCTCCTCAATGAACGTTGGAAAGATGGCGACGGCATACGCACAAGCGAAAGTCTCCTGTACCGGCGGAAAGAAAGTGCTTTAAAGAGACTTAAATCCATCCGAATTGCAAAGATTTAGCAGTGCAAAGTGTGCCTGACATTAAGTAAAAATGGTGGACTCCATGCACGGCTAGGAAGAAGAAGCCGGTGATTTGCTATGGAGCCTCCGGATCGGAACAAACCCAGCAGGTATGCGGATTTGTTGAACAGACGCTTCACCATCGGGACCTCGCTTTGCTAAATAGGGAGCCGCATTCAGCTCTATTGGAGCTCTTGCGTCCCCCTTTAGAAACCAGCTTCCTGTCAAATAGTGCTACGCTTGCAGTTAATGCATTTGCAACAGAGGAGTTGTAAACTTTTCAGGGCTAATTTTTTTATCGCGTTTTTCTTTCCAGATTTTTGATGCTCGGTTGTTTATTTGTCTCTTTTGTGAAGGACAAAATGTTCGTTAAACGATGAGGTAGCACGAGGAATAGTTATCAACACGTCAAGCTAACATCTTTGTATATTGTCAGTTTATGTTGTGCACTAACACAAACAGACCGAGCAAAAGTTTGAATTGTTTGGCAAAGTGGGTTCTCGAGTTGGACTTTGAAGCATATTATTGGTTCTCTGAGATTTTCAGACTGTGCAGTTCTTCATAGCAGCGAGCCACAAACTTCGCTGTTTAGCTAGCAGTGTGGCTCCACTGTTATTGTTAATCCTTTAGCTGGACTTTTCTCTGCTGTTGTTCGCTCTTCTCTGTACAGTTTGTGCATGTTTTAGGTTATTGTTGCTCCCTGTAAAGGTTCACCTAGCTGACGAAATGTTGCAAAAAAAATGCAACGACGACTGCTTTGTTAGTTTGCATGAGTTTGCAACTCTCAGATCGGGAAGTTTACGAGGTGAATTCATGCAGATATTTAAAACATCTCTGACGCATCTCTTGATCGAAATTCTGCAGTTTTTGGTTTGTTTGTTGTTTTTTTGCCTGACCCTCAGGAATCTGTTGTTATGTCTTTCTTTTCCTCCCTGGCTGTTTGTCTGCAGGGGGAGTAAATGTGAGGGTATTTATCGCAGTGAGTTTGGGCTTGTCATCAGCCATGATCCTGGTTCTGAGTAAATATCTGACCTTTTCTTTGTTTTGGGCTCTTTAATGATTAAGTACAAGCCAATAAATGTTTTTACCTCTTGTGGCCACTCAGACGAAGTGGATAAACAAACAGCATTATTGTGCAATTCCTGCCTTGTTATTGTTTTTGCTGTCCGACTTAGTTGCATAAAAAATAAAAGGGGACTTTTTCCATGCTGTTGCTGTGAGGGTCTATGTAGCGTTTATTTATTGTTTTCTTTTGATGTTTCATTTCCGTGTGGGATTTGTGCATCACATTTGGGAGTGATATACAGCTCGTGCCCTGGAATGATGAGATTAGTTAAAAAAAACGATCCAAGTTGAAACTCTGAACTTTTTATCAAATGTTTATGATAAAATTAAAAGAAACATTTGCAGTCTTTGGCTGTGCACAGTCGGGGTTCTGCAGAATTTGCAGGGAATCGTGTCGACTTTGTCTGTAAACTGCCTTTTGAAGCTGTAGTTTCATGTCTCACAACATGCAAAATTAATTTTGCAACAATTTGCATTTGAATGTGTCTTCTTGAGTGCTGTGAAAGATGAGTTATGTGCTTGCTCTGCAGTTGAAAGCTATCTCTATCTTTGCAAGTACAGAGGTCCATTGTCAATAGTGCCTCATTCTCAGTCTGTCAGAGGACATTGTGGCCTACAGGCATTCCAGAGATTTCAGGATGTGGTGCACTGTGTGCTGTAGATTGCTGCCTGGAGTCTTACAGGCTCACTTTGGGCAGGACTCATTAATGCCTACATTTGCCAGCAACACAGACTGCAGAGTACAAATAGACTGTCCAAGCAATTCCTAACTACATCCTATCTCTGCCCACACCTGCGTTAGCGAGAGAATCTCATGTTCTCACATTCTGTCTCTCTCGTCTGTTATTTCCTTTAAGACAATAGCATCTTTGTAAAGGCTTCGCTGTGGCAGCCGATCTTACTGAAATTGCAGAGGATGTTAAAAGATGCAAAACAGAAGTGGTTAAGTACTGTAGATTTACATGATTGTGTGCCAGACTTGACGATCGTGATGTGCTTTGCTTCAAAAGAACGTGCACGTTTCTTGTGACGCCACGAGTTTCAAACATGCGGCGGGTGCATCCATTTCAAATGCAAGCGTGGATGTGTGCATATGGAACTTCAAATCACACGGTTTACGATTTGTGTCATGCCACAGAGCCAAATCATAAACAAAGCAGTGCTGTGTTATCTTACGTTTACTGTAATATTATGCCTTCCAGATGAAAACTCCTCTTGTGCACACACACATTCTGCTTTGCAGAGTTGCATGTTGGAGAGGAGGGGAGGTCCAATCCTGGCAGTGTCACACAGTTCCAGTGAATGGGTGTGGTGGAGAACGTCGTGTTCACTGTTTCTGAATTCTGAAAAACTATCATAAAAACAAAAAACAGATCTCTGCTTCAGCTGTGCCTTTTTATGATAGTTTGAAAACGGATCAGATATTTGACTACATACTGTATGTTACTCCACCGTGAGGAAGCGGTTACACGTGCACAAATGATTATTTTTTTAAATAGTTTTTTTGCATGACAGCTTACTATGAATTCATAGACGTTGCTTAGCTGGCACTTGTTTTTACAGTGGGGGGTAATCAAAATGTGCATTAAGCCTGCAGAGCCTCAGTTTCACCAGCATGACCTAATTAGAGCAAAATGCACTCTTACTGCCCCCCCCCCCAATCCCCCAACCACCTTCTCCTCCTTTTCCTCTCTTTAAAGAAAAATCCCCTTAGTTTATATATTGTGAGCAAGTGTGCTCACTTACCAGCTGTGTGGCATTCAGCTGTGGGCCACACGGGCCACGTGTCACAGCTATTCAAATAGAGTGCCCCTTGCTCATACAATAGCATGGGTGGTTGATGTCAAAGGTCACCCCCCACCCTCTCCTGACTCTGGCAGCCTGTAGTTTCACTGCTTCTGTCTCTATTCAGAAAATACAATTTTATGCCGTTTTTTTTTTTTTTCACTTGGTGTTTCTGCCTGGGGGCTATAGCATTCCATCGGCCTTTATTGGAGTCCCAGTGTGCTATCAGATGAGCTATTGAGCGCAGCCAGACACCATCTGCAGTGATAAGTCACTGGTGGCAGCCAGCAGGGGCAGCTTGAGGACCATAGAGTGGCTGTGGTTAACTGCAGGACACGCAGGCCAGTAACTTGGTCCGTGCAGTCTGTGCGTAGGTTTAAGAGGAGAAAAAAAATCTGAAGAATTTTCACAGCCTTTACTGCAACTGCACAATGTGTGCTTGAAATGTCTCATGGCAACCTAACAAACAACCGGCCGTGATGGCGTCATCAGTTCTGCGTTCATTCCTGAGAGATTTAGTCATGCTGTTCTGCGTAGACATGTGTCTTTTTAAAACTTGCTCTCATTCCCTCTCATATGCATGGACTATTTTTGTCCTCGAACACATTTGCAAAAAGTTCACTTGATCATCAGGATCGTTTTGACGGATGCAGCAGAAGTTTAGTCGCAAAACAGGTTGTTGATGTGCTTAGTTGCATTATTGTAAGGATGTGATTGTTTTTCCCTGAAACAGTGTTTTGCAATGCAAACATGTCTCACTGTAGAACTCAGACTGGTTTTCTAGGGCCTTCTCATGCTTTTGCATTGAAAAGTATAACATTTAACTTTTGCTAAACAAATTCTATCAATTTCCTGTACCTTAGCTTGAGTGGTCATTTTGCAGGGAAAGGTCAAATTAAGTTGCTTTCTTTGAAAACAAATCCCAGTTTTAAACTCATGCAAAATGAAAACAATCCTGCATTCAGTTCGGATGTCTTGATAAATAATTGATTTACCTAGACTTGGACATCAGGAACTAGCAGCAGGTGTCTGTGCACCACTCATGTCAGTCTACAGCTGCTCATGAAACATATTGTGTGTTTCTTTTGAGAGAGACACATTCTGTTTTGGGCCAGATGGGCAATAGAATTTTGATCTTTTCTCTTTGAATCCTTGAAAAGCCTCAGCAGCTGATTTTCACATTCCACCCCTTCTTTTAACACTTTCTCCCCAGGGAAAACGACGCAGCTTTGCTCCCTTCTGTCCCGACGGTAACGGGCACGTGCTGGAGAATGTCTTTCAGGGAGATAATTGATGGTGACCATAGATATCACTCATCTTCATTCTCCTCGACACGTTCTTTCTTTTTTTTCTTTATTTTAGGGGGGGGGCTCTAAAACCTTCCTCTCTAATCCTATTGAAGAAATACCCGTAGAAAGGCATCAGACTACAAAGACATTGACACTGTGACCAGGAAGAGATGTCATTTATTCAATTTTTCCCAAGAGGAAGTGCTTCAGGTTAATTGAAGTGCTTATTGTCTGCAAACTTCGTCTTACATATCATTTACTGGAATTCATAGTTGTGTCGAGATGTTGTTAAGCAACCAATAGATCCACATTCTCATTGTTGCTCAAGCTTTACTGTAATCTCGTGAAATAACATGTTATTTTGTTCTGTTAGCTTGTATTTGCGCTCAGGATTGGCAGTGTTCTTAGAAATCTTGGTTTCTGCAGGGTGGTTGGAGACTTAGCTGTCATAGTTAATGAGGATGACTGTGCGTCCCTATCTGCTTGAGCTGTCGTGTTTACCATAGGTTATTATCCTGCATCTAGACGGCTGTGGTCATGCACTGAGCATTGTTGTTAAACATGTAGAAAGCCGAGAACGTCTCAGTCTTAATGTATGCAGCAGCAGACAATGAGTCTAGTTTGCATTCAGCAACCTGTTTGTCTTGCATTAGTGGTGATTTGCTGTGCACTTTGTTATGGGTGCAAACAACCGTGCACAGTTTACCTTTGTATGCACATTTCTTAGGGTTTGATATGACTAAAACACAGACTTACTGTTAGTATGTCTTTAGTTAATGACGGTTATTTATTATTCACAGGCAAGGCAGGGAAGATGCGTCCCAACAAAACTCTGAGATGGACGACTCGTTGGATTCTCCCAGTGAGGAAGAAGAAGTTTACGGCACATCACCTCCTTATACCTCACGCCAAATAAAGCGCATGTTTGGCAGGCATCAGAAAAGTGGACAGTCAAGAAATGCAGGCCGGTCTCCAAACAAAGGTGAGTTATTTGAATAATTAGTTGAAAGGTTTTGTGCATGCATGGTACTAACCCTGAGTATGTTTGTATTCCAGCAGATGTTTGTCCTTCTACCATGAAAGAAAGTCCCAAGTCTGCAGAGGTTCCTGAGGAGCACAGCTACAAGTACGGCAAGAAGCAGAGGGCCACGCTTCGCTCCACAGAGAGAGACCACAAGAAGACCTTTGAAAGTTCTTTCATGCTAGATCCAAAGTTTGGTTCCCTCAACATGGATCCCAGGAAGCATTACTTAAGCCTGGGCTGCAGCAGTGTCAAGCTGCCTGTGACTATGCCCCCTATGGCTCGGACCCACCGGCAAACCTCCAGGACAGACTGTCCCGCTGACCGCCTCAAGTTTTTTGAAACTCTACGGCTGCTACTTAAGCTCACATCTATGTCCTCTAAGAGGAAGGAGAAGGAGCAGAGAGGCTTAGAGAACATGGCCTTCATGGGTCACAATAATGAGGTCATCTGGTTGGAGCTGCAGGCATGGCACGCACGACGTTCCACTCACGACCAAGACCTTTTTCTGTACACTGCCCGTCAAGCCATCCCCGACATCATCAACGAAGTTCTGCACTTTAAGGTCAACTACGACAGCCTGAGAGGGGCTCAGTGTTTGGACGCTCAAATAATCCAGAGGGACAATCCCGGTGTCCCAGATCTTGTCTCTGGAGAGGAGGAGGCTCCTGTAGCAAAGACCAACCACTGTGGAGTAGATCCTTTGGGCTTTAGTGCCTGCCCCTCAACAGCAATGAGTGCAGCAGAACCTTTAGGCTCTGGTGCTGAATGCAAGGAGCACCTTCAACGCCAACGACTTGCCTTTGAGCAGGTGAAGCGGGTTATGGAACTCTTAGAATCTGTTGAAGCTTTGTACCCCTCTTTGCAGGCCCTACAGAAGGACTATGAAAAATATGCAGCTCGAGACTTCCAAGTCAGAGTGCAGGCGCTCTGTCTGTGGCTCAATATCACCCAGGACCTCAACCAGAAGCTGCGTGTTATGGCCACTGTGTTGGGCCTCCACGATTTATCCCGTATCGGGTGGCCTGTCTTTGAGATCCCCTCACCCCGCTGCTCCCGTGGAAATGAAGAAGAGAACGAAGATGATGAGAATGATTCAACAGCTACTTTTACACCTGAAAGTGACGGGGAGGACAAAGATGCTGAGGAAGAGGAGGAAGTTGGAGATGTAGCAGAGGGAGAGCTGTCTCCCATCCTGACTCCTAAATATTCCCGGCTGCTGTCAGAAGAGGACTTTCTCCAGACTGCTGCTTCTGGAAACTCAGAAGTGACTGCAGGAGAAGTGTTCTGCCCCACGGCCATTTACAGACCGTTTGTGGATAAAGCTTTGAAACAGATGGGACTGCGTAAACTCATTCTTAGACTGCACAAACTCATGGACCGCTCTCTGCAAAGGGCCAGAGCGGCGCTGCTCCGACACACTCCTGCACTGGAGGTAAGACCACTGTTCCTTAAAAACTAGATTAGTATCAGTTGAAACTTTATAACATTGTTCCACTCAAACTGTTTATTTTTGCATATATGCATCACTGATGTATCCCAGGTATCAGATTGAGATCTATATCAATGTGGTTTCTTTCACATTGATTAAACCATTGCAGTTTAAATCTCCTTCCTCTGTTTGTGTTAGCTAAAATGACGTTGTTCCAAAAAAAAAGCTAGCTTTTAGGAGAGGATAATTATGATGTCTAAACACACGCTTTCGAAAAAATTGTAATTTTGTGGCTGATAAAATTCAAAAGCCACATAGAATTTCTTTAAATACATCAAATGATTAAAATCAACCAGTTATTAGTAGACAGACCCAATGAAACATGTGAGTCATTAGCATGTCATGTTTAGCACATGAAGCTCCAGATGAGGCTGCGTTCAGTGGTATTATGGAACTATCACAGTTTGGTATTATATTCTTATGAAAGTGTTATATTTTAGAGTTTTGTGTGTGAAAGTTCCTGCTGAGAGGACAGCTGTAGCTACTATACGTAGTTTCTCACCAAACGTGTGATTGTGTGTGTAAATGGAAGAATGCTTGTTTATAAAAAAAAGCCAGCTATATGTGGACAGGGCCTTAATTATCACTAATGATTTGCAGAGAGTGACGAGTTTGTAATGATTTGAACTTATTTCTATAACAGTGTCAGTGAAGAAAAAACATCCACAGCTGTTTTCTTGTTGAAAATGTTTGTCAGGCTTCTGAGGAAACGTGATTTAGGGCAGTTTTCTTTTGATGTGAAATGTGAACAAACAATAATAAAATAAAAGTCACTTAAGATGACTTGTGAATCGTCTTATTTGCGTGCCAGAGGAGGTGGTGTATGAAATGATACTGCTTTTTTAGTTGTTGTTGAAATCTGGGGAGATTTTAAGATTATGGACTCGTGATTTTGTTGCATCTTTTTCCCCTGCAGTTTGCGGATGTCCCAGACCCCATGCTGGACAGTGATTACCTGCCAGAGCTGTCACGCCACGTATCCTGCAGTGGTCCCACAGAACTGGAGTTGGGAGCTGACCAGGTTACCTGGGAGGATTTGTTGGACATGGATCTCCCATCCTTCCGCCAGGCGTTCCTTGTCCTGTGCAGAGTCCTCCTCAATGTTATTCACGAATGCCTTAAACTAAGACTTGAACAGAGACCAGCAGGAGACCCGTCGCTGCTCAGCATCAAGCAGTTGGTGCGTGAATGTAAAGAAGTGCTGAAAGGAGGCCTTCTGATGAAGCAGTATTATCAGTTTATGCTGCGTGGAGTGGTGACTGACGCTCAAGGCTTGCAGACAAATGCCAATATTGATGAGTTTGAAGAAGATCTTCACAAAATGCTGGTGGTAAGATTCTTCTATTTCACTTGAAGTTACATATGTGAAAAGGCAGATTTAACTTGAGTGTAATCATTAACAAAAACTATGCAATGTGTTGTGGTTATCTAACGTGTTTGTTTCTTACAGGTTTACTTTGAATATATGCGTAGTTGGATTAAGATGTTGCAGCAGCTGCCTCAGGCCTCTCACAGCTTAAAGAACCTGTTAGAGGAGGAATGGCACTTCACTAAAGTCATTACTCCTTACATTCGTGGAGGAGAGGCCCAGTCTGGGGAACTTTTCTGGTGAGTGACTCTGCAGGGTGGAAGTGACTCTGGGTCCATAGTGTAGTCTGTATATTATCATCATTATCACATGTTGCAGTGGACTGAGAATTGTCTTCCAACATGGTGTGTCTTCAGCTTGCAGACATCTGGGAAAAAAAGAATTTACAGCAATGTGTTCACATGAATTTCTGAGATTTGGGTTGTTTTAGATAAATGAACATCAACTGGCGGCCCGTGGGCCACACCCGGCCCACCAGAGCTTTCCACACGGCCCCCCAGTGTTACTGAATCAGGAAAAGAGTGAAATGCATGTCATATTTCCTTCCTAAATCAAATCAAACACACTGAAAAACAGCTTTTACTCAGAAATAACTATAAAATCGCTGCTCTCATTCAGTATTTTTTGTTCTTATTTTATCTGCAGCAGTTCTTAGAATGTCCATCCTTCTACTTCCCACTATAATAACACGTAATCACAGTGTGACAAAAATGCTCAAGGGAGGAAAACAACACATGTAAACAATATTAATCTGGTTGGTAGACGAAGCTAACTAAAGGAATTATAATTAAGGGAGAAAAAAACTGTATGTAACTAAAATAAAGTTACATAAAATGTTCCTGCGGTGAAAAATAACTAAAGATAATGTGCTTTTTGGCAAACAACGACAAAAAAACAGAAAACTGTAAATAATATTAAACAAGGAGGAAAAAGCACTAAGATTTTTACTTGCATAATAAACAGTTTGTAAACAAATGCAAAAATAAATAAATAAAAGGTGAAAAAAAAAAATTATATTAAGATACAATAATTGAACTTTTATTTTAAGAGAGCATCTGGCCCTCACACTGTCTGCTGGGAAAATCTCTGGCTCTTGGTGTGGTTGATGACCCGTTTTAGATGCTTGAAATTTACTTTTAACTTGAATATCTAAAGTTCTGAGTGTATTCTGATCACTCTAATTGTTTTCGTAGTAACATTGCTGGAATGCTGCTGGAATCCACAGGAGAGTTTCTTGATGCTGGTTTGCAGAAAAGTGTAAACAAATTCTGGGAAAGTGCAGATGATATCACAGTTTCAGATGAGATCAGGTATGAAAAAAGATTTTAACTTAGAATTCATCTTTTGTTGATGCAATCGGTGGGGCTGTTTACAATTTAAAAGTTTGTTTGTTTGTTTTTTGTAGGCGGTCGGTTATAGAAACCAGCCGGTCACTGAAAGAGCTGTTCCACGAGGCGCGGGAACGAGCCTCCAAAGCTTTGGGCTTTGCCAAAATGCTCCGCAAGGTGAAAACCATTAGTGAAAAGGATTCTTGCAGTACTTGTTTTGCAGTGCGTCTCTGACCTCGATCACTCTGCTCTCTGACGAACTCTGTGACACAATTTATTTGTTTCCTTGAATACAGGACTTGGAAGTCGCTGCAGTCTTCAGTATCACTAGCGGCGTCACTTGTCTCCTGGAGGAACTGAATAAGAGAAACTATGTCAAGGTAAGTTGACATTTTGATGTCTGTATTTTAATCAGGTCATTTATTGAACTCTTTTAAAACCCACCTTTTCCCCCAGGTTCAGATACCAGGTCTGGAAGAGCTTCAGGTTTTTGTGCCTTGTGGCTTGAAGGATCAGCGGCCGCTCATCCTGCAGCTTTTGAACGCTGCTGCCGGTAAAGACTGCTCAAAAGAGACAGATGAAATAGCTGAGTATGAATCCTACCTGCTCATGAGCAAACATGGAGCCGGCGATTCCACCACCGATTCTGACTGGGCTCAGTGGGACGGAGAGCTCCTCAAACTGGTCCCACAGATGGAAACAGTTGACACTTTAAGGGCAATGAAGGTTTGGATAGTTCATGTTTCAGTTTGTGCACATAAATGTGGAGGTTAGAAACTCTTCAGTGAACCAGTGCGTCTTCCAGGTGGAGAATTTGCTGTTGATCGTGATGCAGTCGGCTCACCTGGTGTCCCAGAGAAAGGCTTTTCAGCAGTCCATGGAGGACGTGCTCACTCTTAGCCGGGAACAAACATCGAGTCAGCCTCTCATCGCCAGCGCTCTGGAGGATCTCAAGGTACATGCATGACACAACATAACCTCAGGTGACATAGTTGGGGAGACAGTTGCACACCGCCCTACTTTCATATCTGCATTACTGCAGCTGTTATCATTAACCTAAAACAGAAACTCACTAAACTTTCCTAGCTGTTACCTTCGTTAACACATTATCACACACATGATAAAATGCTAAATAGATTTCTTTGTTCCTGCTAATTTTTAATCTTTTTCTTTTCTCTTTGCAGAACAAAGCTCTGCAGCTATGTGTCAAGATAAGCACAGCCATTGACCAAGTGGAATACATGTTCACCACAGAGTTTGAGGCAGAGGTGGAAGAATCTGAGTCAGCTACTCTGCATCAGTACTACAGGGAGGCCATGATACAGAGCTACAATTTTGCCTTTGAGGTAAAAACCTTGAGGGATTTAGAAGTCTGACACTGTGTGTATTATTATAGAAGCTGAATCTTTTGGGTTTCTTGATCATTTATATTCTTTTTTTTTTTTTAAACCAGTACCACAAAGAAGTTGTGCGCCTGATGTCAGGAGAGTTCAGACAGAGGATCGGAGAACGCTACATAGCTTTTGCACGCAAATGGATGACGTATGTTCTAACCAAATGTGAAAGTGGGAGGGGTACCAAGCCCAGGTGAGATGGATACTAACTCTGTGAAGTCATTTATTGCTTGTCCTTTTTAGCTGGATCTGTTTGATGTGTTTTATTTAACTGGTGTTTTCATCATTACTTTCACTAAATAAATGGGGAAAATGTTTAGAGTTGATTCCAAGTGAGATGTTTACAACACGGTCCAAATGTGACTGAAACAGATCATCCTTCTAAAACAAATCCATAAAATAGATAGCAGGAACAGTGGGAGTGGCTAAATCAGTAATTTGGAACACTGAGATGGAGAATACATCAGTATAAAAAACTGTATAGCTCCAGGAGACTAAAGGGAAAGAGGATGTCAGGAATCCTATTTAAGAGGCTGATTTATATTTATCCATGTCTCATATAGAGTGAAGGCTTTAGTATCATATCAGCAAACATTAAGGATCCACTTCCTGTAATTGGTAGTCACATGATTTCAATCAGACCTTGTTCTTCTACAGGTGGGCGACTCAGGGTTTTGACTTTCTTCAGGCCATTGAACCTGCCTTCATATCTGCATTACCAGAGGACGAATTCCTGGTGAAGATACTAGTTCCCTTATTTCTGTGTATCTTATACAAAAATCACGCTTCAGCTGGAATCATTATATAAATGTGTGTTTGTTTCTCTGCAGAACTTACAAGCCTTGATGAATGAATGTATTGGACACGTGATTGGAAAACCTCACAGCCCAGTTACTGGTCTGTACATTGGTAAGACTCCACATAGATAAATATAAGGCCTGTTACTCTCTCAGAGCAGCATGTCTGACTTATAGCAACACAAATGATGCATAAAGTTGTTATAATGATTAGAGTAGTTGTAGTATGTTAATAAAAATGTATTTTCTCATTTTATTTGATTTTATTTGACCTTGTGTGTGTTTCTTTCCAGCTCCCAGGAACAGTCCTCGACCTGTAAAAGTCCCCGCCCCCGTTCGCTGTTACAGTGACCCTCCAAATCCTAATTTATTTATCCCTAATACCGACGGTTTCAGGTAGGTTTTAGTTTAGGTGTTTGCAGTAACTTGTGCAACCTTCCTGTTGTATTCCTCTATGCTGCATGGCTTTGCTTCCCTTAATAATTTGGCTCTTAAAATAAGCATATGTGAGCTTTAGTGCACATATGCTGCTTGTATTTCTAAGAGTTTTAGTTATTAAATGTTCATAATGTGGAGAATAAATGTGTCTGTCCCAGAACCAGTCACACAAACACACACCTCTCCTCACACATCCCGCCTCTCATGGCAGCGCTCCTCAGTTTGTCTTTTCACCACGCAGCTCTCGAAGTCTTCCCTGCGATCTTCGGAACCAGCCGTTCCCCAACGGCCCTCGCCCCGTCCCTCAGGGCCCGGGGGAACTCAGCCACATGAAAGCACCCGGCAGCAGCCCCAGTGACGTCAGGTAGCACTAAGCTGAAACGCTCATAGAGGCAGCGTCAGTGACGAATGAAAGGCAGGGGAGGGAACTCCTTATGTTTGGATTTTTAACCTGCTGTAAGAGCCTGGGTGGTCACTCTGTAAAAGGAGATTTCTAACTCTTTTTTTTTAGAATTTTATGCATGAATTATATCAAAAAGTGTTAAACAATGACTTTAGGAAGAAAGGAAAAGAACTCTTGTCTTTTTATTGATTATTTCTTCCAGACTATCATGATTTTGATTAAAAATCAGCTTATTTTTCAACCTTTTTATCCCCCTTATTGCACTTAAACAACTCAGTCTGTCACTTTTTCACCAAGTATTTCCAGACTTCCTGTTGGCACCTCAAAAGTTTCAGTCTGGGTGTACATTTCTATATAAAAACACATTTTTTTTAGTTTAGATTTTTTGAAGTCACTGATGCTGCATCTATCGCATGGCATTTTCCTTTAAATGACTCTAAATTTGCTACTTTTAAAAGATTTTTAAAAGCCAAAATTTGCATGGAACTGATGCCAGTCGCAGATGACTTTTATTTTGGTTTGTTTTTGCTCGCGTTTCCAAATCTGAGAAGAAAACCAAACTGCACATGTTCTAGTAACTGGCCATGGGAAGAGACTGTGGTTGTCAGTGACGACGTGGGACATCATAATCTGCTTTTTTTTATTAGTTCTATTTGCATCTGTCTTGCTTTGATGTTGGATTTGCTGCTTTTAAACTCGCTGGTGTTTTAGTGTGTGAGATTGAAATCCGAATCCTCGTACTAGTAATCTGACCTTGTGTGAATGACACTAACGCATGCTGAGCTATTAATATTAAGTCTCTGCTTCTTGTGAGATGTGTGAAGGTTTCTTACTCTTTTTATGTTTCATCCAATCGATTAAACTATCTAGAATTTAAAAGCGACCTTTTAGAAATGGTATAAAGAATGATCGATTCGATCATCGCCAGGAATTTCCTGCGATTTTCGCAAAATTTCAACGCTTTTCTTTTTCCATCCGCAAATACCACCATGAAAAGTGTTGAAAGTTACAGGACAGCCTCAACATGTGTTGGATCTGCGTTTTGTGGTTAAAAAAACTTGAATTTATATCATTCGGTAAATATTTGATGTAACTAACACCAAACTGGAGTTAAGACTGAAACATTTACCCTCCAAGCAGCTGAAGTCAAACAGGATTCTTTTTAAAACATTCTATTCTGTAGAAATGTGGGTGGCATTTCTTACTGAAACATCTGTACGAGCGAGTCACATGTTTCTTCCTTGTTTTTGCAGATGTTCTAATTTCCATGAGAATGATCGTCTTTCTTCAGTTGCAGCAGAGTTGCATTTTAAATCGTTGAGCCGCCACTCCAGCCCCACCGAGGACAGAGAAGGTGGGAGTGGTCAGTGATCTGCAAGGTGCTGAGCGCAGCTGGTTCACGTTAGTCTCTCTTACATTTGTTTGTTTTCTTTGATGTAGAACCTTCGTATCCAAAGGGAGATCCTAACAGCGCTGCACGTAGGAGCTGGGAGCTCCGCACCTTCATCATCCAGTCTAAAGGTGAGCTTCCTCACCTGGGGTGGGGGTGGGGGGGGGTTTCCTCTGGTCATACAACAGAAAAACTTCACCCATTCCACTTTTTGTTCTTCTTGCCAGATATGGCTGCACGACAAAGCCCGATGGAGGCCGTCCGCCGCTCCATTCGCAGGTTCGAGGAGAAACGCTACGCCGTGATGAAACAGCGGAACATCATTGGTCAAGTGTGTCACACACCTAAATCCTACGACAACGTCATGCATGTTGGGTTAAGGAAGGTGACCTTCAAGTGGCAGAGGGGTAACAAGATAGGTACGGCTTCGTGGTGACCGTTTTAGTCATGATGCGTCACGTTTAGCGTGTGCTGACACGTTTTGTCTTTGTGTTTGGGTTTAGGTGAAGGACAGTATGGGAAGGTCTACACCTGCATCAACGTCGACACTGGAGAGCTAATGGCAATGAAGGAGGCATGTAGCACAGCAAGTTTAATATAGTAACATGAAAAACAAGTATTGAGATGAACTTTAAATATATAAATTATATATATTGATACAGATCCGATTCCAGCCGAATGATCATAAAACAATCAAGGAGACGGCCGATGAGCTGAAAATATTCGAAGGCATCAAACACCCAAATCTGGTGCGGTACTTCGGCGTGGAGCTCCATCGGGTAACACGATCTCTTATAACCATCAAACCAGGTGTCGTGTGTCGTGGATTGGGACAGATCAGTGTAAATGTGCATGTGTTTACGTGTAGGAGGAGATGTACATCTTCATGGAGTATTGCGACGAGGGAACCTTGGAGGAAGTGTCCAGACTGGGACTGCAGGAACACGTCATCAGGCTCTACAGCAAACAGATCACTACAGCCATCAACGTTCTGCACGAACACGGCATTGTTCACCGTGACATCAAAGGTCTGTGTCAGAACTTTTCAATATTTAGGTTTCTTATTGTTCAGAAACGTTCTGAAATGTCTGACAATTGTTTTGATACAGGAGCAAATATCTTCCTGACGTCGTCTGGTCTGATTAAACTGGGTGACTTTGGCTGCTCAGTCAAGTTGAGGAACAACACTCACACCATGCCAGGGGAGGTGAACAGCACTCTGGGAACAGCAGGTAGGTGTTCCAGCTCGTCTCAGAACCACATGCCCCCTCTAGTGGAAGATCTTTTAATGGTTTTTCAGTTCCGTCTTTGTATTTTAAGGTTAAGACGAATCAGTGAGTTATTTAAACATTAATTAGTATATAAAGGTTGTGATCTTAAGATAAGATTTTTTTTTAAATCCAGCAAAAATCTGACACAAGACTTTTGTTTCTAATTATTTTAGCATACATGGCACCTGAAGTCATCACAAGAGCGAAAGGGGAAGGTCACGGGCGAGCAGCAGACATCTGGAGTTTGGGCTGCGTCCTGATTGAAATGGTGACTGGAAAGGTAAGAAGTGATCAGAATGATACTTCCTGTCAGGACGTACAAGACAATAGTCGTCACTTTGTTTTTATCCTGAACATCATTATCTGTGTTTCTCCTTTTCCGCCTCTTATCTGTCTAAAACATCAATATTTTTAACTTTCAATTTCACACTTTTTTTTTAACTTTCTGTGAGAAATGCTTGTGGTTACAGCTCTTATTTTTATAACAGATTAGCGTTCTTAACAAGTTTACTTCCTCCTTTCTTACCATCAAAGAAGTTCAAATAAACCATAAAAATATAACAAGAAACCATCTACCCGCGAGGAAATGACCGACTTTGTCTGTTTTGTCTCAACCTACAGAGACCCTGGCATGAGTACGAGCACAACTTTCAGATCATGTATAAAGTCGGTATGGGTCATAAACCTCCCATCCCCGAGAAGCTCAGCACAGAGGGGAAGGACTTCCTGGGTCACTGCCTGGAGAGCGAACCCAAACGCCGCTGGACAGCCAGCATGCTTCTTGACCACCCGTTTGTCAAGGTGAGACATCTGTTGTAATTTGGGAGAGAATTGACCTTTCGCCAGCCCCTCCCCAAAAACGGCTATTGGCCAATCACACATCATAGCAACCGTTACTATGCGAGTAGTTCCAAGTAGGACAGTCCCATGTTATTTGTAAATCAGACACTCCTGATAGATTATCTGGAGTAGTTTTGTTCTTTTCATTCCCAAAGCCGAAAACACAACGTGAACGGCCCCCAATTCAGTTAAATGTGTCGGGAAATTATAAAGCATAAATACGTCTGCTTAAAGGTAATGCTAACAGCTAACTACTTACCGTGTCTCTAGATCTACTAACTGGAGACAAGAACACAAATCAGACCAAAGTTATGATTACCATGGATAGCATTGCCAGAACGTTAACCTACTCTCTAAACTAAGTTTAACGAGCCCTTTAGCTTTAGCCAACATTAGTTAACTTTATTTTTCATCAGTTTACAACAAAGTCAAACATATAGCGCCCCAACAAGCAACTTTAAATAATATTGTTTTTATCTTTTATGAAGCATTTTATGAACGTAGAAACTACCTCTGAGATTTAGCTTGAGATCGGCCGGTGTAATCATTAGCATTGATAGCAGACGTATCTCCTTCATTGCGTGTCTTTTTATTCTGAATATATCCCTCCACTGCATACTGTAAGTCCCTCCTGCGTCGATCTGGAGTATATCGTGGAGGTATTTATCCACATAAAGTTCACTGTCCGAAGAAAAGTCCCTCACAAGCACATTTCTTGACCAAAGTCACTGAAAGCACAGTTGTTCCTGTTTGTTGGATGTTCAACCATGACGTGTGCAGCCCACACAAACATAAATGTACAATTTTTGTGATATTTAAACGCGTTCCCACTGAAAGCTTGCTGAATACTTCCAACAAGATCTGCCTTCGCTGGAAATGTTGGCGGGCATAGCAACAGTAACTAAGGGGGCGGGGCTCGGTGAAAGGTCAATTAGCTGTGAAACGAGAACTAATTTCATCTCGTGTGTTTCAGGTTTGCACAGATGAAGAGTGAACGCCGCGACCTCGTTGGCTTTTTCCATTTACAAACTGAAGCACTACTGTACATGCTGTCGGAAAAATTTAAAAAATAACTGTGGACGGGAGGAAGACGGAGTTCTGGCTGAAGGCACATGGAGTTAAACTGAGGAACTAGTACAATATCATTTCAGAGGACAAGCTGGATCTATGAATTCTAAAATTTGATGTTTTTATGTATTCATGTTCTGGGGCGGGACTGTACATACTGTAAGAATAGGATTGGCCTTAATTCTTGTATAAAATATTGTAAAGTTTAAGCGATTATTGACACATTTGTTTGTTCTCGCTGGTGAAATCTCCTCGTATAAGGCATTGAGGAATACTTAGTTTTTTTGGAGGGGGATTTAAAATGGGACGGGAAGGGTGGGAAAGTATCTACAGCACTTTGAAACCGTTTACCCGAAAGAGAAATTCAGTCAGTCTGAGGCTGAAAAAAGCCTCAAATATTGGATGGACACAAAAGTTTATCTTTACAGAACGAAAACCATCCAAATATTTAATTAAATATTTTTATTACTTGTCATCCAACCAGTGTCGACACAGATTCAGTGTATTTTTCTTTGCCTTTGCTGAGGAGGAAAAAGTTCATTTAGAGCAGCGTTGGTCTGCTGGTCACCAGTGAAGAAGAGGTCCATGTGACTGAAACAGGGCGTGGTGTCCCCCCCCCCCCTTTCCTCCCCCCTGCTGCTGAACACAACCACAAAACCAATTTCTACACACACTGACACACACCACATCTTCTGGTCCTCTGCTGCTCCTACAGTGTTTGCTATGTACAAATAATATTAATAAACCATTTTTTAAATAATTAACCTGTTTGGCTTGATTTTCACACATTTAACTGTTTTACCAGGTCTTAAAATCAGATCTTCTCAGTCCAGAATCTACTATTCTTGTAGATGGAGGTGGACTGCAGAGTCCTATAGATTTACCATGTCTGTTTTTGTGTAGCTTTTGTTTGGTATTCCTCCATATAAAGGCCCGAACACGCCTCACTGCACTAAACCGCGTAAACAACCTCTCAGTTTCTGTTTGGGTTTTCTGTCCATCAGATGAACCGGTTTAGGTCTGAAGGTGGTGTGTTGAGTTTACAGAAAGTTTTTCACACTTAAACATGTCTAGTACTTACAAAACATCTTTAAATCTGTTCTTAAAAAACAAATAATGTGTCACTCAGGTTCATGTGAGGTTGCTACAGACTAGATGATGGAAACATACAGGAAACTTCATGTCAAACATCTGAGCAGTCAGATTTCACAAACTACTTGGATAAAACGCTGCACACTTTGAGGTGCATTTCCTGTGTAGAACTCTGGGGAAAACACCTACAAGATGCTCCAAAATGATGCACAATCCAAAAAAAGAATAAAAAAGCAGTAAGGATGATGCTTAAAGTTGAATATCAGGGACGTACAAACTCACTTTAAAAAACAAAACAAAAGATAACATCCATGGATTTGGTAAAGTTTTAACTGATAAAGAAGAAATAAACAATAACACTGAATCTAAAATGTCATTCATATTCAGAGTCTCTTAAAGAAATTTGAGGAAAGCCGAACTCGACGGTTACAACAACGAGAAAACACGGAGGAACAGGAAGTATGTATAGTACATGCAAATTTGTATGACTGTTGATGTAAGTATATAAATTAAGATGAATGACGTGAGCAAAGAGGAAATATGTTTGAGAGCGTCATGCAAATGTTCCTATAATAGACGGAGGCTTTGCATATTATTTATAGTAACTCTGATCTGAGAGACTATCAGACCTCTGGCCTTCATCAGACTTCTGGGTGTCTAATCAACAATCTGACATGAAGTTATTATCATCTGTCACTGTGACATACTTGTACAAATAAAAGTAACGTGACATAGAAACCTAAAGAATCCTCCACAAGATCTGACTTGTTTTCTGTGATCTAAACAGGATCCAGATCTCCTCTGCAGCTCCGTGTGAAACTGAAGAGCAGCAATTCATCTGATTGACATTGTTTTCCCCTCCCACATTCTGTTATTCGAATCCACTGAACAGTAAATAAGACTTGGACCAGTAAGCTGCACCATATTTACATGCTGAAGTCAATATGAGCTGAAAGTAATTTGACTGACTCATGCATGAAGCAGTCAAATGAGTTTTTTTCTTTGAGCGTGCAGTTAAAAATCATCCCTAAGTGCATGAGATTTCTACTCCCACAATGTCATTTGTAAACACGGAGGCGCAAGGATCTCAGCAGCTGCTGGAGGCTCATTGTGTTGTAAAAGTTGCACAATTTGAAGCTTTAAAACCACTTACTAAACCGACCAATCGGCTGTCGCCTTGTATTTTCTTAAGGTGTGACACGACTTCAACCAACTGGGATTAAAAGACTTTTCCAGAGTCGAACTTCTGCTGAAGCTCATTTAAAAGACATTTGTAATAAAAACGGCACTTCCCTTTGCAATTTCAAGAGCAGGTGCAGTTCCTAAATATAAGGTGCGGCTGCGGCATCATGGAGTCTTTGATGCTTTTAAAATAAAGTGTACCCAAATGGATCAAAGGTCACTTTTAAATGACCATGACTGTTCCACTGGATGAGTCACCTGATCTGTGGGACTTTGTTGTACTGCATGAATAATAAAAACAATCTGATCTCTGCCTATTTTCATTCCCCTTTTTTGGGGGGAATTTCAGCTCCTTCAAGCTAACTGAAGCATTTCCTAATATTCACACATTAACACCTGCAGTTAAATGATTTAAGATCAATACTTTGGGTGCTTGTGTTATAAATAATCTATAAATGATCTGCGTTTTTAACATCTCAGCCAAACATTTCACAATCCATATTCACCTCTTCACACACTAAAGAATCTGAGTCACATCTGCTGCACTTCTGTTTTTACTGCCAGCATTTATGTGAAAGTTGTTCAGCGCCGTCACCCCCCCACTGAGATGTAACTACAACTTCTACTTCAGGGGCTGTTGGAACAAAATACTGGAGAGCAGCCAAGAAGCTGCTGATGCTGAACAAAACATCCACACAAGAACGTCCTGCACAAACAACAATAAATCCTAGTTTTTTTATTTATTTTAATTTTAATCTTTATTGTCTTTTTATCATGAAAATCTCTTTTCTGTAATATGTTACAATCAAATAGTTCTTCTTTCATGTGTATTTGTTTATTTCCCTGATGCTCTCCTTGATTCTGTTAAAATATTTCCACTTAGATCATGAGATGATCCGATGAACCAACCCGGTCTGCGCCGTGCCTTGAAGCAGGTCTGCACTTGTTGGACCACCTGACCCGAGTCCTGTTAGACGGGCATTTACCAGATCCCCCCCCCCCCACACACACACACACTAGCAGCTTCCAGATTTAGTGACTCTGCAGCAGATGGATCCTCAAGGATTTCAGAATTCCTCAGTTGTTGTTTAAAGGAACTTCTTTACCCCCGTAATTTGAGCTTCTTTTAATCTCAGTCTGGCCGATCATCCAGCGTATTCCCACAGAAACTAGAAGAAAAAGATCAGAATCTTACTTCAGCAAATTAAAAGAAAAAAAGCGACAATAAATTATAAATTTTTCTTCAAAAGTCAATATTTTTTAAATTAGAATTTGAAGGTTTTATTAATGTCTCAGGCACCAAATCTAAGCTGACGTCTGCATGTATATAACAACAAACATGGTTAAATGCAGGCAGTTATTGTGGAAACTTGCAACATGCTGTTGGAGAAAGGGCTGACGTCTCAGCTCAGGTGCATGAATCCCTACATCTCTGATCCAAAGCATGCCGTAAATGTTTCTCATACTGAGAAACTAGATCTGCTAACAAGACGGGAACTTACAGCGGAGACGTCAAATCTGCTGCTTAATAAAACGTTTGGACAGAAAGGAGCCGGTTACATTCAGAGATGATTAGAATTCCCACGTCGGGGTGATTGAACGTATGAAACCAACCTGCAGAAAACACAGCTACGGTAGCGGTGATGGTGAGCACCGATCCAGAGCTGATCAGCTTGGTGAGGAGGAGACCAAGAGGGTAGAGGACCACGCAGGACCAGAAGATCCAGTTGATAAGTGACCAGGGTCGGCGTGGAGGACTTGTGACGGGGCCGGGGAAACGTCCCGTCTGTGCGTACTGATCCTGAAAACTGTCCTGTTCACACATTCACACGAAAACATCAAATACCAGCTAAAAACACAATATTATTTAAATAAAAGGCTACAGAATGTTTTAATCCCTCCCAAAATACAATGTTTTTATTTAACTTCACAAACTTTTATTGTGAAGTAAAACAAAATACTTTCAAAATAAAATTTGCACCCAAGAGAAGAATTTGATTTTCTTTTTTCAACATTCTTATAAGACGTCCGTTGATTTATTTTTGGAAATAACATTTAAATTCTTGAGCTTTTCAGTAATTTGTGAGCATCAGGGAAACTCTGTTACTATCCTGTCTGAGACAACGTTAGAGCTCCGAAATGTGTACAAGCTGACCTTACCCAACTATCGCCACGGTAAATATTCAAAACAAAAGTCAATGATTAAAGAAGCGTTCGGTCCTGATAAGCACTGTGTCAGACGCTCTGGAAATAAAGCAAACCAGAGTTCTAGGTTACATTTTGGATCAATACTAACATCTGCGCCTGGAAAACGAGACACCTGCAGCAGGTTAAACAGGACAGACTGTCCTCTGTGTTGTTTATGTAACAAAAAAGGAGAATTTTTTCCTTGGTCTGAATTAAAAGATTAAATCGGTGTCTTGTTTGACTTATCTTAGTTCAGGAAACTCACATTTGTTGCATCTTCATGGGAAAAATAAATAAAGTAGAGCTGCTACATATTTTAATGAAGGAAACACTGCATCTATCAAACATTTTGGTTTTCTTTTGATCCTCAACACTGACCTTTTCCTGGTAAAGTTTGTGGAGCCAAGCAGAACATCCTGCTTCATCCTCTGGAATCGACTCAAGAGGAATTCTCCTACAAGAAGGGGGGGGGATCACACTAATAAATCTCTGTGACATCATTGACGAGTGCAGGACATGATCACAGCAGGATGTCCTACCTAACATATAGATCTGCATGATATTTCTTCCCGTTGAGAATTCCGAGCAGCGTTGGCGTTTCGTTGTTCCTGAAGTTCAGTGTGGAATCATAAACAGCTGCAGCTGCAGGAAAAAAAACCCAAAACAGTTTCATGGATTCATTTAAAAGCAGCTTCCACTGTTAACTTCACTGAGCTTAGTAGATACTCACCAGTGCCTCGGAGGTTTTGGACAGTTACCCAGAAGCCTTTGGTTCTAGGCAGAAGATGGTGCTTGAGTTTTGGTAAACCTTTGCTCTCGGCCACTTGCATGCTGATCTGGTGCTTCTTCTTGGTGAAGCGCGTTCCTTCGCAAAACAGCAGGAACTGGTGGCAGAAGTCAAACATATATGTGTTTAAATCTTTCCCAGTTTGATGATGTCACACAGACGAACACAAGCTCAAACTCACCCAGAAGTTTTCGGGATAATCCCACAGCTTCTGAAGACTCTGACTCACGGTAGTTCGGTCCTCCTCCCACTTCCTTTTGCAAAACACTATCTCCAGGAAATACCACATCCAGCCAATCACCGGCACGTACGCCAGCTCCTTTTTGGCTAAAACTTTGGAGCTCTAGAGTAAAAACACGTTAAACACATGCGATGATCTGAATCCGGGTTTCACGGGAGAATCTGAGTTCATTTCACTGTTGCCTTTTCTTACCCCAAGAACTCCAAATCTATCGCAGAAGGTCCAGCCACACAGGAAGTCGATCTCAAAACTGTGGTTGAGAACCACAATGGCGTTCTCCTTTCCATAGAGCGGGTAGCTTTTGGGGTCTGTGTAGAGTGTGCATTCTGTCCCGGACCACCACTCCAGGGCTGCCACCAACTCTAAACCAAGTGAAAGTTTCACAATCTTTAAACTCACTGATGGCAACAATGGAAGTTGTGTTTTTTTCTAGGGGGAGGGACTTACGACTGGAGATGCAGTAGCCCAGCCTGATGTTGATCCTTCGAGCCAGCTGTTTACTGACCAGCCACACAGGTAAAGTACAGATCTGCATCAGGTTGATGAGCAGACCGCTCACCAGGAACACATAGCAGATGATCAGGTGGCACAAAAGCTGGGACTTGAGTACCTGCAGGAGCCCCATTCTTCCTTAAAAAAAAAAAAATCATGAAATGAAACCATCAGTTTGACTCAAGGACGACATGTTTCATTCAGAACACGTTTGGCAGCTGTAGGCTGTCACGTGATGCCTCCCCAGCACTCATGAATGCAGGCTTTGAGCTGAACTGTGTACAAACAGCTGATTGTACTGATTCATTTTATTAATGAATTGATCTCTTCACATCTACACGAGGAAATGGAACCTGATCCACCACATCAGAGCCCATAATCTGTTCTGAGGTTTGTCAAAGTTAAGATGTGGTTAAACAGAGATTTTTTGTTTAACTCGCTGCAGGCTGTGTGACTCAATATGTGATCTATCATGTTTTAATTGTTTACTATGATCTTAGAAATAAAAATCACGTGTCGGAAACATGGGATATTTACCTTGTTTCGGTTGTTTGAGCTCCGGTTTCTCGCTACGGAGACTTTCAACCTCCCAAAACACAGCAGAATTAAATCCCTACAAGTCCATCAGGTCACAGAGATTTTACAAGTTCTTCCTCTTCCGAGTTAAGACATGATTCAGCGTGTTCTGTGTTCACTCCTACGCAACTGTGCAACTTTCCTGCAAGGGGAGCCACACCCATCTAAAAACAACACTGGGACCGAAGGATGACGAAGTGTGTGTGCGCGTGTGTGAAGTAGAGAGAGAGAGAGAGCGCGCGCGTCGACTTCTGGAAACCGTGGACCGACAGCCTCACTTTAAAGATCGTTTATGAAAGAAAAAATGTCTCACTGGATGCAAATTGCAGGTTCCCAAAAGCGTGGACGCTCTACTGTAACCATGGTTACAGATGTTTCACAACGAGAGTTACAAACTGCAAGATAACAAAAACCAATAAACTAGTTGTGATATCAAATTTAAAAGTATATATAATTTATCATAAATTAGCGTTTGTATTAAGTATTTTAAAGAAAATCCGTTAGAGTTAATGCAAGTCGAAGTGAGACCTCTTCAAAGTTTCTCTCCTCTTTGTGCAGCACGAGCGTTCTGTGAAACATGCGCAGTGGTATTTTCTCTTTTCTGTGTGGATCTCAGAATTATTTGCTCACTCATTGATTTGAATGTGAATAATAACGAAACTGGAAAAAAGTCTGTCTGAGCTAAATAATAAATAATTCTCCCTTCACAGAAGATACGATTATTGTGCAGGAATAAATCAGCAATAAAGCTTTAACTTAATTTAAAGACATTGAAAGAAATCCTCCCAGACAGTTTCATCTTGTAAACACTAGAGGGAAATAAAGATGCACCAAACACAGTTTCTCAATTTAAAAGATAAATCTATGAATGTTCATTTTGCGCTCCTAGACTCTGTTTTGTCTGCAAATAACACAGTAGTTATAATCTAAATTCCAAATTAAATAATAAGGATTTGGTGTGTGTGAGGAGAGAGTCCTGATTGGATGGGTCTCAGCCTCATTCCAAACGTTTTTCTAAGCTGCTCTTACAGGTCCCACAATGCACCATTCTTCACGCCATTTACAACCAGATAATGTATGAAGAGGTCCAAACATGCTGTGAAGCAGCTCAGGAAGTTTCCTTTGTCCAAACACGGAACACAAACAGTGGGAGAAGGGAATATTGTTCAAGTGGTGTGTTGGTACAGACATGAAGTGAAGCTGTAATCTGCACTGAGGGAAAATCTGAAGATACTAAATAAATTATTCTGCAACCTTTCTCTAAGTTAGAGCAGCTGCTTCATGCAAACAAACCTTTTCTGCTCCATTGACAATATTATGATGGTGGTGACTCATAAGTTTACACACTCGTTTGTTATGAGCATTTATAAAATGGATTACTTTTAGGGAAAATTCCAGTAATTTATACACTTACATTCTTTCCACTGTGCAAACTGACAGGATTTGGTTTATTATGAGGAACCAGGAATGATTTCTGTGTTTAATATTCACAGAGAGTCAAAGGAATAAACTCAGAATAAACTAAATGAAATATAAACTGTGGGATTAGACTGGTGTAGTTTATTATTAGGAATCAAAAAGGCACTTTCAGAATAACTTCAAAACTCACGAAGATCCTGAAGGAAACTGATTTATCTTTCGTTTTCTCACGTGAGTTGCACAACGTCTTGAAATTTAAACACGTTCAGTGAAATGTGACAAATTCATGTCTGGAACCGGCCTCGACTGGTTTTTAATCTGAAAATATGAGAGGATTTTGAAAGGTTGTGAGTAAAATGAGGACAAATTGTGACCAAGCAGAGACATAATTAAGATACTTTGTGATTAAAATGCAACAAGGAAATCAGCATGAAAGTCACATAATCCA
This sequence comes from Pachypanchax playfairii, assembly GCA_006937955.1. Lineage (NCBI taxonomy): Eukaryota > Metazoa > Chordata > Actinopteri > Cyprinodontiformes > Aplocheilidae > Pachypanchax > Pachypanchax playfairii. Next base: position 1,008,022 of record SSNP01000084.1, read on the forward strand.
TTCAGATTCAAAATATGATAAAAAGGCACTTTGTAACAAGAAATAAATGTTTTTATTATATAAGTATCACTTTAAAATCAGCTGGTAACTGGATACCAGATGGGAGTGTGATGATTGTGAATACAGAGATTCCCTGCATGGCATCCTCCCACTCTTATTAATGATCCAGTCCTGAATCAAACATTAAGGCTATAAACATGTTTTTGACATTTAACTGCATGTCTCTGACTGGAAATCTGGATGGTTCCGCTTTGAAACACCCCGATCAGTTTTATAAATCTCTCTGCTGTCAGCCTGTTTGTGGACAAAGTGTTGATACCTGTCTTTTTGTTTATTTACTTTGTATTAATCTGGTGAGTCAAATGATGTCGTTATACAAGAAAAATAAAAGTCTTTGGCTGCAGCTGACATTTTTCAGTCATCATGTTGATACAGCCGGCCAAAGCAAACAGCTTTCAGCCGGGACGTGCTCTACTTTTGGCTCAGCAACACAGGGGTGATTTTTGGATGAGTTTGCTGTGTAAAGAATGCACCAAGGATTAGCTGAAATTGCTGCATGAGTGTGATTTAAAAGCCATCCTGCGTCATCGGACTGTGACAGGCTTTTGACAAATGGAGCCTCATCCAGCTTTGCAACTCTTCGAGGCAGTAGTTCGCAATTAGCAGATGTTTCTCGGTTTCCATGCAGAAGACAAAACCTGTGAACTAATTTGCTCCATTATATTACGTGGCTCAAATTCAGATTATGTAAAAAAAAAAATCGTCTTTTGAATTCAACTGAATACAAAAAAGAGTTTATTTGACTGTTGTATTGCATTTGAATTTATTTGTGCGTCGCAAATAATTTGTGGTTTTTACAGATAAGGAGCATTTGATGATGTCATTATGAATGATTGTATGTTAGAGCTCAGACTTTCTTAATGGGACTTTAGACAAGTCGGGGGAAAAAAAAAACACAAAACAGAAAAAGTGACAGCTAAGTTGAGACCTTAAACTTTATTTGACTCTGTGTTTGTGTGCTCTAAGTCCCATAATGAGATCCTGATGCACGCAGTGACTCAGCTCCGTTGCACTAATCATCAGACGAAGAGATGAAGGCCCCAACATACACAGTAAGGGAAACAATGGGAATTTTTCCGGAGACACCTGCTCTTCAGCTCTCAGGGGCCCCTGAGGCCTGAAACAAGTGCCAAAAAGTGAAGTTATTTGATGTGATGCCATTACCAAGGTGAGTAAGAAGAAAATACTGTGTGGTTATGCAATTACGTGACCTTGTTTTCAACTTTTGCTTCATGACAGATGTCAGATTTAGTAACTGACTGCTCTGAGGACAGAGATTCAAGATGTGATCACAACAGCAAGGTGTTCAAATCTAAATATTAGAATATTACTAATGTTTCATACCTAAAAGTAAACCCCTCTGTGTTTCTTCTGGCAAACTAGTTAGATGCATCTTCTTCTGCTCATTACCAGTTGGGATTCGCTCCAGCCTCCCGTCTCCGTCTAGATCAGTGGCGTCAAACTCAATTACTACAAAATCAATTAATCAATTAACAAAACACAATATTTTGGCCTGAGTTCTACCTAATAACCAAATTTCTAGACACCTTGAAACACAGCATTAGTGAATTATTATGAAATAACAGCATGAAAAGTAACTGAAGTTTGTTTCTCCCAGATAGTTGGATGCTTCAGTCTCCAGTCATGATTCTCTCTTTCTTTTTTTTTTTCGCTTTTAATAAACTACAAATATCAACTGGAAATGACTGGACTGATTTCACTATTTTGCATTAACAGACACAATTTAAAGCAGTACTTAGGAGCTTTCAGTTTAGGTTTATTTTGGCGGCGCCACTGGACAAAAGCGGTATTATTTTATGTGAACGAAGCCTGCATTTCCCATAAGCACCAGCGCGTAGCGTCATAAAATCCAGATACCCCGTCCGCCAGCAGTTGGATTGAACTACATTACATTTTGGTTTCCAGTGGCTGAGTGAATGAACTGTCAACCTGGTGGCCAGTTATTACTTCCATGCAAATTTCCGAAAGCTGGCATTAGCATTTTGATTTGAGAATAGAAAGATACTTACTAGTCCAGCAGGAACAGAGCCACGGCAGCATCAGTCGGAAATCCCTCCTCAACTTTGAGCTCACACCAGCTAGTGAAAGCCGGGCCTATGTTGATTCTTGACTGTCCTTTTATCCGGTTACTCTCCCTTTTTCTTTTTTTTGTCTCCTCAGACAAAACTTTTCGTTTTTTCGGGGCTTCTGCCATGTTAGCTGCAGTTGCGCGTAACAGGTCGCATCGAGTTCCGTGTTTATGACGAATGGGGAAAGGGGAAGTGACGTATACCGAAAAGCAGCCTATCCATTCGTAGTTTTTTGTGTGGCAGGGTTCCCACCATCCTCCTCAAAGTTGTTTAGTGCCAGTGAAAGCGATACAGACCCCCTCAAGCCATGACAGAGGTGTCATTCAACTTGTTGTAAGTCGCCATATAATAACAGAAGTTATTAAACTATTTCATGAAGGTTGAAAAGTTACTTAGTGTTGGTTTAAGATCTTTTTTTTGCTTTGATATTCGATTTTACTCTCTAATCTCTTTTTTCTCCTCCTTATCTACACATCACTAATGTTGGAATTCAATCTTTAACTATTGCTTTTGTGGAACTTGTCAGTGTCATTTTATGTCCCACTCGTCAACCGCGGCCATATAAGCAAGACGGAATCTCACCTGTTTTGAAAGGTGGGCAGTTCATGTTGTCATTCTGAAACCAGCTTTAGACAAGCTTCAACATGATGATGTTAAATCTTGGTTGACATGTGAGTATTAGAAGCTCAATTGCAGTCTGGGATTTATTGTAATAGTATTTTACATACTGTATACCAGTAGAATGGTCATGGTTCATGGGTCAGATTTGAGTTTGAAGCAGACAGATGGACGTGTTTACAGCTTGTTGTGTCATTTCCAGATGTCATAAATGAATCACATTTGCTAAAATGAAGCTTTTTACACACGTGTTAAACTGCATTTTGAACATGGTGGAGATTACGTGGTGGGTACAGTTTGTTTTGTTCTGTTTGACGGCAGGATTAGTCAAACTTTTATTGATGTTTTTCCTTCTGGTTTTATTTCACTTTTTACCAGAAATTATTACATTTTGAAGTCAACCTGGACACGGATCCAACATTTTTTTTGTTTGTTTTTTTCCAGCCTTGACGCAAGTCTACAGACTCATACTGCTCTTGTTTGCATTGTGTTACTGGGCAGCAGTCCGTTGGTTGTAAACAGCAAGTTCACTGAAGAATTTCAGAGCTTTTGATTTATTTATTTTTTCTCAATAAAAACAGCTGCATCCTGTGAGGCAGTGCAACCCGGCAGGAGATAATCAGCCAGACAGATGATGAAACAAGCTTCAAATGTATCACCTTTTACTGGTAGCATTTGACACATCATGTAAACACGTATCAGAATAAATGAATAGCTGATTTTTTTTATTGAATTGTTTTTAATAAAATTTGGAGCAGATGCCAAAAAGAAGAAAAAAAAAACAATCCTAAAGGTGCAATATGGAATATTTTCATAAAAAGCAATATTTTTAATAAAATAATGCCTCCACGGGGTGTTTAGAGGGTTGTAGAATGAAAATACACTATTTTGCTTTAAAAATTGTATTCGAAATAAAAAATTATAAAATATTAATTTTGACGGGCACGACGTTGGCATTTTGTTTACATCTACCAGCCAATAGCTGACAGAGCAGCGGGCACCATTTTGGGTTGCCTAACACTGTAAATAATCCAGCACAGTGAGGCTGGTACTGTGGAGTCTGCAGGTCAAGCAGCTGGAAGCACCGGGGACATGTGGTGATTATATACCTTATTTGCTTGCCATAGAGGGTTTCCCAACATGTGAGGAGCAAGTTCTGTGTAGAAATGTTTTTATTAGCAGCTATTAGCAGCTAGCTAACACGTAGCTGCAGCATGTGGCTGAAGTGGATGAGGAGCTTCGGGTCACTTTTTCGACCAGAAGACACACCACAGAGGATTTTATTGCTTTTTTTATTTTATTGGAGGACAGAGGATCTTAAGAGGGACAATTATGAACTCTTTGCCACGGACTGAATTGATGACTGAGCTACAAACAGGTAGGAGCTGCTTTTATCAGAATCAATGTGTGATCATCGGGGCTGGAGAGCATGATTAGTGAGCTGAACTCATGATATTTTATTGTCCTGCTCAGATCGGGGATCAGAGTGGGTTTGATGAGGAATTTTGGTCGATTTCAGCAACAGAGCATGCCTGTGGGGGGGTTATGAGCCTGGCACCCATATGGCTGAAGGCTTTGTGCTGTTGTTGTTGTGTTCATGTTCCATATCCCACCTTTAATACAATGTGGAAAAGTTTTTTATTGTTGTCTCTGGTATTTTGGCAACTGAACACTAAACCATGTTGAGACCTTTGGTCTAATTTCTCTTCCAACATCCCTTTAGCACATCTGTCAGGGCAAGATCAACATAATATGCACATATACAAGTCCCCACACATCCCCTAACACTCCCATCAAAAACATCAAATAAAGATGTGGTTCATATTATTTAATACAAGCGCATTAATTAATGTAATAAAACAAAACTTCTCAAATCAAAAGTAACAGAAAACAGCTTATATTTCTCCCAGTGGCAAGTGCTGTAATTTACGAGGTGAAAATTTCACCCCAAAAGTTCATACCAGGACCATTTTTATTGTTACAAGAATCAAAAGTTTACTTATCCAAGCAGTGTGGGAAGATTGTTAATTATTCAGAAACAAATCAGCTCATGAACGTTGTAGTTTCAGACGTTGCCAACGATTGTGCTACTGGGCTTCACGCAACCAGCAGGAGAAGCAGAAACGTGATAAAAAAGCCTGATAATACTTTCAGCCAAAACATAAATTTAATTTGTTTAAAAACAACATTCCGAACACTCTAGAAGAATTTGGGTCATGTGTTGTTTGTGTTTGAGAATATTCTCAGCTAACTATTAAAGTTGTTCGGTTTGCAATGCAAATAGTTAATTTGACTGAACAGTGTAGAAAAGACATGAGAAATGAGTTTGCACATATCACAGTTTACATATTTACGCGGTGCTTTTAAAAGTCAGATTAGAATGAGGATGGGCACCATTTCTAAAATAGCAACACATTACATTCATATCAATAATAATAAATGTCACGGCCAATCAGGTGTGTTTTCCTTGTTTTACATGTAACTGTTCCATTACAGCTCTCTGATTGGCTGGCCCAGCTGTGCAGTACCCCGTCTGTGATTGGCCAAACAGTCTGTCTCGCTCATTAGAGGGACATTGTTAGCTCATTAGCTGTGTACTTATGCTACTTTTTTGTCTACTTTATATTTTAAAAACCTTTGAAATGTTTTTTTTTTTCTTTAAAGTTTTTGCTTTTAGTCAACTTTTGATTTAAGGTTATTGGTTTATGTTGAGCGGGCTTCTTTTGTGGACAGTTTGAGCAGATTTTTGTTTCTTTATTTTACTTTTGGTGTCATTTCATTTTCCTTTATTTTGAGTTTATGGTGTTATGAACACAAATTATCATCTTTTTATGTTGTAGCCTCAAACAGAATCAATAAAAGCAAATCCTATTTTCCTTTGAAACATTTTCTCACTCCCTTATATAATTTTAATTAAATTTAAAATATTTTTTTCAAACTATCCTTTATAAATCTGAGTATCTTCTGTCTGCCGGTCCGCTAAAAGCTTCTTTGCCTGTTTCCGATAGAAGAGGTCTTTAAGTTGAACAATCAGGTGAAGAGCCGATATCTTCTAAGAACTTGCCATGTGTACTTTTGCGAGAAGATATTCCGTTACAGCAGTGCAAATCCAGGCTGAAAAACCCATCAGAGATGTAAGAGGATATAGTGTGATCCCTTGTTTCCACTGCTGAAAAAAAGGAGGGGAGTTTGTAGAATTGTAGTTGTGCTCATGAGGAGCAGATGAGGCACTTGGTGCTTTTCCTTGTGTAGTCAAACCCCGCTGTATTTATATGCTTCTCTAACAAAAGAAAATTCTCTCAAATGTTACTGAAATGCCTCACAAATCTGAAGCGTTACATTTAATTTTTATAGAACATAAGGTCAAGATTTGCCACCTTGTGATGTTTTTTAAAACTGCACCCAAACGCTCGCAGTAATTAAACAGATTGTAAACTGTAAACATTTTCCTCCCTTATAAAGTTATTCAGCTACCTAATTGTGTTTAATTCGAACTATTAATGGTGCTACAAAAAATCCTAATGTATTTCCATGTATTTGCAATGTTTTATAACTTGACGTGTTACTGCATGCGATAAAGGGTCCAATGGTTTGAGGAAGGGGCCTCTCCTCGTGATCCTCTGAGCCATAGAACTCTACTGATTTTCCATTCTATGATGGAAAACATGATGAGAACGCTTCTATTGGTTCAGTGCAATGAAAGTTTTCATTACCTCCATCCTTCCAACTTTGTTGCATAACAGCAAATGGAGGGATCTCTGTAAGTGACCACAGTGTAGAAAGTAGTATGTGCTCACTTACAGTGGGGCAAAAAAGTATTTAGTCAGCCACCAATTGTGTAAGTTCTCCCACTTAAAAAGATCAGAGAGGCCTGTAATTTTCATCATAGGTATACCTCAACTATGAGAGACAAAATGAGGAAAAAAAATCCAGAAAATCACATTGTCTGATTTTTAAAGAATTTATTTGCAAATTATGGTGGAAAATAAGTATTTGGTCACCTACAAACAAGTAAGATTTCTGGCTTTCACAGACCTGTAACTTCTTTAAGAGGCTCCTCGGTCCTCCACTCGTTACCTGTATTAATGGCACCTGTGTGAACTCGTTATCAGTATAAAAGACACCTGTCCACAACCTCAAACAGTCACGCTCCAAACTCCACTATGGCCAAGACCAAAGAGCTGTCAAAGGACAACAGAAACAAAATTGTAGACCTTCACCAGGCTGGGAAGACTGAATCTGCAATAGGTAAGCAGCTTGGTGTGAAGAAATCAACTGTGGGAGCAATTATTAGAAAATGGAAGACATACAAGACCACTGATAATCTCCCTCGATCTGGGGCTCCATGCAAGATCTCACCCCGTGGGGTCAAAATGATCACAAGAACAGTGAGCAAAAATCCCAGAACCACACGGAGGGACCTAGTGAATGACCTGCAGAGAGCTGGGACCAAAGTAACAAAGGCTACCATCAGTAACACACTACGCCGCCAGGGACTCAAATCCTGCAGTGCCAGACGTGTCCCCCTGCTGAAGCCAGGACATGTCCAGGCCCGTCTGCGGTTTGCTAGAGAGCATTTGGATGATCCAGAAGAGGATTGGGAGAACATCATATGGTCAGATGAAACCAAAATAGAACTTTTTGGTAGAAACTCAACTTGTCGTGTTTGGAGGGGAAAGAATGCTGAGTTGGATCCAAAGAACACCATACCTACTGTAAAGCATGGGGGTGGAAACATCATGCTTTGGGGCTGTTTTTCTGCAAGGGGACCAGGACGACTGATCCGTGTAAAGGAAAGAATGAATGGGGCCATGTATCGTAAGATTTTGAGTGAAAACCTCCTTCCATCAGCAAGGGCATTGAAAATGAGACGTGGCTGGGTCTTTCAGCATGACAATGATCCCAAACACACCGCCCGGGCAACGAAGGAGTGGCTTCGTAAGAAGCATTTCAAGGTCCTGGAGTGGCCTAGCCAGTCTCCAGATCTCAACCCCTTAGAAAATCTCTGGAGGGAGTTGAAAGTCCGTGTTGCCCAGCGTCAGCCCCAAAACATCACTGCTCTAGAGGAGATCTGCATGGAGGAATGGGCCAAAATACCAGCAACAGTGTGTGAAAACCTTGTGAAGACTTACAGAAAACGTTTGACCTCTGTCATTGCCAACAAAGGCTATATAACAAAGTATTGAGATTAACTTTTGTTATTGACCAAATACTTATTTTCCACCATAATTTGCAAATAAATTCTTTAAAAATCAGACAATGTGATTTTCTGGATTTTTTTTCCTCATTTTGTCTCTCATAGTTGAGGTATACCTATGATGAAAATTACAGGCCTCTCTGATCTTTTTAAGTGGGAGAACTTACACAATTGGTGGCTGACTAAATACTTTTTTGCCCCACTGTACATGTAGCCTATATAACATGTTTTTGTGTTAAAGCCCAAAATGAAGATGAAGGCAATCAGCTAACTTCCTTCAGAAGTTGCAGTTTGATCAACCTGAATGCAGTCTGTGTCATGTGACCTCAGTTTCTTAACACTTCCTGTGATTTCCCTGAAAGGATACGGCTTTGAAACAAGCTTCCTACAAAATGGCACACGTCAACATTTATAGACCATGAAAGAGAGCAATGACACAAACACGACATCTCCCATGTACAAGAAATGAATACTGTAACATTTCATTTTAATTTAAGATTATACAGCAAAAAAATCAAAATCAGTAAACAGAACCATCACATACAGCTTTCTTTTGTTAATACAAATTTAAAAACAGAATAGAAAACTTTCAGTACAATTCTGAAATCTAAATAGTTAATTTGGATAAAGTTAAAACAATGTGCACTTTAGAATTTGGCTATTTTAATGGTCACCATAAATAAATTCTCACTTTTATTTGTTTTTGGCTGCAAATGGGAAACGGGCCTTGTGACAAATCCTAACCAGCTGATTGGCCCTTGCTGTTATTCCAGGTGCAGGCGGTGTGCAATGCCATGTCTGGCATGTGGAAAAGTGTTTCCGTTTGTCAAAAGCTTTGGCACTCCTGCACATTTCTCCAGAGGACACATCACACTGCAGCACCCAGCACGGAAAATGTGACTGTTGTCACAAACGCTTTCTTTTAAACTCTCATTTAGACGCAGTGTTGAGTTGAGAGGACTGCTGCATGGAGAAAGAGGTTCGAAACAATAATCTTAACAGCCTCATAATTCTACTTTAAATTTTCGTTAGAGGCTCAGGTGAGGACAATGCAGCCTAAGCCAGTGTCCAAGTAGACGGTTGTGACAGGAAGGGCATCTGATTTCAAACTTGTGCCAAACAAACAATGACGCTAGTCACAAATTTGATTTCCGGACAAGATCGGTCAATTGCTGGGTTAGCGATGACCACCACCAGAGCTGTTAACCTGCAGGGTGCTGATGAAAATTGGGCTACTGTGGGTTGAGGAAGGAGGAGAGAGGAAGGCTTGTTTGTAGACAAAGAGAGAATAGCAAAGTTGTGGAAAAACAGTAAGGCCAGAAGTCTAAGAGAAAGGAATGGAGTAGGAATTATCTTGAAAGAAGAGTTTGTTAAGAATGTTCTGGAGGCAAAAAGAGTCTCAGATGGAGTGATGAGTCTAAAGCTGGAAATTAAAGGTGTTTTGTTTACAGTAATATTGTCAGTGGGGTGTGTCCCACAGGTAGGATGTGAGTAGGAAGAGAAGAAGAAATTATTTAGTGAGTTAGATGAAGTAATGCAGAGTATCCCCCAGAGGTGAGAAAGTGGTGATTGAAGGACACTTCAATGGAGATGTTCAATGACGTGTAGGAGTGTAAACAGAGAAGAAGTGGGACACTAAGGAAACAGAAGAGAGTAGACAGGAGGACAGAGAACAGCAGCGATAGGTGAAGGTAGCGCTAGAGAAGGTAGAGTATACCAGGTTGGACAATAAGGAAGGAGAGACTGATACAGGTTGTTGAAACAGAGAAAGAGAGATGGAAGAATGTGCAGCAGATTTAAGTGGTAAAGAATAAAGAGGGCAACGGGTTGACAAGAACCAGAAATGTGATCGGAAGATGGAAAGACTTTGGAGAGTTGATGAATGGGGAAAATGAGAGAGAACAAAAGAGTAGATGAGGTAATCACTGTGGACCATGAAGTATCAAAGATTAGTAAAGATGAAGCATATGCCAGAGTACAGAGAGAGGAACTGTGGTACTGTACGAGGAAGTCAAGAGCAGTAGAGAAGTATGTTAGAGTGGTGCAGAACATGTATGAGAGCTGTAAGGGGAAGATGAGATGTGCTGTAGGTGTGTCAGACGAGTTCAACATGGAGGTAAGACTGCATCAAGAATCAGCCTTGAGCCTCTTGTTTGCTGTGGTAAAGGACAGATTGACAAAATGAGGTCAGACAGGAATCTTCATGGACCGGGATGTTTGCAGATGTTATTTGTAGTGGGAGCAGCTGGAGAAACATGTGGAGAGGTGGAGGTGCGCTGGAAAGAATAGGGATGAAGGTTAGCTGCAGCAACAGAGCATACATGTGTGGGAATGAGAGGGACACAAGTGGGACAGTGAGGCTACAGGGAGCAGAGACAAAGGAGGTGGAGGATTACTTAGAGTCATGTGACTTAGAGAAATGTGTGCAAACAGGTTGGAACAGGTGGAGGTAAGTGTCAGGAGTCATGTGTGATGGAAAAATATCAGTAAGAATGAAGGAAAGATGGAGAAGAAAGTGGTGAGATCAGCCATGTTGTCTGATTTGAAGACGGTACCACTGAGGAAGGGACAGGAGACTCAGCTAGTGGTAACAGAAATGAACATGTTGAGGTTCTTTTTTGGGAGTGACGAGGATGGACAGGATCAGGAATGAGAACATCAGAGGGACGACACATATTAGATGTTTTGGAGATAAAGTCAGAGAGACTGAGATGGTTTGGACATGTACAGAGGAAGGACAGTGGGTTTAGTGGGAAAAAGGACATTGAGGTGAGAACTGCCAGGCAGGAGGTCTAGAGGAAGACCAAAGAGGAGATTTATGGATGTAGTGAAGGAGGACATGAGGTTGGTTGGTGTGAGAGAAGAAGATGCAGAGGACAGAGTTAGATGGAGATGGATGACTTGATGTGGCGACTCTTGAGGGGAGCAACCGAAAGGAAAATAAGACAGATTAAGGGAGGACGGGGGTTTGAGGAGGAGACCAACAAGGTGTTGGTGGAGAACAGGCAAACAGTTAAGGTTCAGGTGAATACAGATGCAGATTGTTTCCAGAAGCATGGTGAGTTTTAGACTTCTGAGAGATGTGTAACAAGTCAACAGGAGACACAGTTAACTTCAATATTTTACTCCGGGAGCTATTTAAAGAACACTATGAGAACTAACCAAGACTTTCGGTCTTGGTCAAAGTGACCACAATAATCTGGAATATAGACACCGACAATGGCTGCCAAAAATACTATAGCAAATTGATGGCAGGTGTCATGGCTGAAACCTGGGAGAAGATGACTCTACCAGTGGGCGGAGCATCATGTGATCAGCCCACCGCACCACTTGAAAGGAAAGAGAAGAAGACAGGGAAAGAAAAAAGGGAGAAAGAAAGAGAGTAGGTTCTGTTAATGCCCAACTTCAATATCAGTCTTTAAAATATCTGGATTGAAACATCTTCCTCCATTATGTTTGAGACATAATGGCTGCCAATGATAAAAAGTATGAACATGCAAATTTCTGAAATAAATGGCTTATTTAATCTCTACTGACAGGCCAACAAATACACTTGCACTCTACAACATTGAAGTAACTTTTTTGGGAACCATGCAGCTTTAAAACAACTGATGGTAAAGACAAGTGCCAATCTTGAATTCACCCCCCCTCCCTTCCAAAATCCATGCTTGTCGGGAGTCAAAGATTCTGCATGTTTCTCTTGATTTATTGAACCAATTAGTAAAAGTTTTCTTATTTCCAGTCTGTAGAACCATGTTGAGTTTATATATTAGATTAGATTCTGCTTGTTTGGTACAAAAATGTTGCTTCAGAATAAAAGCTCTTTCTAACATTTGAAGACTCACATGTACCCGTTCAGCATATCCAGATCAAACACAACATATGTAAAAAAAAAAAAGAATCAGTTTAAATATGATATTTTTTTCCTTTGATGGATTTCTACTTGAGTCCCGTCAGTTTACTGAAGAGTTTTTATGCTTTTGAAATTGCTCAACGCTCACTGAATCCTCGCCTCAGCAGAAAATGCTGGTTTACTGTGTCATACATTGACATCCTCTGGCAGAGCTTTATGAACCACCAAGGAACGTGCTCTGGGCTTAAAACCAGACCATCAGTGCCAGACTCATATAGCAAGTCTTTGGTGTGTGCCACGTGAACGATTCCAAGAACCTCAAACTAAATATCTCTGACACAGCTACAAGAGCGAACTTTGACTTATCCTTTTTCCCTAATAGCACATTATTTTTCCTGGCCTTACCAACATATTCTTAACCCTCTCACTCTCTGGTTTCCACATTGTGAGGCACACTGACGCAGAATCACGCAAAACCCTCCAGTTCTCTGACCCAGAAGAAAAGAAAATGATGCACGGCCTATTTTGTGTTGCAAAGCCTCATTTAAAATAGTCCAAACTTTGATTAAAAAACAAAACAAAAGCTATTTCAAGTGTTAGACTTAAAGTGTTGACAGACTTTAAAAGGAAATGATATGTTAATGCTTCATGTTGAACACATTTGAAAAGTAGTTCAGACAAACTTGGTATTTATAATACATTTTTTTCAAATGTTCCATCATTTACAAAAGATGTTTTTTTTATGAGCAGATATAAAACATAAATATTGTTTGAATTCAATTTAAAAAAGAAAGAACTTCATGATTGAAAAATATTACTGATTTTTCTGTCTGTCCGTCCATCCTTCCATCCTAGCTCAGGACAAGCTCTCCCAGCTCTGCCTACAGGTGGATCACAGACCTTCTCACCAACAGGAAGCAGCACGTGAGGCTGGGGAAACTGCTTTCAGACCCCAGACCATCAGCACTGGATCTCCTCAAGGCTGCGTGTTTACTGCGTGTCCAGTCATCAGTCTGTCAAGCTCCTGAAGTTTGCAGATGACAACATTGGTCTCATCTCTGATGAGTACGTATACAGGAGTGAGACTGACCGTCTGGTGTCGTGGTGCAAGCTCAACAACCTGGAGCTTAATGCAGCTAAAAGAGTGGAGATGATTGTGGACTTCAGAAAGAACTCATCTCCCCTCTACCCCCATCACCCTTAGAGAGTCTCCAGTGGACACAGAGGAGTCCTTCCAGCACCTTCTCAGGACCTCAAGTGGGAGATGAACATCAGCTCTCTGACCAGAGGATGTACTTCCTGTAACAACGGAGGAAGTTCAACCTCCCGAAACTGATGATGCATTTCTACTCCTGCATCATCGAGTCCATCTTCAGCTGCAGCTACAACCAAGGACAAGGACTGACTGCAGCTTATCATCTGCTCTGCTGAAGTGATTAGCTGCAACCTTCCTTCCCTTCAGGACCTGTACTATAAGGCCAAGTAGAACCTCATACATGTGTTATGTAAACAATTACATACCATCCATCCGTCTGTCTGTCCATTCATCCAAAGATGCATACATTCCATCCACCAATTTGTCCATCCATTCATCCAAACAACATGCAAACACACAAATCCGTGTAGAAAAGTCTGAACATGGGAGTCAGATATTTTGCCACAACCTAACAGCACTAACTGACTGCATCACAGTGCTGCCCACATTTTATAGGTTAGAATTCTATTAGGAAAAGTCTATTGCTAATAGGCAAATCCAGTAAAATACAATATAATAATTAAAAGGAAAAAAAAGTTTGCAGATAGTGTTTTTAAAGTTTTCTGACAAGAGTTTGCCTTGTCTGCTAAAGTTAGATAGACTAGTGAAGTGTCCCTCTGGCTGATCCAACCTAGTTCCAACCACAAGAAAGTAATCAAAGTGCAACAGGTAGAGAGTAGAATCTGTTGTCACTCTGGACCATGATTGAATGTCATTTGGAGCAGCTAAAGCACAAGTTTTATATACACATGTGGTCCTGGCATTCAGAGCTTTTGCTAACCACAACAATGTGCAGATTGTCAGACAAAAATCTGATAACATAAATGAAGTGTGTGCAAACATTATTAGTATTTTTTTAAACATATAATAACACGGACAAACTGACAAATGTTTATTTTAAACAAGTTTAAAGGATTAAACTCATCACTTTCTTTACTTATTTGTGTACAAAATCCACAAAATTGTGTAAAATAGATTTCTTTATTGAACAGCCCAATCCAACAATCTCTGGTGAAAAGGTGAATCCAACATTAAGAATTTGTGCATTGCAAACTTTCTAGAAAACAAACAAGTTGTAAGTAGAGCAGAGAGGACTGTGAATGATACACAGATTAATGACAGTCAGGTAAGACGCTGACGTCTCATAGCACACAGTCACATTGAGTCTTCGGAAACCTTCACCACAAACCTTTTAAACCAACACTGAAAGGTTTTAACGACATTCACAAAAGACACTTAAAATGAAAATATGAATGAAAAAGTATTTGTATAATAAAATGTTTTTTTAATGTATGTATAGTATATATTTTATTTTTATGACTTAAACACACAGAAAAAGTGATTGTTGAACCTTAAATTCTCCGGTCATAAAGTATTTTTATATACAAAGCAGTATTCATTTAAAAAAAATGTAACAGCCAATTTTGACAAGTGATCCTTTGTAAACGTCTGCAGATGTAAAAGTACATAAAATAAAAAAAATACATCTGCTACAATCACATTTCAATCATATGCCACTCTGATGATACAATTAAACAACCAGAACATCTTCCTTTGTCTCGTATACGAACATCTGTCGCGTTTATTGGTGAAACAACTTTACAACATAGTGTCTCTGAAGCAAAGTACACGAAAAACCCTAAACTCTTAATATAATGTTATACGCTATCATGATGTTTGTGATAATCAATTATATATCAGTGTAAACAAATAAATAAATTATTTACAACACTAGCAAAGAAAAAAAAAAAGCAACCAAAACAGGTGGAGTTTAAATAATTTACAAAAGAAATTATGATACAGACTTAGTATAAACATCCTCGGTACTGTTGATACTTCACTCAAGTTCTCCATTAGAAAAACACATTCAGGATGAGAAGAGTGATGATGGACTTAGTGATGCATTTTTTACAGGTTTTGTTCGTTTGACAGATCATGAGTTTGGTTTAGGAAACAAAAAAACAGAATCATGAATAAATGCAGATAAACAGAGTTATTCTCTCTGTAAGTTAGGCTATTCTGTGCTAGTAAGTGGTCACAAAATGAGGAAAAAATGTTAAATAGGTGCATTTATTTAGATCTGAGGAGGCGTTTATGACACATTTACACTCATCGATTGTTCTTTCTCAGCATGGAAAATGCGTACACATCACCAGGGAAACAGAAATTGGACATTTCCTGCAGTTGGAGGATAAAGGCAAAGCGTGCAAGTTTGCAAAGTCTCATTTATGTTGAAATGGCTTCAGCAATTACTTGATGTTTATTGGAAGAGATTCTTGTCTTTTGCCTTTAATGCTTTTTTCAATCCAACTTGGAATTCAGTTATCTGTGGAAAGAATAAAGAAAATATCCACCATTACCACCAAATTCAGAATCAAACTTGTGCAAATTTTTGGGCGGAATGCAGGAACGACGAGTGCATTAAGAAGCGTGTATTCGTTAATGTAGCTGTGATCGTTAATAATTTCTGCTGGCTCATTCTCTGCTGACCAGCACTCAGTAAAGGATCTGAAGTCTTTGGACTGACGCACAAAGTCTTTCACAATGCTTCAAGGGCATTGTGCATGGGCAAGCTGACAAACACATTCAACACACAAACCCTGTCATTATTACCTTGTGAACACTGCTGGCAACTCCGGCTTATCTGAGGTTTGAAAAATACGTTGAAGGTTTAAAGACTTTAACCACATTTAAGAAACATGGAGAGGATTTTCTCTCCAACTGTTTAAACTTTGCAATCTATAGTTGAACATCTGTAGATCCCATTGTGGTTTATAAATTAGACACATGCAGAAACACCCAGGAAAACCAGTAAAACTTATCTTTCTGGTAACAAAAGATTCAATGACACGTTCTTTGCGTTTGGTTACAGCAATCTGTTGTTGCAAATTTAAAAAAATAACTCTTATACATTTATGTGACGCTTTCTGCTTCTAACTCACCTCGACATTCATATTTGAGATCGGAGAAGAAAACCAGTTCTTGTGAGAAGACGAACAAACCTAGCCGCCCTCCAGCAAACGTTTTGTCATAAATTGGTCCCGAGTCAGCCATAATCTGTTTACCTTCATAAACCACGACCCTGAAAATAGCATAATGTTACCATTCATGTTGGTTACAGAAGGTAGATCTATGATAAAGATTGTATTTAGGCAGGTTTACCTTATAAAACCAGTTTTTGGTCTATGGATGAGATGCCACCTATAAGCTGTGTAATCCTTCCAACCAATGTTTTTAGGGTCATGCCACAGAGTGCGCACCTGTGGAAAATGGTAACAAACGTCTAGTATTAGATCAGTGTTTAAAAATAAATCGTAGAGCGCTTAGATTGTGATCTACCTGTCCTGCAGTGTTGCCCGTATGCCACAAAGCATTCCTGAGGTTTTCTCCAGTTCCCGTGGTTGAGTTGACGACTTTGAGCGAAACACCCGATATGCCAAAAGCTTTGGAGGGCTTGTCCTCCCAGTACGTCTGCGTAATTTGTTTCCACATCACCACATAAAAGCGTCCGCTCGACTGATAGCCAAACACAAAGCCGGCATAGTCGTCGTCTCTGTCTGTGTTTACATACATTGTTCCACTGAAGTCCACGGCACTGAACTCATCAAAACCTGCAAAGGTGCAAAAAAAATGCTCAGGCTACATCCCGGAGAGTCTTACTGTCAAAAGGTCTTACAGTCATAAAATGTTTCTCACCGACTGCGATGCCTGGGTCAGAGTTGGCAGTCTGAACTAGCTCTTTGCCTTGATGTCTGACCACCCAGTTGGGATCAATTTGAGTGGTTCCCTTTGGATCCAAGTGGACCATCTGGAATTTCCTAAAGTCTGTCACACTAATGGCGTTGTTCTCTGGACACACATCCAGGATATCTGGGATACTGTCATTGTCGAAGTCATCTTTGCATGCATCCCCTCTTCCATCACCTGTTTTGAATCAAGAAAAACACATCAATAATGTTGACCTAGTTTTACTTTGGTTGGAAAAGGAAAACTTCAGGAGCTTGAGTAGGTATCATAATACTGCAACTGCAGTGATTACTGAGGAGTCTTTGCCAAGTTAATAAGAAAAATGCATGGAAAAATGACAATGCCTCACAGGAAAATGGCTTTAATGCCCTTGCCAAGTCTACTAAAGCAAAACAGCCACCCTTTTATGCTGTGACAATTTCCACTGGCACTTATGATGCAAAGCCTGAAGTTTATTGGCAGGTAGACTGGAATCCAGGAACTCAGGGAGAAAAGAAAGCCAGTGGCTAATGAGGAGCACTGTGTGGAAGTAGCTAACTCCCTTTTGTCAGCAGTTTATTATTGTGCAAGAGGTTTAAGCAGTTGTATTGAATTACCCCTATCTGACAGCTTTAAGCAGTGTGAAAGCATCTTGACCAAAGCCTTCCTACTTTGTTCTCAGTTTCCAGTTACAGACAGCTGTACAAACCCCAGGTAACCTGGCTTAAATTAAACCCATTGGTTTAATCACACAAAGCTGAAAGGAAATAAAAACTTCACAACCTGGCGTCTACCCTTCTGGCCAACTAACTAAAGCTACGCAGAATGACATCACTTGAACCAGTCCCGCTGTTGACTCTTTCCACATCCACTGTATTTTACACCTGCTGCAAAGAGACTAATTGCTGAGCATCTGGGAGGAATTAAAACCTCACTGAGTCATCAAGGTAAATACTGAGAACATGGAGCCTCTTGGAGTCACATTGTTAAATCAAGCACACAGAAAATACTGGACGAAATCCAGATTCTGGTATAAAATTGTTAGCATGCCAATTTCTCACCATCAGAATCCAGCTGGTCTTCATTGGGTGTTAGTCTGCAGTTATCTTTGTCATCAGGTATACCATCATCATCATCATCGTAATCGCATGCGTCTCCTTTTCCATCCTTGTCATGGTCTGCCTGGTTTGCATTGGCCACATAGGGACAGTTGTCTAAATTGTTCTGATGACCGTCTTCGTCGATGTCCTGGTTATTATCACACTGATCTCCAACCAGGTCATTGTCCACATCAGTCTGTTTAACAACAGAAAATCTTTATATTAACATTTCAGGTACCAGCTAAAGAAGTCAGTGCCTTGATCTGCAAGGTTAGAACGTACCTGATCAGGGTTATGAAGCAATGGACAGTTGTCGCATTGATCACCGACTCCGTCCATGTCTGTATCCTTCTGGTCAGTGTTGTACACATAGGGACAGTTGTCATTGTCATTATGAATATCTGAGCAAAGGAAAAAAAGGAAAAAAAAAACTATGAATTTATAAAAGAATAGGTTTAAATGATAGTTAGCCTAAAAGTTTGATTCAAGCTTAGACAGTTTACCATCGCCATCAATGTCCACCGCACAGGCGTCACCTTCACCATTATGGTCAGTGTCTATCTGTGCAGGGTTGTGTTCGTATGGGCAGTTATCACAGCGGTCGCCAACATCATCCTTATCGAAGTCAAACTGACGAGGATTGTAAAGAAGAGGGCAATTGTCCTGTAGAGAGAAGTATATAAATATAAGAGCTATGATATTCTTCAAAAATGACGTATAGTGCAACTAAAATGACAAATTTACAAGTTTTTAATGGAATTCTTTGTCAGATTTTTGTAAAAATACAAATATAATATTACAAAAGTTTATGAACCTCAAAAATGATCATACCCTGTCGTCAAGAATTCCATCATTGTCATCATCTTTGTCACAAGCATCTCCTTGACCATCTTTATCAAAGTCCTCTTGTCCAGAGTTTGGGAGATTTGGGCAGTTATCCTGAAACAGAAACAGGTGGGAGAAATTTAGAGTCTCTGCACAGTATGTAACATCAGAGTTGAGTAAATAACATCAATCATAGTCAAAGAAATACCTTCTTGCAGTGATAAGTGTCGTTGGCACCACACACAAGGTTCTGATTGGGCCAGCCGTCCAAGTCTGAGTCTTCCCCGCAAATGAATCCGTCTCCGGCATAGCCAGTGCGACACTCACATTTGTACATGGGATCGCTGAAATGGCTGATGTAGATGCATTCAGCGTATTTATGACAGCTGTGGGTTTTGTCCTTACAGGGGTTCTCTGGCTCACACACCTAAAAAACATACATAAGTGTATCCTTTCACATCTTTTATCAACCTGCTCAAAAGATGGCTTTTTAAATGTTTTGTCATTGAACTGATGGGTATGATTAATGAAAGTGACTATTTAGGGAAGGAATTCTGTTTAACGCCCAAGTACGGGACATTTCTGGACACATTAAATTTTATGAAATCCTATTTGATGTCATCAGACATCTAGCTATAAACTACTGTTGCACCGTCTCTGCTGCACAAGGTATTCACAGCTGCCATTCATTACCACAGGATGAACTTAACTGCAGTTTGGATGTCACTCCATGAGCTCATGGAGCTCAACATGACAGCAAGAACAGGCCTTTAATCAAAACTGTGAAATGAAGCATCTTCATGCCAACAATGAGACAATCTCCTTTTTTCCAAATCAGTTAGTAAAACTGGGGTTTATCCAAAATGAAATAGCAGACAGGCGGCTACACTTCACGTTATATAATCTGAGTAAAAATCTTTGATTTCTTTGACATCTATGTGAAAACACAATTTGATAAGCAGCTATAGGGAACTCTTATCAGAACCGGAGAAATGTTTGTTTTTAGGAGTTATCCCATTCTACTCTCTTTACTCCACCTTCTTCATACTAGATCCAGGAAAGTTACGTTCATCTATGACATCCCAGAACCTCAAATCCAATCCTGTAATTACTAAATAATCTAAGATGGAAACTAAATTGTTCAGAAATTTAGATTAGTCTTTAAAAAAAACAAAAACTCTCCACATCTATTTCTGAAAATCTCCCTTGAGCGATAGGTCCACTCCCTATCTTTTTATCTTTTATTTTGACCTAATTCCAACTCACTTGTTTGTTCCTCTTGGCCGCCTCAATGCCCATTCCGAAAGGCTGAGTGCCTTTGTAACGCTTCGGACAGGGCAAGCAGTGAAAACCTGGATCAGTGTTGACGCAACGCTGCGCTCCACCAACTTTATAGCAAACGTCAGACACCATGTCGCACTAGGAATGTAAAAACAAAGCATCAGCTAAATGAAAACAAAAAACATAAATACATTAAATGTCCAAAAACCAGCTCTGGAAATTGTGACTTTTACCTCATTAATGTCTTCGCAATGGGTACCATTTCCACGGAAACCAGCAGGGCATGGGCCGCACTCCCAGGACCCGTCTGGAGCGCTGCTGCAATCAACTCCTCCGAAGCAAGGATTAGACAGGCAGCCATCTGTGAGAAATTAAATTAGTGGAAAAATCAAAAATAAAACATACAGAGAAAAAAAAAGACTCTTCAACATAATTCAGCTTAAATTTTGAATCATTTTTTATTCTCAATTTTGGCTGGTTTTGACAAACTATGTGGACAAACTTTAAAGGGTGCATAATCTAAAAATCCACCTTGATACAGCAGAGCGGATGCAGAGTTAATTTTTTTTTAATATTATGAATGAAGTTTAATCATATTTAGGATGATCGACTAATAACTAAGTCTGATTGCAATATCATCAGTGTGCAGATAGCTGGTCAGTAAATTTGTCTTCTGCTTTATCGTTCTGCTAACAGAAAATTCACCTTGTAACAGTTTATGTGATGGCGATATTTTGTGTCTGGACCAAAGTGATGGCAGGACTAATCTTTTAGCTGCTGACATATGCAGAGCTGGATGCTTTTACACTGTTGGATAACGTGAGGATGTTGCTCACCGATGGGACAGTCTTCCTTGTTACAGCTGTCACTGTCACTGGGTTCCCCAATACACTTCTTCCCACCATACTGAGGTTGAGGGCTGTTACACTCCCTTGAACGACTTTTGATTCCCCCTCCACATGTTGCAGAACAGGACGCCCATGGAGACCACGGTCCCCAACCACCATCGACTAAAAAAGAATTTACTCATTAGTCATTAGATAGGTTTTAAAACCTTTTCAATCACATGTCAAGTTAAAATACAACAAAATCAATAGTTCCTGCAAGTAAATTCAGTAAACTACATGGATTTAAAAAATAAACAACAAGTACACAAACGCATCATGGTGTGGTAATGTTTCAAACTAGCAGGGTGGGAAATTTTGTCCAAATTTATGGAATGGTTAAATTAAAAATAAGATAATTGAGAATAAAACTAAACAGAACACAGTTGAATCCTTCATAAAACTAAGACTGGGATGGAATTTCACCTTTTATCTTGGCAACAACCCTTAACTAAAGCAACACTTAAATATGTGCTTAAGGAAAAAACATCTAAATGGCTTGCAGTGGACCATCATACATCAGACCTCGATCTAATCGAGAAATTGTGGTATAATTTGAAGGTTGCTGCACAGAAACAGCACCTAAATATCTTAAAGAGAACCTTAAAAAATTAGCAAAATTCCAGAGGTAGGTTTAACCATACCAACAAAGAAGAAAAAAAATGAATGGAAAGGGATTTTTTGGAAGGTAAACGTGGGGAAACTGCTCATTTTAATCAACATTTTCTGAAAAAACAATTTAAAACATCAACTGCAGACTGTTGCCAGGGAGCAGTCACAGACTAAAAGTGCAGCATATGACACAAAGGCTGTTTTAAGAAAGATGCTTCTTCTGCGGTACTCACTCGGACATGGCTTGGCAGTGCATTTCTGAGTCTCTCTTCCATTTCCCTCGCAGTCTTTGCCCCCCAGCTGTGGCACAGGAGCATTGCAGTGTCGTATTCTGGTGATCTGTCCTTCTCCGCAGCTCACTGAGCAAGATGACCATGGAGACCACAAACTCCACCCTCCATCCTGACGCACTGGGTATAGAGGAAAACATCATTAAAACACATTTCCTCTAGATTCCTAATCAGTCAAAAAGTGACAGACATCTGTTAGTAAACACCATGTGTTCCTGGTAAAGCATTGCTCACTTTTAAATTCATTAGCGCCAGTATTTATGTCAATGTGGGGAAACTATGTCCTGGTGGTTAGTCTGATTCAGTCATGCAGACAAATCCATGTTAGCTTGAATCATGAACACATGCTAAACTAACAAGCAATGAAATACCCAATTCATCACCTTTAGCCTCCAGCAAGAATCAAAACAATATCTCAGTGATATTAGCCCATCAGTTCTCAGATCTAATGATGCTTCATGTTGTATGGGGTATAATGGGGAGTCACTTACTGCAGTGATTTATTAGCAATGAGCTTTGGCTGGGCACAAGCTCTTCACTAACATTCAGCCACACTGTGATGGTCCAGATTTATTGAGCCGAGAACACAGTGTTTTGCATTTAGCAAGATCCCAACTAATTTGTAACAGCAGTGTGTTGATTTATTTTCTTCAGTTTCGTTATGTTCCCTCATCCCACATGCCACACAAATGTTTACTTTAAATTACTGTCAATGGCCGTGGAACAAACAACACACACAAAAAAAGAAAAAAAAATGAGCAAGAGGAAACAAAATAATGAAAAATATATACAAACCCCTGCTGTCACATTTGCCCAGACTGCATTTTCGGGTCTGGATAGAAGGTCCACTGCAAGGGTTGCTGGTTGCATCACATGACCGGCCCCTCTGTTGAGTTCCTATTCCACAGGTTACTGTGCACTCTGTCCATTCTGACCAGGGGGACCAACCGTCCTCACTGTCTTTAGCTGGAAACAGCAACACCTTCTTACTTTTTATTGCACACAAAACAATCTCACAGTTTGAAACTGAATGCTATAGCAAAGGGAAAAGATGAATCCAGCTGTTCTTTCTTTATGTTACAGTGTTTATCAGATGACTTCATCTGTAGAACCCACAGAAGCCATTCTTAGTGTCAATAAATATGTGGTTCAGTCCCACAGACAAACTGGCTGCAGTAGTCTGTGTTATTAAAGTTTAACGTGGATGGAATATTGTTTTTATTGCACATTGCACCATATTTCTTTTAAGCATGTTTGCAACAGTTTGCATGTTGAGGATGTCTGCTTACGCATGCACACGGGACAGCACTCTCCATCAATCAATGAGGGGCTGGCACAGGCTACAGGTGGGCACGTGATTTGATGACACACAATCTTGGACTCCTGCAATATAAATTCATCATGTTTACAAATTTACCATTAATTAATTAGTATAGTTGCATTTGACTTGGCGCTACCTGGCAGGTACATTTGGTGCAGCTGTCTACAACCCAATCTTCTTTGTCCTCAAACAGGCGTCCGTCCTGCCAGCACATGTTTTTCTCTTTAGAGTCTTTTATCCTTCCAAGAGCCTCCTTCATGACTGTGTTCTCTTCTGTCTGAACATACAGCAACAAATATAAAATCAGAGAGGAGATCAGCCAGAAACCATTAGGACACACATGTCAATGGTGGGAAAAGGTTCACATGCAGACAAACCAATTTGCTTTAGGAGCATATGTGAGGTTAGATGAAGTAGTAAAGGAAAAGGTTTATCTGTAAATCATTCATATTATTTATCTATAATCTGTAACATTGTCAAGTTTTAGTTAAACCCAAAACAAGTTTTCAAATCTGAATAAAAATAACACTTTGCTTCTCACAGTGACAGTTTTGATGACACAGAGCTTTTTCCATTTCCATTGCTTGAATTAAAAGAAAACAAACCGCTAAAGAGAGCCGCTCGGTTATTCACATTACAACCTCCAACCCACTTGGAGACCAGGGGATCTCTGGCTGGACTCCTCAAAGCTCGGGAACTGTCAGTTGATTAACCACTGCCAACAATTTGAGTGTGCTTCCTTGTGAACAGCGAAACAGCAGCAGTCTAAGACACCACTCGGTCCGGAAGAACCTCGGGGACCCTTCTCATACCAGCCTTTTTTTTTTTCCCCCAAGGTTCATGCCCAGACTCTCTTATTGCTGGGAGGCAATAAGAGAGGGAGGGAATAACACATGAGCTGTTTAAATAAAGCCAGACATTAGGCTGGACCGAGTCACTGCCAGGGGAACACTTCCTATGTCCACATGTTACATGTCATTAAATCTGTCTGACTCACGCTGCCACAGATAGCAGGAGTCAAATGGGTTCACTTATCACAGGCTACTCTATAAACAGTCCTGCAGCCACTTACTGTTTGTTTTCAACCAAAAGTAGGTTACCTAGTAACCCAGTTCAAACTTCTATCCTTCAAACAAAGAACCGGATCATTTATTCTAAAATATAGAATTCCTTAGCCGCTTTAAAACAAATGTAAGAAAGATTTATTTGTTTTATGTTTGCCATGTGAGTTGCCACATTTATCACTTTTACAACTTACCACTTTTTGCAAGCCATCAATAAGATTACTGACGACTACACGCAGGCCTTTGAGCTCCTGGAACATGGTGCTAAGTTCCTCACATGAGCGTTCACACATATCTGAGCCCAGGTCATCTGTCTTCTGACCTATGATGTTTGTTGTGATGGAAGGACTCACGTCCACAATTTCTGTGCTCTCGCTCACAACATTGTCACTATCTGAAAGAACAACAAAGAAAAACTATCGTGTTAAATCAGAAAAGAACATGTGAGAATTAGCCACGAAAGACTGATGATTGATGGATAATTTAAGAGACCCGATTGTTTAAATTTAAAGAGTTGGCTTGATTTTATGTTTTCCAGTAGCCGGCGGAAAAAAATCCTATCAACAAACTGAAATGTTTATCTGGTTCTAGGAGAAGATGTTCTGTCTGAATTCTTGATGGTAAATCTTTTAGTCAGATCTGACAACAGTGTTGGATGTAGGAGGAGCAGAGGAGATCTGAGTACACGCAGGCATCTGTGTGTTCCTTACGTAATGAAAAAAAAAAAGAAAAAATCAATAAAATAAAATCATAAATCCCCCTGATCTTTTAAATAAGTGAGGACTTCCAACAAACTGGACCACCCAAAGAGAATTACATAAGACTGATTGAATTCACAGCTACGGTCTTTCCAGCTCATGGATGGAACAGACACTTATCACACTCTTAGATGGGTGTGTGAAACCCTGTGCAGCCTTGTTTTAGTCAACATTGCACAACCTTTCCATCATTTTAGTGGCAGAGCACAACAGTCAACTACAGGGTTGTTTTGAGGGCATGATGAGACTAAATGCTAAGTTTTCTCTGCACAGTCAAGACATCTGGAACAGGAAACCCAGCCAAGCATAATGCGTCTACCAGCTGGGATGTTTGCACAACAAACAGGCAAAAAAAAAAAAAAAGTCACACTGAAGGAAAGGGTAGCTGTTGTATCTGGCGTTTGAAGAAAATCTTCTAACATAATAACTATGCACATTTTCACAGTTTACATCTCCATTGTCAGTCCACGTTCACATCCTAATGTACTGAACTTTAATTATATCCCAGTGCTGTTTCTGAATGTATGATTTCCAAAATAAACAGGACTCATATCAAAGCTCCATGGAGCGCTTGTTATCCAGCCAAAGCCCTGCGCATTTCTGTAACTGGCTTGGATCTTGCTATGTAAATTGGTGAAGATTAATAGCAGATTAGGGACACTAAATCAAACAGTCATTCAAATTACCAAGTAAAGTCCGACCTTGTTATATTTCCTCCTCAGTCTGCCGGATCCATTCAAACCTCAAGAGAGCCCGTCTGTGAAAGCGTTTACCTATTTACCTCTCCCTGATAGACATTTCCTCTTGTGTCAAAGCGAAGGGAAGAAAGAGTTATGAAAAAGAAAATGCAAACTGCTGGGATAATTTTAATGCCACTCATTAATGTCCAGTGTGATGGTTTTTATGAGTGTGGCATGCGGTTTTATGACTGACTCTTTGCATTAAACTCTACTTGTATATACGTTTGACTGGCAGCAGCCAACATGAAGAAAACTCAAAGGACTTCAGGACGTTTGTTCAACAAATAAACCCCTTTAGCTGGAATTCTGCACCAAATTCGTGCGAATTCACTTTGGCTAAAGATGCCAAAGAAAATGTTTCTAGCTCATCGCGTTTTTATGTAAAATGCAGTCATGTTCAATGTCTCCAACGTTGTAGCTGGATTGTCCTTCTTGTTAGCTCTGCTAAGGATCACGAGGTCCTTCTTTGCCATGTGAGCCAAGCTTCAGCTGAGAAAAGCAGCCCTATCAGCCAATTTATGACCTCATATATGTGTGTGAGCAGCTGGAAGTGGAAGCTCTCTGATCTGCAGCATAGTCTTTACGCTCCCTTTTTTCTATTTTCTTTCCCAGGATATTATTTCAATTCCACTGCCAGTAGAAATAAATGTACGCATCTGTATCTCCTTTTGCTTACCGCTCAACCTTAAGCTAAGTGGGAGATTTCGCCACACATCCAATCTGCAACCTATTCGACCTAATAATAATCATAAAAACAGAGAGATTCATAGAAGTGGATCAAGAGATTGTGTTGACCTGTTTGCTGTGGCTCCAACTGAACAAAACACAGACATGATCTGTAGGGGGTTTGCATGTGAAAACGTTTCCAACATCTGCAAGGTATCAGGCTTGAAACTGTTTGCTGTTATAATAAGTTGGACTCAGATTTTGGGTTATGAGAACTGCACAAAAAGGTCTTTCAGAAAAATATTGTTGTTAACCCATTTTATGGAAGTCGTACTGTGCTCTTACCTTGTTTAGTGACCTCACAGTCTCTTCTCATGAGGACATCTTCCACCGGCGTGTCAAAGATAAATTGTACATTCTGAAGAAGGCCCTGTTAGAGAAGATGATTGAGTTTAATGTCTTTATTATAGATTTTGGGCTTCTATTACTTATTTTTTGTTGTTTTTTTTTTTTTTAAATGATCTCAAGCAAAATAATTCAAAATCCCACATGGAAACTTACTTGAGATCTTGTCACACTCGTTTCCCCTCATTTTTGCACAGACAGAAATAAGTAGAGTTTAAATTTGGAGTCTTTTCCATATAAAAAAAGGTCTGGGCAACACAAAGCCACCCTGTCATGGTCTAAAGAAAGACTTTGTTGGTTTCTAGTTTTTGGAACTGTTGTTTAAACTGAGCTGTAATAGTAAGCTATGAAAAGACCATGATTTTGGGAGGTTTCCCATATTCTTGAAAACCTTTGAGCAGCTCCTATTAAAGTTTCTAAAGACGCTATCTTACCCTGAAGTGGTTCTCCCGAGTGGATCCCTTTGCTACATACATCTTGCTTCCCTCAGCCTTCAGGTGTTCATAGAATGGCTCATCCAGGATGAAGCTGTCTATCAGGTTGCAGCCCACAAACAGATTGGCACTTTCCGCATGAATCTGAAGCGTGATATTCTTCCACTGTGATTCTGACAGGTCCACATCCTCAAACGAGACCACGTTCTGCGAGCCGTCAACCCAGTATACCAGATCTAGGGTGTTGGCACGTCCGTTAGACACAATCTCAAACTGCCGCCGACCGTCAGGACCCTCCAGGCCAATCAGGGTGCCCCGTGAGGCTCGATCCTGGCGAATGCTGGCAACAAACACAAAGCCCTCGTTGTTCCGGATCTGTCTTAGTATTTGTTTCAGTATGGGTGGGCTGACTGGGGGCAGGTGGTCAAAGCGGATGAAGCGGTAGGCAGGGGCGTCTAAGTTTTGGCCCCGGAACTGTTTTGCACCCAGAGTCTTGCGTGTGATATGACTTATTTCAAACAAGTCAAATGACGTCTCGTCCTCCTGCTCTTCATCTGGAAAATCAGGAAAAAAATGATAAAAAAAATTAACTGAGAAGTTTCTTTCACAATATAAAAGATTATAGGTTATAGATTATATCGTTTAACTGAAAAACAATCTCCACCATCAAATAAAATGACTTTCAGAACTAATTTATCATCTAATATAAACTTCTTATCACTTATGAATAACTGCAATCCTTATATTTCCACTCACCTTGAGGTGTTGCTTGATGCAATGTAGATAAGAACAACAAGAATAGACTGCTCCTGAGTATCATGTCTCCTTCATAAAACAAATACATTTGCATTAGATTTGAGTCATTTTTTTACTTTCTGTTTAACAAGCAGGTTTATCATGGAGTTTATACTTCTCTAAACAATTACATTTGAAGAATACTGCATGCAGTAAGTTGCCATTTAAATGCCCTAAAAAAAGAAGAAGAGGAAGTAGATAAATTTGCTATTAAAATAAAGATTCTAACACTATAAGATTGGTTTTGTTGTTTATTAACTGAAAGTGGATAAAAGTAACCTTTCAGGTGTAACTGTGAGTTTTCTGAGGTTACATCTGCTTTCTATCCACACATACAAAAAATAAATAAATAAATAAATGTCAAAAACGAATTCATAAACTTACCTGATATTTTATTTCAAATTCTGACAGACATTCACCAACAAGGGGAAAAAATGAAAATAAATTAAATTGAAAGTTCAAATGGTAAAATAACGACTCATTTGATGGTTTGTGTCCAAGATCAAATGAATGAAATGAGGAGATTTCCTGCGAAGCTCGTGCGTAAAAACGCTCAAGTCCTCTTTGGTTCACTCCATCCACGGTCTGGAGAATCAGAGGCACAGAAGACACAGAGACTCCCACCTCCCCCCTCTTATATTTGGAGGCTCACGGAGAGCCTGTCAGTCACCGTCTCCAGAGTATGAACGCTTTGCGGTCGGTTGTTAAGAGACTGGGTTACATAAATATCTTCCGATATTGCGTAATTTTCGTATCCGCGCTCACGATTACGGCGGCTGGTATGGACGGAGAGATATGGCACCTCCCCTCTGGTCTCCCACCTTGATGCCCACCAGTCCACTCCCTAAAAAAAAAAAAAAAAAAAAAAAAGTCAGCATTCCCACTGTGTCGGCCGCTGAGTCACAGTTTCTGCGAGAGAGATGGAGGAGCTACTTTTCTGCTGTGGTGACCCCAAAACCAACTTAAAGCGCAATTCGATTGTCTCTTAACTGGGAGTTAACACATATTCATATGTAGAACTTTAGGATGAGGCTTAGAAGTTTTGTTTGACAGTCTTAATGCCACATTTATCAAACAGAGCTTCTGGATATCAAGCAATATTAGTTTTATTCATGCAAAGTTGTGCAAAAAAAAAAAAAAAAGAAAAGAAAAGAAACCCGACAGCTCGCTACAAATATATGCTGGTCCTGTTTACACTAAAAACTAGGTTGTGAGAAGAACACACTGCTCTGATAACTCCCTCTGAAGACAGACAGAATTGGCTCAGTTCAGGTTTCCATTACTTTTAAAAACATTTTTCATGACTCTCTGGGTCATTTGGACCACAGTGGTGTCCCAGGACTTACCTGATCCACTACACAGAAATCAACACGTGGATTCTTCCCAGAGATTTGGACAAGCAGAGAAACGACAGTGATTGATGTCGTTTAGGCTGATAAACAGTTGTATTTTCCAGCTCTTCTTTCCAAGCTGTGACTTCATTGTGGAGGTTAGTGTGTTTTAACACACAAACAGAAGCAAGTTCAGTGGGACTGAAGACCATCAGAAATCCTCTGCATAACAACATTTGATTATTACACTCATCACATGAAGTTCTATCACTCTAAATCATGGCCACTGATTTTGGTTTCGGAATTCCGGGTGTAACGAGGAAAAAGTTAAATATTTGTATAGAGTCAAGCTGACCTTCATCTATTTTTGTTTAGTGTTGGACTTTAGCCCAAATTACTTAAGGCTGAAAGTGTAAATAGTGAAATCTGTCTAGACACAAAAGGATGCTGAGAATGTGCAAGACATTTCTAAGATTTAGGAGCTCACAAGTAAACCCACAGGGGAGAGAAACTTCCAGAAGTTGATTAATGTTGTGCCAAGCTTAAGTCTGAACACCGACTACTCTGCAGCTAACATCAGATCTCCTGAGCTTCTTTTTGCCAAGTAGATCTGATCATCCTGCAGATCTGTTTGGTCCGTCATGCATCTAGAACTTCACATGGCAGATTTATCAGGACAAATTTGTGCAAACATGAAGAACAATCTGGGAAGCAAATCTGAAATGATTTCAAATTAAAATATCAGAGATTTCAAGTCTTACATAGAGTGTTATCAGGTCTTGAGTCTCGCAGTAACGTTACTGCTTGGAGTATATTCTAATATACAAGAAATATCCAGCAAGTACAAACTCCCTCTGTATGAAAGGCTGAGAGCACCCCATGTGAGACATGATCAAAATATGATCATTATCAAAAAGGAACATTTGAAACCTACTAACCTGCTCACAATGAGCAAAGTGGTCCCCAACAGGTCCACTGACATCAATCCAGCTGTTATCCAGCAGGATACAGGTACTATGAGCACATTGTTGTCCATCCTCTGTTAAGATTAAGATTAGGCTTCTTCCTAATAA
The DNA here is from genome assembly GCA_006937955.1 of Pachypanchax playfairii. Lineage (NCBI taxonomy): Eukaryota > Metazoa > Chordata > Actinopteri > Cyprinodontiformes > Aplocheilidae > Pachypanchax > Pachypanchax playfairii. The sequence goes on from SSNP01000084.1 coordinate 1,038,400, forward strand.
CCAGATATTACTTCCATCCATCCATCCATCCATCCATCCATCCATCCATCCATCCATCCATCCATCCATCCATCCATCCATCCATCCATCCATCCATCCATCCATCCATCCATCCATCCATCCATCCATCCATCCATGCAGGGAGCTGGTATCTATCTCCAGCTATCATCGAGCAAGAGGTGGGGGACACCATGGACAGGTCACCAATCCATCACAGGGCCACACGTAGACAACACTCATACCTAGGGACAATTTAAAGTCACCAATTAACCTCTTGCATGTTTTTGGACTGTGGGAGGAAACCGTAGAAGATGCAAACTCCATGCAGAAGGCCTCAGCTCAGATTCAAACCCAGGACCTTCTTGCTGCGAGGCAACAGCTCTACTCTCTCCACCGTGCAGCCCCCAGAGATTACTTTCTGTCTTTAAATTAAACAAAAGTCCACAGCTATTACCCAAAAAACATTAAATGTAACTGACTGGACAATCTGCTCACTGTTTGGTGACAGTGACGTGGAAAGCAGCATCTTTAGAAAGATGAAAGCTTTCATCTTAGCGAGGTATGTGGGCTCATAGGACCATAACTGAAGGATGATTCAGAAATACTTTATTAATAAATAAAACATACACCCCTTTTAGAAATCAAATTTTACAGCCTGATATCTGTTTACTGTATTTAAACTGGGAGCGTGTTCGATTTGAGCCCTCCACTGATCCTCCTGATATTTGAAAGCTCTACTTTAATTTCAAAAGTTTCTAAGAAGCACAAATCTCAAATTGCTAAGAGAGATAGAAACTTGTAAGAATCTTAGCATGTTAGCATCATCTGACAAGAGTTCATCATAGCTAATAGTAATTTAAAAAACAGCTGAGATCACTGCTGCTAACGGATATCCTATGATAAACACAGTTTACAGGTTTAAACCTGAAGGTACCAAACAAGAAAACATTCAAAAACTGAGATAGGAAAATACACAAACACAGAAAAATAGATTTGCTTATAAATCAAGCTTCCTAAAATACAGTCTCACCTCAAAACCGGGAAGCGCAGATCTCCTTTCCAACAGGACATAAAGAGCATTTCCTCCCAGAATCAGATGGATTGTAACAACCTATAGATCACATCGCTTAAACCACTCAACAGTACTCTCATTTTACAGAGTAAAGCTTCCTAAATTATACTTATAGGTTATGTAAGAGAACCGAGAAGTCAGTTGGGAGCTGGAAAACATTTAAGCAAATCTGCACATAACATTATCTACACATTGCAAAATGTTTAGTTTGACTTTTTAGCTTTCAAGGGATTTTCTAAGTGTGCACTCAACACGTTAATCCTGCCTGTTAATCACCCTGAACTTTCATCAAACTGAGGCTGATTTTTATTATCACTGAGTATCTTAAAGGCACCTGATCAAAATTAAAGCAGTCTGGGCTATAAAGGAAAAGGTTTCCAGGATACCACATGTCTGCTTTCAACATGCCTAATTCCTGTTTTAATATAAAAATATCTCACATACTTTGGCATACATCAGTCATTTCATCAAAGGAAGATGGCAAACATTTGGCTCATTCTGTTCTCACGGGTTTATTTGTATGTGGGTTCTGTTGATAAATGGTTTAGAATTTCAACAAAACAGAATATTTCCTGGGTGATTTACTGCATTCTCATATATAGAAGAAAAAAAAAAAAATACGGCTTCTTCAAAATGTAGTTTAGTCAGACTCTGTACTGAGAGAATCTTTATTACTTTCTTTGTTTTTAAAATAACATTTAAATGGACAGTCAAAAACTGTTCGTCATAATGATGTAATCAGGCCTCATCAAAACTGTTTTTCCCAGATGTGTATTTGAAATTGCAGGTCTGAAGCAAAATTCTCCAAAATATCAGATCTGAAATAAATGGCTGCAACTTCAAATACATTTAAAAAAAATTAAATAAAAGAAGAAAATTGTGCAAATTTTTCCTAATTTAACTCAATGATACACACCTGCATTTAGGTTAATGAGTGGGTGATTACATGAGTACAATTTCCATTTCGCTTCCACCCTCTTTTTCTCACGGTGGCGTTTTATTTCTGGGATGTATCATTAGCAATAACTTCCAGGTCTCTGTTTCTTTTTGCACTTGCAGTCCCATCAGAGTTATTCCAAAGCATGTTGAGTAAAATGTAAGAAATCTAAGTGAAATTTGATTGTGCTGCTTTGACTAAAAGACAATCAACAATCCTCACAATGACAGATGCATGTGTGCACCAAAATGTGAAAACTGTTGAGTGAGAGTGAACAAAGTGAGAGCTCTTCAGCAGAGAGGAAAAGAGGAGGAGGAGCTTTGGCTTTGGGTCCCTGGGCACAGAAGGTGCTCCAACATAGCAGAAGCTCCACTGCCTTTACAAATTCATCCTGCATTGTTATTACTCACTGAGGTGCAACAAACAGGGTCATGTTTAAGTCAATAATTATCTTTAAGAGCATCTGTTTTTGCACCGGTGGTGGAAAATGGCAAAATTTACTGCCGGATGAGAATGATTCATTTCCTTCTATGTTAAAATTGTATAATTTTAGATTTTGCATTTTACTATATTTAGTTTATTTGATAGTAACATTTTAAGGAGCTTCCAGAGCATAAAAATAAAACAAACCTCAAAGAGTAACCATAAAATGAATCTGTATTTTTGATACTTAAGTCTGTTAAGTGTTACTCTTCTATTATCTGTACCACTATTCAAACAGAACTTCTAACCAGGTGTGTGTGACTAGTTTTAGGGGCAAGTTTCTGCTCTTAAATTTAAACAAGACAGAGGTTTTGGTTTTTGGACCTGAATCCCTTAAAAACAAACTGTGTAGTCAGTCATTCACTTTAGATGGTATCAATTTGGCCTCCAACAACAATGTAAAGAACCTGGATGTATCTTTGACCAAGACATGTTACCATGACAACCTTCTTTTACTCGTGCAACGTTGCCAAAATTGGCAGCATTCGGACCCAAAGTGATGCAGAAACATGAGTTCATGTAGGCTTGAGTATTGTCATTTTTATTATTCAGATAGTTCTGTAAAAAACCTCCAGCTGATCCAAAACGCTGCTGCCAGAGTTCTAATGAGAGTCTAATTTCTCCTGCTTTAGCATCGCTTCATCGGCGCTCAGGTGGGAGAGTGGGTTGTCCATTAACCCGAAGGTCACCGGTTCAAATCCCTGCTCCACCTGGAAAAAAGATTGTCGTTGTGTCCTTAGGCAGAACACTTCCCCCATCCTGTCTGTCTGGTGGTGGTCAGAGGGTCCGGCGGCGCTGGTGTCTGGCAGCCTCGCCTCTGTCAGTGTGTGTCCCAGGACAGCTGTGGCTAGAGTGTGTGTAGTTTATCACCACCAAACATGTGAATGTGTGAGTGAATGACATACTGTGGTGTGAAGCACACTGGGAGTCATCTGACTTAAGAAATGTGCTACACAAGTACACACCATTTTACTTCTGACATACAAAACTTTAACACTAACATGACTGAAAACATCATCCTGAACACAATAACCTTTTAAATTCAGTATATGTAGTAAAAAATGAGCATTTTATTCAGAAACATCTTGCATTAACACAAAAACATACCAAACAAAGAATTATGGGGGAGTTTAAAGAAAACAAGAAATAGCCTACTTTAGCAACACAAAAAAGTCAATGTGAATACATTTTCCATTGGGATTATTTATAAGAAACCCAAAATAGTATAATATTAGACACCAAAATGGGATAATAGTTAATACAGGTAAAAAAAAGAAACATCTGAGTTCCATATTTTGTCCTGTTCAGAAGAGAATGTACCGTACAATGGATTTAAAATATTACAGCAGAATACACACTGAGGATCAGCGCAGTTAGCAGGAATGTTCCAGACTCATTATTGACTCCAGGTTTTGTTTTTTGGCATCTTCTTCCTGTCTGAAATTATTAAGCATTGATGATATAATAGAATAATGCAGCCATGACTTTTTGCTAAACTTTGTTCTCTAGTTAAAATAAAAAGTTGACATTTTCCTTTAAGCTCATTAAAAACCTGGTAAAATACAAAAAAGTACAAAGAAAAAGAGAAAAGAAAGTTCAAATGATTGTTTTTTAACTTGTGATTTCAAACTCTACAAGAAAATTAAACTTTCATTTTTCTATGTATTTTTTATTCCATAGTAAAGGTAAAATATCAAGAGGTGGGATGTACAAAAGGCTAAATTAAGCCGAAAGTGTATCAAACTGTGCATGAAGACAGCTTAGTTAAACATTATCGCAAGAGAAAACAATAAATTGCCTCTGTAAGTAAATAAAATCAGTCATAAAAGAAAAGAATTTGTTAATGGTGGATGATGAAACTCTATCTTTGTCCAGTGAAAGGATTTATTTTGACGTGGTGAGATAATGCTGCAGAGAAACATGCCAAGAGTTGATAGTTTAGACTCAAACTATCATCTTAGCACTCTTGCACTTTGGTTTAATGGAGGTAGTTTTTTACATTAAAAATCTCATAATACAACAGCTGATCAGACTCATGTTTGTCTTTCACTGTCTATTTTCGACTGTTCTTGAAGGCCCACGGTTGAATTCATCTGTCTGGAAGCTCGCGCAACACACTCCTGTTTTCTCTATATTCCCACAAACTCCACAAGTGTCTTGTGTTGATTTATTGGAGTGTTAAGCACTCAAATGTTTATGCCTTGTTCCCTGGATGACACCATCTGCTACTAATCTGTATTTCCGTCATTGTCTGCACACAGCGGCGCTGCAAATGCTCGGGACTGAGTCAAATACGAAGGCATGGATTTCTCAGTCAGACTACCTGTGTGGTTCTGGATATTTTAGCCAGATTTATGACACTGCAGCATGTCAGTCATTCACTTCACGGTTACATTGAGTTCTGTTGTCACAAAACCCACTGACATTCCAGTGTTTCCATCGTTTGCCATAAAGGAAACTGATGAACGCATAAGGGCAAACAGCTGTTTATCTATTTAGGATACAGCTTGGATGTAACTCTGTGAAATAATAATTATTCATATTTCTGTCTGTCTCCAAAACAAATGCCAAGACATCTGCATCACATTTCAGGCCAAATCTTACCAAAATGTTACTAATTTTTGATAGTTACATGCTGCAGTTGAAATCCAGTAGCTCTCCAAAAACTTTTCCTAGTTGATGGGGGTCATGGAGAGTGAATTGTAAGTGACATCCAAGTTCACTTTTCTAACCCAGTAAACGGTCAGACATCAGGTAACAAATACAGTTTTTTTTTCAATCCCTTTGCAACAATTTTCACAACCTTGATGTCATTTTTCACAACTTTATATACAAAACTCAAAACGGTCTTCACTTGTAATGGAAGGCTATCCAGTGTTCAAAACATTGCATTGTGCATTCACATCTTTAAAGACATCTTGCACTTGCGTAAATATTGGTTCCAAAAAAACAACAAAACAAACAAAACTCTAGATCACCTAAACACAAGCAACCCATAGTTTCATTAAGTCACTGTTCGTACAATCATTAAATATATTGTGCAACAGAATAGGTGATACAGATTTCATTATTCAAAAATTCAAAGTCTTTATTGTCATATGAACAGTCACAGTAGAAAAATGTTTCCCCGCACAATGAAATTCTTACTTTGCTGCTCGTAGATGCCCAAAAAAAAGTAGAAACAAAAAACTGAAACAGAAATACAAGCTTACAACTCTACCTTGCAGAACAAAACCACCTTTATGGTATGACATGTACAGTCAACACATCTCTGGAAAAGTACTGCAGTAGTAAAGAGAATACACAGTGGCATCAATAAACAAGGTTTGTAATATATTGATGCAAAATATCGTGGGCCTTGTTTATGGAGGGACATGTCCCCCCCATGTTTTTGAGCCCCCCCCCCCCCATGTTTTGCTGAACAAAACAAAGTAAAAAGTGGAAATTTGCTAGTTTCTTATAAAAATCCTCTGCCAGTGACAATGTTGAATTTTCTCTTTCTTCAATTGTGTTGTCTGTCTTGTCTGTGTTCAACCTTTTCATTTTGTGATTTCACAAGGAATGGATTCAGTGACAATGACGCTGATTTATAAATTTAACAGAACTTTCCCTTGGCCTGCATGGGGGACCTGCGACTGCATTTTTTCCAAGAAATGCCCTTTTTCTACTTTTTTGCAGGACTATGGTAGACAAATATATCATGAAATATGCAGTCATAAATGCTTCAAAAATCGCCTCCGGCCATCTGTAAGTCGTTGGCCGCTAGTGCTTCCGCCCTTCGGGCCTCGCATTGACCCCCCCCATTATATCATATCAAACAAGGCCCTTGCAAAATATCACAGTGCAATGACAACATAGGTTTAATTGACGCTGCATGCGCGTTGCCGACAGCTCTTGAACAGGAAGTACATGGCCGCCGTGGACTTGGATTCAAACACTGAAGGTATACTTATGGATGTTTCTGCAGCCATCAAACGACCTGCATCCACTCTCACCCCCCAAAAAAGTGGCACCACGTAGAAAAAAAAGACTTTATCAGCGGCATCTCGTGAGTCTTAAAAAAAACATGACCGAAGCCGGGCAGGCACCCGCATAAATATTGGATATGCGTTCGGTTCATGGAGGGAACTTCAGCTGCATTTGGGAGTGAAAACGGATGCTGACATGGCTCATTTCCTTGTGACCAGGTGAGAAAACATTATAGGTCGTGTTTAGAGCCTGATACAGTCTGAAAATGATGAGATCAAATCAAATAACAGAGTGGAGAGACCTGACGTGAAGTATGTTAGCCTCCCCGGTGCAGTGCTGTGAAGACGAACCGTCTGTAAAGTGTCTGTGCGCGCTCCCGTGCCGGCTTGGCTGGTGGCTGCAGTTAGCCACAGCGCCTGTCGCGGCAGCACTGAGTCAGATTTTGTAAAGCTGCCTTAAGTTCCTTTAATTTGAGCCGGATCCTGCCGGAACAAGATCCGGGAACTGTCTTATTTTGAAAGGGTGTGTTCCGGTAACTGTTTGCTAGGACGGCGCCAGTTGGGATAAAAAACAGCAGCATCAAAATGCCAAAAAGGCAGCATAACTTACTTCTTCTGGGCTTATCATCACTTTCTCTAGCCCTGCTGGACAATTTACACCCGCTGTGCACTTTGTCTGGTCCGACGGTTGTGTATGTGTGTGCGTTCCGGTATCAGTTTGGCCTCAGTGAATTCTGGTCTCATAGTGCTATTTGTGTTCCGGTAACTTTTGATTTACAGATTAAGCACTGTAGCAAAGTCATTGAAAAAAAACTGTAATCTAATCCAGAATTCGCCAGTCAGTATTTCTGAGGCAATGAGGTTGAATCAGAATTTACAATTTACAGGAATTGTTGTTGTAAACAGGCAGACAGGCAACATTATTCCACAACAAATAGCAAGATTATGGTAAAAAAAACACTCCATAAAAAACAAGACTTGGAACATTGTTTCATTGCTGGCAGAACAAAGCAGACAACCTGGCAAAGTGGCAAAATGACAGGAGGAGATCATGACAAGCGAATGAAGCATCACTTCAGATCATTATGTGCTTTTTGTTTACAGATACCAGGACAAAAAAGAATTGAATCATTTTAGTTCCTTATCAGATTCTAATCTGGTAAACACCTAAAAAAAACATGAAATTATGTATTTCTTTAAAACAAAGCCAAAACAGAACAATGCTCACAGCTTCCAGATCCAGATGCTGCTAATTAAAATCATTTGACTAATTAATTATCAGTAGGTATGAGGATTTTATAAAAGCAGAGGTTTTAGCAGTTTATTTGCCCTACTCCAGGCATCGAGAGCTACAATCCGGCATGTTTTCGATATTTCTCTGCATCAGCACACCTGATTTAAATCCTCTGCATTTCAGCAAGTCATGCAGAAAGCCTGTGAACAACCTGTTCATCTGAATCAGGTCTGTTGAAGCAGAGGAACATCTAAAACCTTCAGGATAGCGACCCTCGAGGCCTGGAGTCATCAGGTCATTTCCCAATAATCATTACATACTTCTCGTTTTTCTTTTTATTCTAAAATACAAGCATAACAAAAATGGCAACGCAATGGGTGATGTCTTGCACTTCCAATTCTGAAGAGTTTGTCTCATACATCATGGGTGTCCCTTTCAACCAAACTGTAAAGCTGCCAAACGGTAGAAATAATTTTGGGGATACACGCTTTATTCATCCCCAACCTTGCAGAAAAATTGTAAAGTGGTGGCACAAAAACATTCATGTTTTTATTATGTTTTTGGTGCTTGTAGGTGATCAGTGATCATTCAATCCAAACAGAAAGGTATTTTAAACAGCTTGCCTAGTATTATACATTTATGAAAACATACTCTCCTCCTGTAGCTCTGAGCCCATGTGAGCCAAGTTGAGCAGAGGTCTCCAGAGGTCTTTCGGGAATCATCAAACTGCACGTGCCTTGTGATGTATGTCTTATATCAAGTAGGGATGTGAAGGCCAAACTAGAGTCTAAAGAACCCGTGGACTGCTTAGTAAGGCAGGAGTATAAAAAATCTTTGTGTAGTTGAGCTCTGGATGATACTGGATGTTTTTGATTGAGCTGTTTGAACTGCGAGGTTGTCAAACTTTGCTTGATGAAGGCATAAATCTGATGTTCTTGTTCTTTGTATATCTGGAAGCAGACTAAGTTCTTCTGTCGAACGAAGTGAAAAAAAGTCCTGAGAGAGCTCTGGACCAGAGTGAAATGTGAAGTATGGGTGTGGCTAATTTCAAGTATAAGCTCATTCTATACTGGTGAGATCAATGCAGGGTACGCACCCAAAATGACCTCACACAAACAGGGAATGTGTGCATACAGTACTATGGTTTAGTTTGTAAAGGTTTTAGTGTAGCAGGTTAATTCCATTAAGACACTGATTCCTGAACACACATACACACACACATTCCAGCATGCAAATGGAGAAAGAACATGGCCTCATAAATTTACTCACAAAGACAATTTATAATGTTTTGCTCCAGATTAGCTGCTCATAGGAACACTAAAGCTTACCATGACAGAGTAGACTAAACTTTGGCAGTACATTTCACACGCACAAACACACACACATAACAACACATTACTACTTCATAAAAAAACTAGACTATTTCAGTCCTACTTGTCTTAACGCATAACATCAGTTTTTGAGATAAGAAATTTGGCTACTGATATTGTCAAAAGCTGCATTTGTTTCTTGAACTTGTTGATCTTCACAGGCTGTCTTTCTTCGTTTCCTTGATTTAAAACGCGTAGTCCAACAAGACGGAGTAAAGCAGATGCAGAAATTGGACAAAGAACAGGGAAGAGTTGAGAAATCAAGTGAAAATTCATTTCAGTGTGAGGGAGTAAAGAGCAGGCAGTGAATCAGTGGATTTATCACTCCATCACGGCTATCAGCATCACATCATACGTCAAATACAATATCTCCCCTAATGGACAGAGGATGAGTGAAGCTTGAATTTTTATTCCTTTCCAAAAAGGTAGACTTTTCCTCAAGTCTCTCTGAAGACTTAGTTATAACACGTCATCACTAAAACTTTGCGGAGAAAACAAACTGTGACTTGATTTATAAAGCAACATTGACAAGAAATATTATGTTGCTTCTAACTTCTGTTTGATGTATTCACCTTTCCTGTAACAGAACTGTGTATGTGAGTGTGGGATGCTCCACAGTCCTGAGTAATGCAAAGTAGTGCTGCCAGTGTGTTTATAAGAAATCAAACTTTTCTAACTGGAGAACATCATATTGAGTTTGTTCTTGTTTAATCAGTTACATTTTTCCTAGTTTCAGATATTTTGTTCTGTTTTGTTCTCTCCACATCATTGTACCTGCTTTTCCCTCAGCTCCCCTTTTTAATTCAGCTTGTCTCACACCTGCTTCTCATCTATTAATCTACCCAGCTGTTATTCATCCAGTAATGATCTTGGACTTTGTTTCCATTTAACACCACACTTCTAATGGATAAGGGCAAATAATGTATATTTTAAATTAGTCTAAATTAGATGTATTGTAAGTATAAAACTGAACAACAGTTAACAAGGAAACTGTTAAAAATCAGAACTGAGTAAGAAACTAACTTAACTATATTTGTTTTCCCATACACTTCATCAAGAATGTTGCTCTAAAGACATTTATCCTGTCCAGTCTCATGTCAGTGTAGCAAACAATGGGTTTGATTGAGGTACAAAAGAGTACAGCTCAAAAAACTGTGGGTGGATTCTTCAGTATAAACAGTAGGAGCGTGTGTCTGGCAGCCACAAAGGTTGCACCCAGTTGATGTCATGGCTCTACAAACTGATTTGCTAAACAGTGGTCCAAGCCAGATATATAGAATACATCTGTTTCACACGCTCCGTTAACTTTGACTTATGTGAAGCTTGAACATCCAAAATACTCAGGAAATCAGAATGACTCCTAATACTATTATTTTTGGCAAATTTAGCTACAATTGAATGGAATTAAGTGTTGTATATATAATTGTGGTTAAATGGACTGAAGACATTCAAACTAAACACTAACATTCCTTGGTCAGCGTAATCTTGGTCAAAAGGGGAAAAAAGTGCATATACAAGGAGGCAAATATGAACAAACCACAACTTGTTGCTTCATTTGAAAACTTAAAGGATGCACACGTGTTTTTTTAAGTAATACCTGTTTTTAATTTCATGAAATCAACCGTTGAAACAAAAGTTCTTAAGCTCTTCTTTTCCAACAAGATCCCTGCCTTTGGGTTTCAGCTGCCTTAATGAAAGCTGCATGGTCGTCGTGGCAGCCAGCTGTAATTACGCAGTCACATTAGGGACACAATGCACAGCAGCGCTGGTGTCATGAGACAAATGGGACCCGGTGCTGGACTTAAACAGTCTTAGCTTCCCGTCCAGCGTTCCAGTTAACAGCTAGGAGAGGGAGAGAGAAGAGGAGTGACATCACATTCAGCTTTTCCTCTTGTGAATGAACTTTCCTAACACCCTTCTTTTTATAACGCACTATTTAGAAGTGCAAGTTACACACTAATAGCTGACATGTGTCCTTGAAGGCGATAAGTACGAGACCGTTTGTTTCCAACTAAAATTCGTTATTTTTCATACCTGTCATTTATTCTAAAAAAATGATGCTGTCTGTTATACAACTTTGATAAATCAGACTTTCTAGTTAATTGTTTATAGACAAATAAGTAAACTGATTTTGATCAAGCACACAAAGTCCAACTGCACTTTATTTCTTAACTTTCCATCAGCCAAAAGAGCAGCGAGGATGAGGAAGCATTACCTCAACACTTTCACAGCCAACAAACGTCAAGAGCTATAGGAAAGCTGCCATTTGGGTTTAGAGTGATAATTATACACATATTATAATCAGAAACAGCTCAAGAGCAGTCAACAGAGTTAGGAAATACTGACAATGTTTTACCTATTTTTGAACAAATATAAAATAAGTTTTACCCGTTTAGAAAAACAAAACATTTATTGGTACTTTATTGCTTAAATGACTTCACACAACTTTGAAAATGAAAAGCATCTGGAAACAAACGTTTGTAAAAATGGTTTGGTAACATTCAGCTTTGATCAATATCCTTTATGGTGCTTTCAAAGACATTGTCTTAGTAAAAAACAACAACAGAATTATTAGCAAACAATGATTTTCCAGTGTGTGATAAAAAAAAACATTTGGATCAACAATAGTCCAACATTCTTTTTTCCCCTCACGAACTAAAGCAGCTTTGTGTAGGAGAATCCTTTTACCAGCAAGTAAATGCCTGTGCTGGGAAAGGGAGTCACACTAGTTGAGGTCTGTGGATGACTCAGGCATCATAAACTGGGATGGATTTAATCTGCCTTTGATGGGTAAAAGTTGCACCCTATTCTCTGGACACACAAAAGATTTCTAAGTGGGAATGAAGACCAAACACACGGGGATTTCTTCAAAAAGGGCCAAGAAAACAAAAGTACATATTGTCTGTGTTAAATAATCTAACACCTCATTTCTTCTACCTTTAATGATTCTTTATCATCAGCCTCAATCTGTAATTGTTAAATTCTGATAAAACTTAAAGGTTCAAAGGTCAGCCTTCTTTATTAGATGTAAGCAAAACCATAGTTGCATAATTATTATATGAAAAAGTAATACAAGCTAAAAATGTTAGAGTTCTAGCACATTAAATGTCAGTAAACTTCAGCTTTGACTCTGTTGGACTGAAACAAAGGAACCGACTAGAACTGGAGGTTTTTTAGTGACCCTCAAGGTCAGATGTCAGAACTTGTTGTGGACTGATTTAATGCAGACATAAACAGCGGGGTCATGAAGAGCCATGACAAGTGAGTTATTAGGTTTTCCTCAATGGCACACTTCTAAGAAACACGTCTTATATGAGCTGGTTCTCAGTTTAAAGACTTATTAACACTGTTGGTTCAGCTCTTACATGTGTTCTCTTTTTAAAAAAAACATATGTTGTTCATTAATTTTAAATACTTTTGACCATGCGCAGGAAAGTATGTAAAAAATTTGGCTCCATTTTATTTTATTGCATTTTTCTATATCAAAGTCTAATTCAAAACTTTTCAGGAAGGAATTTAAAGTGAAATCAGATTGACATTTTTCAAGGTCTGCTTGTTACATAATTTGAGTTATTATCAGCCATGATGGCTCAATATCCCAGCAAACCATAAATCAGTAGTTCAAAGCAGGAAAGAAGAAGAAGACATGCATGGAGGATTCATGTTTTTTTCTCAAAGACGGGCATGCTGGATTACAGAAAGTGTCTGTCGTTGTCTTCAAAAACAAAACTCAGCTTTTTTTCTATATGCTTGAAAAGTTTGCTCACATTTTATTAAAATTTTCTGGAACAACTAACAACATTCATTTATTATTATCTTTCCATATATTGTATTCAAATCAATCTGCAGTTAAAGGAAAGTATCTGCAAAAAATGACTGACAGTACAGTTTTAAACTGTTGAAAGAAAATATTCCAAAACTCATTCAAGAAGGTAATTCAACACAAAAATATTGTGTTACTTGTTCTCAGACAACTTAATATAAAATTTGGAAGAAGCACAAATGTAACTGGATGGTTGTAAAAAAGGGAAAAAGAGGAAGGTCACAGTACAGGTCAAAGCACAGAGAGACAGAAAATTGAGCAATATATATTGGAAATAGACATTCTTGCTTTTCATTTCAGTGGAAATTAAAGCCAAATGTAAAGAAAGAGAATTTATTGTTTCAGTACTGTAAGAAACTGGGATGAAAAAAGATTTAAATGTAGATAAGACTATTTGGAAATATCATTAGGAGGCTGATGCATATTCCAATTTCTAAGTTACCATATGAATAGTGGAAAATTGATTTCCATATGTTGTTTTATTTTGTATTTCTAGCTGATTCAACCAAACACTGGAACATAACTCTGTTTGATTCTCCCTAAAGAAAAACAGAAAAGAACCCGTCTTTATCAGTAAAAATGTTTTTACACTGTTGTCTGTTTCTACCTTTAGCTCAAACATATGGAATCTTACACATCATGTTAAATCCCACCAAAGTTTACAACAGAACAGCGTGACCATAAAATCAAGACCCTTCCACATTGAACTAAAGTCCTGAAAGAAAAAAGAAAAGAAGCCGAGTCATAGATCTGCCTCCTATATGATCTTTCAAGTATCAGGGTGGAAAATATCAATGAAAAATGAGTGGAAAATATGCATTACATGATCTGTCTGTGTGTCTCACATCAGAAGGTTCTCATAGCAGCAAATATGGAGAACATCTGGCCCTGAAATGTAGCAACATGAAGGTGAATACAGGTTGTAGACAATTTTACCTAACAAACTATAAGAAATGTAGCACAGCAGACATTTTCCTAAGATAATTTAAACTTCAAGCAGGTTTGCAAATCTCTTTTTCTGACTGAAAAGTAAAAGTATAGAAAGATATTTTGTAGATTTAGTCACATATTCAATAAACCAGTTCAAGCCAAGGGGTGCATTCACACCAGCCCTGTTTAGTCCGCTGGAATCCAACTCTTGATCATTTGCCCAGAAAGTCTGGTTCGTTTGGGGAGGTGTGAACGCGCAACCGAATTCTGATTCGGACCAAACAGCCAGACTCAAGTCCACCTAAAAACGTAGGTCTTGGTTCAACTGAACTGAACTCTGGAGTGGTTTGATTGCATGTGTGAATGCAACCGGACCGAGACCGCACCAGAAGCAGGAAGCAGACTGTATTGCGCAGGGCATCCTGACTCGTTATCTGCTCATCCCATTGCTGCAAAATATTGATCTGGTACATTTGCCAAACACAAAAGATCAATCCCAAAACCACCAGAATCTGCTGACACTCCATTTTTGTTTACATTTCATTGTAGAAGGAGACTCACAGCACTAGGAAGTGCAGTAACAACTACAAAAAAAGTAGTGCAGTAACACCACAGCGCCACTACAGGCGGGAATGTACACATGCCCCAAGCTTATTTAGTCCGTTTAATAAAGTGCAGTGTGAATTTAAACCTCACCGAATAAAAACAGCTACGATGTTGCAATTTTGGTCCCCAACTGAACCGAATCTACCCGATTATCAGGCGTGAATACAGTCTACATGTTGGTGAAGCAGCCTCATGGAACCACACTCAAAAATGGTCAAAAAATATGGCCTCACCTACTTTTATACACTGCACACAGTATCTGAGTAAATCATCAAATTCCCACAGCAACATGTCAGTTCATAAAGGTTCTAAACAAAATTTTAACCTGGTTGGAACATTTAACCTGTTTTTATTATTGAGAGTTTGATTTAAATATATGTTCTATCAAATAAACCAAAATGAACAGAAGAAGTAATGTAGAATATCAGACATGTGCTGACTGATGAGGTGTGTCTTCAAACTTTGCAGATCACTGTAGCCAATAAGTGGCTGTGAACCAAAGTTTCCAGTTGAAAAATAGAAAATCTGATCGTATCATTGCTGTGTTGAAAGGATTCTCTGAATGGAGTTACACTGATGGACATCCAAATGTAAAACATGTGCTTTGTGTCAGAAAGAGGGTAAACGAGTCTCAGAAGTCATGGAGAGGTTGTGATACAGCTGTAAATTAGAAAACTATTTCAGAGCCGAATGTCTTTTTGTTTGTTTTTTTTAATGGCTTTTTAAAATGTAATAAAAAGCTGGAGTGATGTTGTTCAAGAAAACAACAGTCTTTTATGGTTTTCTTTGCCAAATCTTCCTGAATTACTGGTGTTTACAAAGCTATCTGCCATTTCCTGTTAATGGAACTTTCCAGCCAATGATGCAAATGGATGAGAGCAGCAAACCTACAGATTTTTGGCAGGCTGGACTGGCAGATAATTGGACTACAAACAGGTCACCACCTGTTGAACTGGGAGATTTTAGGGGATTTTAAGAAAAAAAAATGAGAGAAAGTTAATCCTTTGAGGTTGTGTGCGTAAAAATTCAAGATACATTAGATTTGTTTTAACATGTAAAACGTAAAACTGATAAGTGTGAAAAACTAATAGTGTTTTATGTGTAGTATATAATTTCTATAAATCTACTAAACCTTGGTGAAATTTATAATACTTGTTTTTTTTTTTTAAAGTAATGATGATAATATTTTAAAAGAAAACAACTTCTGTATTAAGAGCCAGTTACAAGCTTCTATGATAAAATCAGGTATGACGCTAGACTCTCAGACCCTGGGACTCGACGGATTGTGCTGAACATTTCTCACCAAATTAACTACAATCTCTCTGTTTACTTTCACTTAAATAAACAAATGTCCATTTAACAGCCATTAAAATCTACTCACATTTCCACATTGTGTGACATTCACTTCAACATAAAACTTCTGCTGAACATCTTCACCAGTTGTTCAGAAATGTTCCTCAGCAGAGGAGAAACAACACCTAGCTTGTGTAAGGGACCAGATTCAAGTCAAGTCAGTCAATGTGTTACATTTCTAGGCCTATGTGGAGAAAATTACAGTTATTAAACTGAAAGGACTGTTTATGTTGGAGATTTCACTCCTTCAGGTATTTAACTGGTGCTTTTTAAGAGCGTCACAGATTAGATCAGGGAAGGACACAGTATGTTTATTTAAAGATGCTGTTCATATCTGTTCATCACTTAAAATAACAAAATTTCACTTTATGGATTTACAGACTTTTATTCTTGGTGCCGATTCGTAAAGCAGCTTTTTAAGCCTAATTGTTGTTTTTGCTACAGTATTTTTTTGGTGTTGATGCTCTGGAATGTGTACATTATCAGAGTTTTAAAGCCAGGAGGCAAGAAAAAGAAAACGTCTTGATCCATGATCAGCAATATGAAACACCAAAATGAAACCAACCTGCTATGACTTTGCTGTTAATTCCAGCTTCTGCTGCTGGACAGAGCTAAAACCTTTAAAAACCTTTGAAGTGACACCAAACACCATCTGATTACAGCCTTTATTGTTTTCCTTATAATCCCTTAGCCAAATATTGCGTATTTCATTTAACAAAACCTATTTTTGTTACTAGAATTACTGTAAAACTTAACATCTTAAAAGCCCCCAAAAATCCAATTAATGACATCCATGAATGCAACAGCCACTTTAGATTCTATTCATGGTTTTTGCCTTCTTTTTTTTGGTTTCAAGCTCTTACTGTAAGTATAAAAACAATGTAGATTAAATCAATTTGAAGTAAAATTAAGTAACATTGACTTGAAACAAATCTAGCAGTTTCACACGGAACAAAATACTAAATATACGGTATCTGCGAAATGATGAAGTAGTCACCGTGCAAATAATATGTGGGGGAGTTCATGAGATGAAATACAAGTGTGTTACTGAATTCTTTATGAAGATGTGTATATTTACCACCCTGAAAGTTTAACCACTCCTAACCTAGAGTCTAACTAAGCCCTGCTATGTGACCTGAGCCTCAGGACAGATCATTCCTTCTGTTCAAACGCTTGGACACAAATTCATTTTACCTCTTGCACCTACAATTCTTCAGCTTGACGTAGACTGAGAATGTAATTAACTGTGTTAAAATTTGGAGTCACACCTTCCGAACCCCAAAACAGATTTTCAAATATTTCTTAGTATTACAGATACATTGACTTTCTACTAATTTTCTGATCAATTGCAGATAATAGCAAACAACAAAAAACAGCTATTTTATTAAGCTCACTTGTGTAAAAAGAATGACAAGAAAGTATATTGTGGAAGCTCCTTACCTCTGGTGTTGCTGGGTTGAAAGCTACACTGAGCACAGTGTCGGAGTGTCTCTGGAGTTTGTGGAGGTAGGTGCTACTATGAATGTCATAAATATAGGCCTAAAATGTAGGACATGCACACAAAAAATCATTAGTTGCTGCCACCCAGTAATGTACAAATATAATAAACGTGGAAAAAAGAGACAGAATAGGTTCTATATGATGCAGGTGAGAGTTCAAGGAGAAAAATGTGGTAAAAATGTAACAGTTTTACTTTGGAATTTATATTTAAAAAATGCTTGAAAGAAACAACATAATCACGTCAATCTTTCTTTTAGCTTGAGTCAAAAGTTTTAAATGTCATTACTTAATTTTGTAAAATCCTAATGGAATGGTACCGTGTTATTTAACCACACCCTCCCACTCCAGCCAGAGAACTGGAGTCTACAAATCATTTACTCTTAGAGCATTTCTAGACTCAGAGCTGAGAAAACCTTTTTCAGTAATGGCCTCTAATCTGTGAACAACCCTCTTTCAAACAGCTGTTTCTCAGATTTATGGTTAGTTTGTTACACAGAGTAAAATACTTTATTTTCACAAGCTATTAGTTTTGGTTGAACAATATATCTTTATCTTTAACATATGTGTTAAATTAGATAATGTTGTACTTATAGAGAGATTATGAACATTTAACCTCTGATATTCATTTGTTAAACCCTTCTTCAGAGTTCTTTAAGCTTCCACTGTTTACACAGTTACTTTTTCCATTTTGAAGTTTTTGTTCTGTTGATAATTCAGTAACCACGACCACCAAATACAATCAATGTATTTTTCTCTACTGCACAAATAATTACTACACATTTGTTAAATTTGTGCACTCTGTTGATTAGCTGGATAAAAATGAGCATAAAACAGCGTGCATGGAAAATCAGTCCGTTTTAAACAAATATGTTTGCTTTAGTGCCATGAACAGAGATAAAAATAGATGTGGGGACATCCATTAACAGACGATGAGCAAATTCCAGCAGCTGTTTTATATAATCGCTCTAAAAAAGACAAGCTGTATGAAGAGATTCTTGGAATGACTCCTGTCTAAGACACTGAAAGTGTGTGATGCCTAAAAAAGGTATGAACTACTTGGATAAATCCAAAATCTTTTCAAATTTGTTGAAACATACACATGGCCACATCTCTCAGGTTAGATAAAACAAACAATTGATGATGCAAAGTGGTAAAAACTGAATCCCTCAACAAATAAAACAGCTGTTATACTGCAGAAAAATTCAGAAATGGTGTAAAATAAGGTGATTGTATATAACAGTTTAAGACCGTATTACAATCATATTCCAGAAGAATTTCTTTTGGCTTATGTTTTTTCGGAAAACTGTAATATAATCTAGGGAGTCCTTTTCGAACATTCACCTTCTTTTCCGTCATGATTGCTTTTTGATATATTAAGACAAGTACAAATGTGCATGGCTTACAGAAGTCCCAGGGCAGCTACAAATAAATACAATGTAGCACATCCCATATACTCTCCCAATTTCCAAGAAAATGATGGAGATGTCAGATCTCTACAGAGATATTCTAAAATGTCCATGCTGTGCTGAATCCTGTAATTAATGACAACTAGCAGAATGCATTTTTTAGTCCTTAGCTTTCAACAAACACATCAAGCAGGAGAAAAGAGATGGATAGGAAAGAGGAGGCTGTCTTCTGGCTATGCTTTGAAAGCAAGTGTAAGGTACCGCAAGGAAAAGCGATTAAAAGGCGCAGCTTAGATGCTGAATTCAATTTCTTTGCAATATTGCAGGAATCCAGATGAAAAATAGCCAATAAAAATGATCCTCACCCTAAATGGAGGTAAAACTATTAAAGATATCAGACTGTGTTGTATTAGCAGTATGAACTTTGGTGATGAAGTTCAGCAGCAGGATATGAAAAAGCCGCAGTGCTACATGAGAGACGTCTCTGGCATTCAGACAGGAAGTTGACAATTTGGAACAAAAAAGAAGATCTGAAAGGATAAAGATTAGATGGAGTGAAGGATGAGTAGATCTGTGAGGAGAACTGGAAGTTACGAGGAGGTAAGACTTTAAAGTGTTCTGTATATCAGTAGCTTGTACATGCAATCAGCCAAAAAAGCTGGATGAGAGCGGTTATAATACGGTCAGTGGAAAATTACCCATGTTGAAAATGTTAACTTAGAATTTGTATCTACCTTTTAAAACAGACACTGATCATCTTCTTTCTGCCCAAATCTAATGCCGGGTTCACACAGCAGAATTTTTGTGCTGATTTTTCCCCGATTTTCCTCTTCTGACAAGACCCGATTATCGGGGTGGCTCTTACTATAATCCTGTGAAAATTCCTGCTGTGTGTTGTGTGTTAAGAGCAACCTGGTCTGCTCGAAAGGACGTTTGATCGCAAATCGGGGATATCCAACATGTTGGATTGTCTTGGCCTGATATCACAGCGTGTGTGGTGAGCTGCAAGGAGAACCGAGCGTGCAGCCAGCTCATTGCAGTGTAGCCAATCAGAAAGCGAGGTGATGGGAGGCTTCTTCTTCTTCTTCTGAGGCTTTATGGCGTTTGTCAACTAGTGGCACACAGATTTCAACCAGAAGTCACACAGATTTTGCGAGTTTTTTTGGGGGAAAAATCTCTAAAGCGGGTGAAATCACTCCGTGTGTGGTGTGTGGCCACATGACATGATGAGATACAACACACGGTAGGTACAGAACAGATTATTTTTCGGTCTGTGTGCGGTCTGAAACTCTTGCAACACTGTTAAAATCCTGCCATGTGAACCAGGCTTAAAGAAAATAATAAAAATCTCTATTTCTAACTTTTTTAAGTCTGAATATTCTCAGATGAAATTGCACCAGTATTGGCTTGAAACTTATCACAGCTTAAGAAAAGAAACCTTAATGACTCAGCTACTACACAAACCTTATAAGTGTCCTCAAAAGGTTACAGTTTGTCTGCATGAAAAGGATGAAACCAGTAATGTTCAAAATGCTAAATAACTTACGCATTTATCCTCTGAGCCACAGGCAATGAACCGTCCACACGGTGACACGGCTGAGGCGCACGGGTGGCAGCGATTTACATGGCTCTCGTAACGCCGTACACACCTGAGAAGGGAACGCACAGTTTACACAATAAACTAAAATGACCCAATGTGAGGCTTCAAACCTCTGCAGGTTTTCTCAAACATTTGTTTTGGTACTTCTTTTGAATCGAAATGAATGTAAATCATGAAAATCATAAAGTCGAGTATCTTTATATCTTACAAACATCAGAAGCAGCTGAGGACAAGCAGCTTGGTATGACTCAAGCTGAACACAGAAGTGAAGGAGAAGTAAACTATACACGGGACCCTTGTGCAACATTAATGGATTCACATTTGGTTTACAACAATGTGTAATGTCTTTGCAAGCTACAGCGAGATAAGCCAACATTCTTATACAGGATGACATGTTGGTAGGGCAGAACTTTGACAGAATTTGGTAAAAGTATATATTTGCCATTCATGTGTTAAATTGCACTAAAAGTAGGTCGCTTTCACTAGCGACACAGAAACTTTCCATGAGAAAGACACAGAAAGTTTAAAATGTTAAGACTGACTGTTAATTTAGCTTAAAGTCTTTTTAAAGATTAACTAATCTGTAAAGCAAAATTTCTTTCTCATAAGATCTTTTTTTTTCTAATTTTATACATTTCTTTATATGCAAAAAGTAACATGCATCTAAAAAGTCTATAAAGTCTTGCATATCATATTATTAATTACAGTTTATTAAGATGTGCAAAAGTGAAAATGGGTCATAACCTAAAACTTGTGAAGCTAATCAAAAATGAATCATCAGTATATCTAAACATTGAGATTTAAAATAAAACTTATTGAAATCCCTTTTTATAAGGTCAGAGTAAAACCAAAAACTCATCTGATTTTCTAGGTCAAATGTGGATTTAATGTTTTGACTGAAGATGGAAAGATGCTGGCTTGAGTTGCACTAAGACACATTCTTCATGTTGCATGAGAGATGACTTGTGTGGAATTTTCCTGATGACAAACACAGACGGCATTAGAGGGTCTAATCCACCAAAGTGAGAGCCAACATGGTTACCGAATCCACCTAAATACTCAGTGTCAGTCAGTAAACTAATCAGCAGGCCAATCACACGCCATTATTCTGTAAATGTATGATTCGGAATATATTAGTTCATATTAATGCAGTTATTTTACATGTTTACATTGTTTATCAGGCATTTACCAAGTAACATTTTTAATATAATAAATACCATGACTGTTACTGAAAGACAAACACAGATTTTTCTGTCAAGTAATTGCATGTTTTGTCAAATTTCTTTATAATAGAAAAAATGATTAAAGTTTTGTTTAAATTATATTTCATCATATCTGGTTTACTGTAACAAACAAGTAAGAAAATAAATAGATAAGTAATATGTACATCTACTTTAAGCTCGGGTACTTTAGTAGTCGAGGTCCCTGACGTCGGCCTGCTTCCTGGTCCACATTCTGCTTTGTAGAGATGCTCCACCATCCTGAGTCTTACCATCAGCCCACAGCAATTTCACGCCATCAAGCCTTTTCTCCAGCATTTCCCTGTCAGCCAGGATGACCTCCAGAGTTCCAGCTCTTCTCAAACTGTCTACAGTCTGACCTCCAGGGCTGCCAGCTGGCTAAGCTCTAAAGCAACTTCACTGCCCAGGGTGACCTCCAGAACCTCCTCCTCAAGCTGCCTCCCAGCCACCCACCAGACCAGGATCTCCATCAAGGACCCCGTGACATTCCGATATGTAATAGGAGTGACAAAAACTTTATTTTTGGACATTTCTTTGTTTTTTCAGGACTCTCTTTTGGTTTACCCTCCAGGGATTTTTCTGCTGCCTTAGTGGTTTGGCCATTAGTCTTCTTCAGACTCTATTTCAGATTTCTTTTTTATTCACTCCCACTTGTTTTCTTTTAAGAAAGAGAGAACAGAAACCTGTGTTTCGTACCCATTCTGGACGTTGTTTCTTTGGTTTTTGGACTCCTTGTGGTTCTTTTCACCACCATTATGACAAAATCTCACACAAAGCGAAACATTCATTTAGAAATTCTGTAACTCATTTTGTGGTGTAGCGACTTGGGAAAATATGACAAGCGCAGATAACATTTTTAAAAAACATCCTTCACACGCATTCATGTGTTTCAACTCTGAGACTTTGAATCAGCGGAGGGATGTTTGATAACAAAACTCTTAACATAAAACAAAGTCACGAATGTTTATCAGATGCCTATAAGGTTTTGACAGACTTTGGGATCAGGAGTTTGAAATGAAAAGCGTCTCAGACATGAAAGAATGCAGAATTTAATAATCTGTTTATCAGGCCAAAAAGAACAATCTGAGCTCCAAAAAGGTCTAAATGAATTATCTCTGCAAAGAACATCTGCTTCAGCTCTAAACTTTTAAAACTGAACAAGTGTCAGTTCAGTCATCAAGCAAGAATTATTTGAGTTTAAAAATTATTATATAATTTACGGATAAAGCCACTTTGTAGCAGATGGCTACAAAAGTTCAGAGTTATGAGATTTAAGATTTAAAAAGGCCATTTCATACACATTTCAAGACTTTGTGGTTAATTCTTAAGTATTAACCTGTAATATGAAACATTTTATATCTAAAAAACGTCAGGAAACACTGATTAACAGACCTTTCAATCTGTCTGCATTAAAATTCGGGTGGTTCCAGCTGCTTCCGTTAGGCTGCTTCGGCAGCAGCTCGTTCATATTCATTATTCAAATTTG
The DNA here is from genome assembly GCA_006937955.1 of Pachypanchax playfairii. Classification (NCBI taxonomy): domain Eukaryota; kingdom Metazoa; phylum Chordata; class Actinopteri; order Cyprinodontiformes; family Aplocheilidae; genus Pachypanchax; species Pachypanchax playfairii. The sequence goes on from SSNP01000084.1 coordinate 1,061,409, forward strand.
TTGGACTCTGATTGGCTAACAAACTAGCCTATCAGAGCAAGGTATACCTTTTCCTGCCCCGCTGTGCATGGCAACGTCAGACGTCATGTCTTCCTGTTTGCTACGTCTTATGCTACAGCTTTTAGCCAGCAGCATGCTAGGCGTGGTTTCAACTGCAGGAGCTGATGAATACTAACAAACAAAGGAGTTGTGATGAAACAGATACAGGCCGTTCGAACTCGGGTTTTATCACCACCTGCGTAGTTTGAGAGATTTAAACTGAAAGAGAAGTTGAGAAAGGCCTCTTTAAAGAAACTAAATCAGAACTGCATTTAACCATAAGAACCTTTAACCTTTTAACCATAAGAAGTGATTCTGAATTTTAACAATTTATCTTTATACAAACCTCGGGGTGCGAAGGTCCCAGAGCTTCACACCGTCCGTGACTGCGCTGGAGATGAAAAGGTTGTAGGACTCAGGAGTCTGTGTACTGAAGGCAGATGCCTTTAAAATACATAAAAAGGATGTTCAATTAAAAGATGTTCGGTTCACCAGCATTTAGTAATTTGTTGTTACAGGTTTTATATTATCACAGCTTCAATGCTTTAATCTGGGAAGTCAAGTCAAGTTTATTTATAAAACACTTTAACACACAGCATGACATCTGACCAAAGTGCTGTACAGGAGATCAAGAAATAAAGTAAAATAGAACACAATGAAAGAACAAAGTACACCAGAAAATGACAAGTCAGAGGTTTAAGGTCAGTCAGTAATCATCTATACACACTTTTCCTATTCAGGGTCACTTGGAGCTGCCTGTCTCCAGCAATTATTAGGTGAGAGGCGGGGTCACACCTGGACAGGTTGCTAATATATCACAGGGCCACATAGAGACATACAACCATTCACACACAATGATAGCAAGTTAATCTATCATTCATGTGTTTGGTCTGTGGGAAGAAGGTGGAGACCCTGGAGAAAACCCACTCATGCACAGGGAGAACATGCAAACTTCATGCAGCATGGTTCTGGCCTGGTTTCAACCCCAGGACCTTCTTGCTGCAAGGCAGCAGTGCTACCAGCTGCACCACCGTGCAGCCATGTCAACAATTCTTTGAAACGTCAACATTTCAAAGAAATAAAATACTTTACGAGTGACTGCATTTCAATATTATTTACCTTTTACACATTGTGTTGAATTTTAGAAACAATCATGAGTTGAAATGAAAGGCATCGTAATCACACTGAGGCAGGAAACACAGTCGGAATTGAAGCAAAATTTCTTGTTAATTTGTGGCCCTTTCCATCTTTTATGCATCCCACTGAATGAGGCCCCAACATTTCCACGTCATGTCTACACATAAATTCCATTTATGACTTCCAAACTGAGTTATCAGATGATATAGTTAAACATCTGAGTGAGAGGAGAGAGAGCGCAGCTGTGGGGTGTTTTTTGTTTAGATTTCCATTAGGAGTGTGAGAACAGGAGTTTGAGAGGGCATTTCCAGTTCTATTTTCCGAGAAGTCCTCCGCTCTGATGAGTTCCAGGTGAAATTCGCAGAGGAGTCGATGGAAACTTTAAGTGGGAAAAGCTGCCTCTAAAGCGGCAGTTCCTGATGTTCGGTGTGGACGAAAAAAGCAAAAACGGGAAGAGAACGGTGATCTTATGAGCGCAGTGTCTAGGAAGGAGCAACCCCTCTGCTCTACAGCATACAGAGGCCCTCGGGCTCTTAGACAGAGAGCTCCTCATTGATACAATAGACCAGCTGAAACAACACACCACAGGCTTTCCATACTACACAGCACGCAAAAGCTGGCACAACAAAGAGCAGGCACATCTGGGCTAAAAGAAGATAGCCTGAGTCAATAGCAGCTGAAAGGGTTAATGCATTTCTTCCACACCAGTAGCTGCAGTGGATCCAGCTAATCCAAACTGTTCCAAGAATCAAACAAGCAGAAATGATTCAAGGGTCACTGAGCACAAGAACAACATGTTGAATAAGGCTCTGTGATGGATTTCAATACTTTTTATAGTTGCTGTCACAATATAATTTATATCTTCAGATAAATCAGGATCTAAAATCTTCAACAAAATAATGTGGTAGACATACAAAACAAACTAGAATCTATGTATGTTTTTGTATTTTGTAATAGTTTTTGTAACAATACAGTTGCTGTTTACTTGTTAAACGTTGGAAAATTGGAGCATCATGGTCCAAGACAGTGATGGAGGAGAAAGCCCATTTAAACCCGAACATCACCATCAGCAGTGACGGTCTTAATCCTGATACAGCGGTAACTTACATACTTATGGGAATGATGGTGATATGTATGTCCAGTCTGGCTGTCATGGAAACTTTTGGGTAACCAACACGTTAGTTTTTAAAGTATGACCTTTTCATTCACACCACAAACTAACAATCTAGTTTCCTCAAAAACAGTTTGCGGCTTATGTAACTCATTAAAAAAAAGCTTGCTGACGTCTTATGTAATTCTATGATATCTGCCAAATAGATCCATTAAGAAGATGGAAGATAGGGCTCGCACTACTAATTGATGCCAATTCAAGCAGATTCTTTGCTCTGTGGGTTAGTCCTACACGTCAATCAGTCTGTGGGTGAAAGGATGAAACCTTTATCCATTTACAAAGAATGAGGTTTATGAAGATATTTGTTCAAACTACTAACAAAAAAATCTTTTTAAAGTAGATTTTTAAAGTCCTGCTAAGATGTTAATTATTGACATTCAGTTTTACAGTGCACTGATACATTAACTGCACATTATTTCTATGTTTAGTCCATGAAATTATATTAAATATATACTTGAAGTAATTAAATAAAATGATTAATGTCTATAAATATTTTTCTTTCAAAAGTAGGTTTTTGCTTCTATCGTCAACTTTAACGTGATAAAGTGAATTTCAATAACATCAGTAGCTACGTTTACATGCGCCAAATTTCCCCAATCTGATTAAAATCTTGGTCGATCGGAATTCCCAAATCCCTGTTTACATGGACACTAACTGAAATGATCTGATCATGCCATGAGTACACATGCACCAAGCACTCAATCAGGTTAAATGAGTTGAGCATGCGCACAGCGAGTTGTCTTTCCGGGGGAAGAAAAAAAAAGTAAACAAACTCCGTCCTTTCTGCACGTCTTTCCCGCCCCATCGTGTGCTCGAGCTGACTCACGTTATCCCCAATATGGACCTTCTGCGGGTGATTACCTTTATGTTTGGGTTTTTACTGGTCGCATTAACCAAGCTAGCGGCTGAATACATATTGCTACTGCTCCTCCGCCACAGGAGAGGAGAGCAGGATGACATGATGACTGCACCAGCAGACCACTTCTGTTTACTTCCCGCTATGTTTTCTACTTGAGTCTGCGAAAGCGGAAAGACGTCACGCTGAAGTTGTACGCATGCGCAGTGGGCTCTTTTCACCCTTTCTTTCCGAATGGGTGTGTACATGCACGTCTATCCGAATTAAGATCGGACAAAACCACCCCTCTCGATCGGAAGTAAATTTCTTTCGGATCAGGCTGCATCGGATCAAAACATTCTGATTGACATGTTTACATGACGTCTTTTTTATCCGATTGGGCGTTTATTCCGATTAAATGTGCCCATGTAAACATAGCTAGTGTAATCTGGAATTTCCAGCTATAGTTTTGCTAAAGTAATCTGTGTGTTTATCTGAGTTTTGGAGTAACGCAGGACATTTTCAACAAGAAAAAATACTCAGTTAAAACATGTAAATGTTTCACCTTATTCTGTGCTATGCAGTGGATGGGTCTGCTGTGGGCATCAGGTAGCAGCGAGGCAACGGCACCCTTGTTCATATCCAGAACTTGAATGGAGCGATCTGAACCACATGCCAGGACGATGTCTGAAAACAGCTGTTAAGAACTATTATGATTGGTCCATTGTACAGATTGTATATCATGGAGTTAGTTTTATTATTTTATTTAGCACAACTTTCATGTCATTATGGCTGTATTTTTACTTGACCTTCAGTGGAAAGTGAATCCTGACAGGATCAAACTCAGTCCAATTGAATTTGGTACAGTAAATTTATAGGAGCTGGTAAATGCTCTGTAAATGCTAACAAGGGGTTGGAATGCAGACAGTCCTCAAAGAAAATAGACACCTAAATGCTTTACAAGTTAAATCTGCAGCACAAAGCTTTAGGCTAAGTGTGAAGACTTTATGAGATTTTTGTGGTTTATATGGAAGTTATCCAAATAGATGCTCTAAGCAAAATGAACAGGCTTATTATGTCAACATTAGTGGTGTCTAAACTACACCACTTCCTGTAGCAAAAAGTACAACAAGGAAAGGATGCGTGAGAGAAAGTCATTGACTGCAGATAGAGCTGTGATGTCTGCTGATGATGTTGTTAAGCAGTTTGCCAGTTTGACGACATTCTGCTGCTCAAATCTAAGGAAAAAAAAACAACAACTTAGTATTCAGCCTCCAAAACAGTAAATACAAGAACAAAATGTTCACATATAGACTCATTTTTCACCTGCTTCAGCACCAGGAGAGAAACTACAGGTGTTGTCTTCTACATTTTTACAAGGACAGTACCTTTATAAACACTTTGTTAACAGTTTTAGCAGATCCACTCACAAAGTCATCAACCAAATATGTCGTGTACGGTATTTATTTATTTATTGATTGATTGACACCCCGCAGCACAAATCTGAACACTCTGGATGTCAATGAATATTAGTGGCGTCTACAGTAGCTGCTAAGCCACCCCCCCCACACCACCCCCCTATCCCAGTCTCTAGCAATAAAGTCTGTTAGGTTACAAATGTGTTACAGTGTCTTTCCAGAAATCAGCAAATCTTATTTATTACCTTTTAAAACATTTTTAATGCCATCAACAACCAGCCATGATAATCCATGAAAACTCTGTATATTAAACAACAACTATTATAAAATGCCTTAAATATATTGTATGGTTTGGCACTATACAAATAAAACTGAACTGGGAAAAATATGCCTAAAATGTAAAATTTGCCTAAAGAAGCGACATGGATTGTTGCATGTTATGGAACATGCCACAGTGCTCACGCAGAGGTTCATATGCTCGGTTTTCAACAACTCTGCATGACCAGTCAAAAGCAATTTCTGAAATGGTTCTGCATGTTTACGCTAATGTACATATCATAAATACAGTTTCACAGTGAATCACTAGTATTTTTCTTGAAAACCAGAAAGAATTTTAATCAGAATCAAGTTTAATTCTATTTAAGGTCTTAACTTTTACAAAATACATTTAATGACTAGTAATGCTTTCCAATGCTCCCCATAAATCCTATGTTAAAACCTAATAGTCTATCATCTTCTGTCAACTAAAATATATTTTATTTTTGTAATATTAGATGAAAATTTGTTAATATCCAGTTGGAAGTCCCTGGAAAAAAGAACAGTTCAAATATTGTTCAGAAGGGTAAATGTAATGTAATCATTTACACATAATATTACACAATGTATTACCATTATTTACCTTTTCATGCCACCACAGGTGATGTCCACACTGTAGAGGTACAAATACAAAGAAGGTCCTGATGCCAGAAGTAGAAATTTGTCAAGATAATAAAACTGAGCACCTCTAATCGGTTTGGAGAACATTTTATCACCCTGATGAAAGAAAAGAAAATAATTAAGCTAGTGTCTTTAAATTGTTATTTTTTCATAATCTAATAATTTATTTAAAGAATGAGCAAAAACTTTACTTACAAATCTGTTTACAAAATTAAAGTAATAAATATTTTTCATATTGAATAACAAATAATATTGTTTAAGATAATGAGGATAAAAACCTTGAAAACATTTAATCTTCTACATCAACATTAATAAAATATAGAAAACCTCTGAGCTAAATAAGAATTTGTTAATATTCGACACCTTCATAGATCTTCACTTGTGGAACAAGCAAAAGTTTCAGCTGCTGAATGAAATTAGGATTTACAGCAACAATATTTACATGGTCAACTTTGATCATGTGGGTATTTATAATAAATTGATAAGTCTGCTCAATTTGAAGACTCTTACATTCAACCTCTGTGTATTTTGCATCTTAATAAATCACATAGAAGTTTGACTTTCAGTCAAAACAAAGTGTTTTTTTTTACTCTGTCAAAGCCATGACTAATTTACCAGATATGAGATGTGAAAATTTACAATAACATAACTGAAAACTTCTTAAAAACAGTGTGTGACCATTTCAGAAAATGTCCTTCTACATGGTGGAAAGCCCTCATACCAGTGAAGCTCCTGTCTCTCTGAAAAGACTTCCAAGTGTTGCCAAGCTGTTTTACAAGAATACCAAACATTCACAGACTGGAGATCCAGCCAAACTTTAAATTCATGAAGCAAATTATGGATGGACTGTATCATATAGAAGGAAATTTCAAAGAATGGAGACTTACTTTTATTTGGCATGGGAACATATAAACTTATGGGCGTATTAATAAATGTCAAATCCAATATAGTTGGGTAAAGAGTTCAGGATGCTCTCAGACTTAATAATTCTAAAAACATTACCAAAAACTTGGCTGTATCCTTTATGTCATAGAAGCTTTTAGGATAACATACATACAATTCACATCAGAAATTCAACTGCAAATGTTATTTTGGTCTAATTTATAAAAAAATTTGGAAAGCAAGAGTTTATTTAGTGTTTTTTATGTTCTAGAAGGAAAGCGCTGGCAAGATGCTAGAAATATCCTAATTCTTGTTACGATAAAAGCTCTTAACAACATTAATTAATGTGTAAATAGGCTTTTCTGTCCTTTAGTTGGAACTGACAAGGGGTAGTTATATGAAAAAACCTCAAGAAATACACAAATGGTTAGAGCTGCTCCACTTCTTTTTTCAGATAAACTGTGTTTTAACTCATTTCTAATTCATCCTTCTTCCTTGTTTTGTGCAGAAAAGCTCAACAACAGCTAATTATTACTAGGGATGTCCTGATCAGGTCTACCGATGCCGAGTCTCGATCCGATACTTCTATAATAAGAAAAGAAAAAAAAAGCAAATAAACAGATCCAGGATGTTCTTTATTTTGTATTTAATTCAGCCTATTTTAACAGCTCTGTTAACAAACAGAGACCTTCAGTGAGGTATCTTCACTTTTGGCCTCTATATATCTGAGCCCTGATCGGGAGGTAACGTCCGATTCTGATCAAGTCTGAAACCACATGATCAGGCCTAATTTCCAATCATGTGATCAGATCTGGACATCCCTAGTTATTACTCTCATTCCCACTATGTGAGAAATGTGGCATCAGTCACTTCTATTAATGAATGTGTTTTTTTATAACTGAGAGAATAAAATCCTCTGTGTGATGCAGATGAAGCAGGTATCTGTATTAAAAGTCAGTGAGAATCTGTTACTTCATCTACAGCAACACAGTAAATAATCGAAAAACATTTATTTTGCTTTCCTCCTTTTCATCCCATCTCATGTATAAAAATCTACTGGTATTTTATTTCATTTGCATTTTAAGACTGTTATGAATTGTTGCTAAGAGACTGAAATGCTCAGTCGTGTCATTGACTGTTGGTTTACTCAAACAATACACAATATAATTTAAAAACTGTGTTTCTGGAAGTTATCTTGAAAACACTATTACACTGAAGCACTGTGGCTACATACCACTCAACTTTCTACCAAAACTAGTATGAAACATGAAGGGACTTTTGAGTTTTTTAAACCCTCATAGTAACATTTTTCCAATATGACATCATTCACGATTCTTTCACTTTGACCTTGTTTAAAGATACAGTTGCAAAATCCTTCTAAATGTCTGAAAGCAAAATCCCCTCAAAAAGACCCACTTATGTATAAATGTATGGGTCTATTACCATGATAATAGCAGGCTTTGAGCTGCCCTTGGTCCAGATTCGCACTGTCAGATCTTCCGACGCACTCAACCACCACTGTCTGCTGAGGCTCCAGCTCACACTGCTCACCGGCTTGTCATGACCTACATTCAAAGGCAGAAATCTCAAATGAGCCTGCTAATACAGTTTTGCAGTCACAACATTTACTTTTATGGTTCTGTTCGGGCAAACTGAAGACAGCAGGCTCGTGTTAACCAACACATCATCTAAACTTCTGCTCTCTGTCTCTGCTGCCTTCTTGTGGACAGAATATTTTCTAGCAATTAAAACTAATGTTTTGCAGGCATGAACATCCTGTCTGTATATCTTCAATACCCTGGATTTCTAGTCTAAGCCTTAAATCAATCTGTTACTAAGAAAAACAGACTAAAGTGACTGGAAGCAAAGCACAGGACTAAAGGGTTTGAATACTCACCTATGTAGACAGTCGGACAACCAGAAAGAGATGACTTGTACAATAACACCGAGCTGTCGCCAAGACCACACAGGACGTGTTTTCCATCACCTGGGAGGTACAAGGAAAATAAGGATTCTTTTGTTGCAATGTTTTTGGTCAGATTTATTACCACCAAAATTAGGACAGCAGTTTTTAAACCACAATGAGGTGTTTTGTATGAAGGAGGACATTTGTTTGAAATTCTTCCGAAAGAAGCCTACAGTCAGTATCAGCTTTGTTTAATGTACTGTCTACTCCATCTGATAGTGATACAATAATACAATAAATCACTTTGTTTTTGCCTAGTTTTGGGGACCATCAGTGAAGAGTTTGTTTCAATGAATTGTCTATGAACATTTTCTCCTTGTCAATTTAGAAATATTATCATGATCTGGTACAATTTCCATTATTTCTTCATTCAAGTAAATTTTACTTAGATTTTTGTGAAGTTTATCTAAATGCTTGTGAACCCAAATTATCATAAAACACTCACCTGAATACTGAAGGCAGGAGACATGCTTGTCTACAATGCTCAGATCCGTGTGTGGAATAGTTGGTGCTGCACTGTCTGATGGGTAATTGCTGCACAGTAAACCTCTAAATGACAAAAACACACTTGCTGTTGAGATCAAAACAAAACAAACTCTTAATATTTTCTGAGATGAATGGCAGTAAGGTTCTATTTACACTTTTTTTGTAGTCTTTTTGGAGGAAAGCGTCTTATGAATATTTGTTTCTGGGAAGAACATAATCCTCCTGAAAGACAATCGGAGGCAGTAATATCAGTTTGTGAATGTAGTCGTGACATATTGCCATAAAGTTCTGGCACAGATTCAAAACTGTTGCGTTAGTGCAGCGCTGGAGAGGAAGTGAGACACTCTGACATATATGACATAACAAATTTATTTGCTTTATTACAAGATTTGCTTTTTAAACATACCTTGAAGAGCTGGCATATCCAGATGACTTCACTTTAGAATTAGAACCTTGTAGTTTTTTTTTTATATACCATGTGGGAAGAAAACAGGAAGCATGTTCAGTTAAACAGACCCATGGAGACCCATTATAAAAATATCCACAATGATTTACAAGACTCATTAGTGGAAAATTAAAAAAAAGTTTTCTAAGTCACCAGAAAACTTGAATCTGTATTTGTTTATGGTTTGTTGTCATTAACATTTTATTAAACAATCACAAGCACAAATTAACTGATTTTCTGTTTAATTACTGATTTAATCAAATTAAACTGTTGGAAAAGAAGCAAAAAAACAGAATAAACACTACACATAACATTATGCAAACAAGAACTTAATATGTAAAAGATGAGGATGTCAAGAGTAAAAAAAAAGAAGTCATTGCTGGCTTTGTTTTTCTATGTATATATGTATCAGGCTCCTTTACTTTGTATTTCAAACTTTTTCATAATTAGTTTCCCAACCAGAACATGTATATTTACCATTTGTCTCTGAATGTACCATATTAATTGAGGCAACCATAACAAAATCTCAAGAGGAAATGATGAATTCCACAAAAGCAACAGTTGTTTTTTAAACAAATATCCATAGAAATGGACCAGCATTGAAGGCTTTTCATGGTTAATGGAGCTGATAAGTCAGGGAGGAACTATGATATGATATGTTATTTTATAGGAGGCTTATTGAGTTAATCTAGAAAAGAGTATTTAAAGACCTCTGACTGACCTCAGTGAGCTGAAAGAACTACAAAATCCACCACAAAGCAGTGAGATGTTTTATTCTCCTCACAATTCACTGTCTGTCAGTGCCTTAACTATATAACAATGAGCTCATTTTCTCCATAGCTATTAAAATATTCAAGGCTTTCCAAAAAAACGTTCCCCCTCAAACACATGCAACAAAAAAAGAAGAAAAAAAACGATGTCCCAAAATAAAAATATTTAATGTACCTAAAACCATCTGGCCAAAAACAAAAGGAACACATCTGATTTAGCTTTGCTGTGTAACTACTTAATATAGTTTTGACTACAGGGTATTTACCAATAAAGTTTACAACATATCCATCAAACAGTTACTCAATTTATTTTTGCATGGATTTTTGCTGTTGGAGGAACATTATGTTTCTGAAATTAATTAATGAAAAGTTTTTCATCCGCTGATGTTTGCAGAAAAGCATTTCACTTCTTTTATCTTATTTGTTTGGTTTACTTGTTTAGTTATGACATACTTTTAGTTAACAAAAGTTGTTTAAAAATTATAGATTTTTAAAATCTAGCATTTTGGTCACACTGGATAATTTAAAATTTCCAAAGACCAGAAAACCTTAAAAAATGAAGTGCTTTACCAAGGGTCACTCAAACACTGTAATATAAGTTGTTATATGAAGATTGTTACTAGAAAATACTATTAAATTTTTTTTATTTAAAGAGGCCATTTCATACAAATTTCAGGACTTTGTGGTTATTTCTTAAGTATTAACCAGTAATATGAAACATTTTATATCTAAAAAACGTCAGGAAACACTGATTAACAGACCTTTCAATCTGTCTGCGTTAAAATTTGGGTGGTTCCGGCTCGTTCCGTCAGGCCTCGAGCAGCAGCTCGTTCATATTCATTATTCGAATTTGCTGGACTCAGATTGGCTAACAAACTAGCCTATGAGAGCAAGGCATACTTTTCCTGCCCCGCTGAATAAGGCAACATCAGACGTCGTGTCTTCCTGTTTGCGACGTCTTATGCTACAGCTTTTAGCCAGCCGCATGCTAGGCGTGGTTTCAACTGCAGGAGCTGCCGAATACGAACAAACAAAGGAGTTGTGATGAAACAGATACAGGCCGTTCGGACTCGGGAGAACTCGGGTGTTATCGCCACCTGCGTAGTTTGAGAGATCAAAACTGAAAGAGAAGTTGTTGACCTGTTTTCACACCCACTATGAAGGTAAGAACACCTGTGGAGCTAAAATATTCAACAGAAACTTCAGAAAAAACGTTTTTAATGGAAGGGCCTCTTTAAAAAAAAGACTACAGATTATCTGGCAATAATCACTTGGACTGATTAGTCTGGCACTGAGAAATCCCTTGACTCTAGCTCTTAACAACCTCATAGACGCCCTGCTGACACAAAATGGTGATTTAGTTTTACTGGGCTGTAAAACTAATTTATGCTGACATTACATTAGACACTGTTTGAAGTGCAATGAGACTCAGACAAAATTTCCACGTGGTCACATCATCATAAAATCCCAGCAGTTTGCTTTCTAATTCTTGAATTCTCTAATAAAAAGAACAAAATCCTATCAATAGCAAAACATCAGCTTCTAATTCAAACTTAGTCAAGACCAGCAGAGTCCTGCAGCCCACAAAAAACTCTCTTGAAAGTGTGGGATGATGATATCTAGTACTGGATGCACCTTGAAGTGTCTGTCATGGCCTGGCTCTCAACATGTTCCTCATTGTTGGAAAAGTGCAGGAAAGACAGGATAGACTGAAATCCAGTCCTCACTTTTCCAAAACCTAGAATGAATGTTATCCAAAACCAGCCCAGTAATACTTCAGCTCTGAGTTTTCCATCAGAGCCATGCACAAAAACAGAGTAAAGAATGCTTTTATCTCCTGGACTGTGACATCATACCAATCCTGGACTCTTGATCTGGGCTACATTGCGCGACTGGTCAAGTACTGGTGGGCTTATGTGGGTTTGCGCTGTGATCAATGTCCAGAAACTTTCAGTTAGGAAGATTGAAAATACATCAACAGGCTCTGCAATGCTCAGATCCTTCTCTCCAAGATAACCAACAGGCTCTTCAAAGCTCCAGACCCTTATACACCTCTTCAGCATGCAAAACCTGTCAACCATCATCTACTACAATCTACCTCTCATCCTCCGACCTCATGCAGCAGATGGCTCACCTCCTCGTCTTCCTCTACCATGGGACAGCACACCTGGTGCCATGCCAATATGGCGCCCTTCTCTCTGTTCTCCTGCGGCAGGTGGAAGACAACACTTCCACGCTCCCACTCCAGGGCAGCGCAGTGATGCAGTCACTGCCTCCACTGTCAGAAGAAGTGCTGTGAAATGCTTCAAAGTCTTGTTGATGCTTCAAAACACCATCTTTCAAATCCATGTGGTTAATAACTGTCACTGATTCAGCTCTTTATTTCTTTCTTACTCTAATTTATCCTTTTTGTGATGCTCATCTTTTTAATTATATGTTTGTATCAATTCCTTTGTTTGTTTTATCTGTTTTAGCTTCTTGAATTTAATGTGTGTTTTAATTGTAGTCTTTTACTGATGTTTTTATGTTCAGTGCTTTGGTTGGTAATGACATGTTTTAAAAGTGCTGTACAAATAAAGTGGAAGTGGAAGTTGTGACTGCAGATAAATGTGTTAAAATCAACTGAATACTGGTAGCTGCAAAGAAAAATACCAGTGATACATTTAAATGCCTGTTGATTATATTTTTTGTATTGAAACTGTTGTAATTATGTGAATCACGTGATTAAAGGGTTAATATATTGGGTTTCATGGAAAATATATTATTGGGATGAAGTGTGTAACAATGATTTATTGCAATCCTTTGTGATCTTTATAATTTTTGCTATAATGTGCAGCTCTACTTTAATCTGAATATTTGTTTTTTTGGATAAATATGACAGAATTTCTGAAAAAGGCAACAGGATACAGTAATTGAAATATACAACAAATCACAGATTTTGTGGCAACAGTTTCTGACTCTGCACTTACAGCTTTTAACAGAGCTACAGATCTGTGCCAGACTTACAAAAGAGGAACATTTTCCTTTCCAGGAGTCTCAGGGGTTTATGGTGTAATTTGTGTATGGTTCTGCAAATATCTTTAAGAATACAGAGATGCATGGGGGAGCAAGGAAGGCTGGCCTGTAAATGTTTGTGGTTTTTTGCTCCGTTGCTGCAGTCACACAGCACTTCTCAGTTACGCAGAAGATCCCCTACAAAGTCTGGCACTGAGAAATCCCTCGACTCCAGCTGTGGGGAGTCAAGCTAGAATTGGCTTTCTCAGCACTTATTCTCTGTAGGAGCATTAAGTAACCCTCAATATACTTAGCAGAGTAGTTTCAAGCTGCCATACGATGCATGAAAGAAATACAAGATTCCACTACTGCAGAAATACAATATTAAATGTGCTAAACTTTAGATGTTAAGTGTTTATATATTGTACAAAAGTAAATATTAAGGAATGCAACGCAGCAATGAATCCCACATCAGCACTCAACAGCACAGGGTTTCTTAACCCTAATCCTATCCATCCATCATATTTACAGATAATAAGAAAGTGTTCAGTACCTCTTGCATTAGTCCATTAGACTCAAGCACAACTACAGTTTAATAGAACTTCTGCAGCCATGTTTTTATAATACAAAGTCATCAAATTACAGTAGGCCCAATTTTACTTTTTGTGCATGAGCAAAAGTAAAATGTGAATGACTTTTTAGATGATTAATGGGTTACTGACCTTTCTTTTTAGGGTGGATGGGCACCTTCTTCTTTAACTGAGCATTCAGCGGAGATCCACGCTGTGGAGCAGAACTAAAAACAAGGACAGAGGAAAACAGGGTAGGGCCATGTTACTGGAACTTAAACAGCAAAGCATTTTCCATTTGTTATGGATTATTAGCCCCTCTAATTACAAGCACCTTAATATTGCAGAGTCATGAAAAACCAGACGGCATGAATGGTTCTGGGTAATGGGTAAGTTAATATGGAAATGTCAGAGGGAACCACAGGCATGAAGCCAACTAAAAAAAAGACCAGTATGTTCTACACAGCATGATGTTAAAACAAAATTCTACAATATATATTAATCCCAACAGTAAATTAGAAGTTGTTTCAGAAAGTTGTGATATAGGGTTCTAATTGTGGAAGAAGGATCTCCTGTAGCTGTCTGAAGCTGTGGATCTGAAGAAACCTCTGACTGAAGACACTGTCACTGAGTTATTATGTACTGAAGAGGATGATGAGGGTTTTACATTGTGTTTTTCATTTTTTGAAGCATCCTCGTTTGACTAGACTAGTTCACAGCACAGAACCAGCTTTCTTTATCAGTTTGTTCAGCCTCTTTACGTCGACTGCTCTGATGCTGCTCCCTCAACAAGTGACATGGGGATCTTCAACAGCTTGCTGCAAACATGGAAGTCCAGTCACACAGCATCAACAGTTGTGTCTCCAGTTCAGTCTGTTGTCCAGGTAAACACCCAGGTATTTATTCTCCTCCACCACCTCCACTTCTTCTACCTCCTCCTAAAATTCACAATCATCTCCTTTGTCTTGTTCACATTCAAGATTGGAGGATTTTTCTCACACCAGGACACAAAGTGGTCCACCAGTTCTCTGTACTCAGTCTCTTGTCCAACCAACAACTGCAGAGTCATTAGAGTATTTCCGCAGATGACAGGACTCGAGCTGTACTGAAGGTTTGAGGTCTCATTGCTATGGTTACGTATCATCACTCACAAGTGGCAAAAAGTGACAAAGTGCCAAAATATAAAAACGTTTTTTTAAAGAGTCATGTTTCAATTTCAATAAAATAAAAGTTAGCAATGTAACAGAGAGAATGTAAGAAGCTGATCTGGAGTGAGTCTGTGAAGGTATCGTTTATCCATTGGCTTTAAAAGTGCAACATTCTTATGTAGAAAAAAAAAGACACATTTCTGCAGTTATTTTGCATGAAAAAAATCACATTTACAGATAAAGGCCAAACTTTGTTGAATTTTGTAGCTTCCTTCAATTAAAGTATTTCAGCATTTAGCAGTTAATCATGCTAATAAAAAACAAATATAAAGGATTTTTTTAAAAGAAAAACTGTTACTATGCATATTGTATCCAATAAAGTGTTTCAAATTTGGAAAACCTGTTTTTACAGCCTCTAATCTCTACTGAGCTGAAATGTGTCTGATTCTTGCTTTTACTAATGGATTTTGTTTTACTCTTCAGGGGTGAAGATCTTTAGTCGTCTAGGGCCACTAGCCTGCTTGTTTTGGATGTTTTTCATCTCCAACACACCTGATTGAATCCATTTAACAACCTCCTCATCATGTCAACAAGGCCTGTTAATAACCTGCTCCTCTAAACCAAGTGTGTTGATGCAGAGGAACATCTAAAACCTGCACGGTAGCAGCCCTTTGGGACTGGAATTTGACATGTGCTCTACATGGATGAGCGCAAACCTAAAACACAATCTTTCTAGGGCAAAATACGAGAGCATTAATGAATATTTTAACTTCAGATTTACCTTGGGAACACTGAGAAACTTCCTCCATCTTCCTGAAGCCTCTGCAGGTCATTCAGACACACCTCCAACAAGACCACACATGGCGTGAACAAAGAGCTGACTAAACCCACCATCTGATGGGAGAAAAAAAAATACAAAAACAGTCAAGTTCAAAGAGCTACATTATGTCATAATTCATTAATATTTCATTAATTACTCACAAGCTGATCACATCCTGAAGTGACGGACCATGACCCTGCCATGGTGATGCTCAAATCAGGGTAATCTAGAGAAAATCATGCAGTGAGTCATGAGTTTAGCAACATAAAATCACAATTTAATGTTTATAAAAAACTGCATAAAAAATAATTGTAGCTTTTTCAATCTTTTTGTAAGTATCATTGGAACTTACAGACCTCCTGTCTTTACAAAGCTCATATTGTTGATTTTTTATTAACATAATGGCAAGTTTTTAATGACTAAATGATTTACTTTAGTTTTATTGATTTTATTATAGGAGTAACATTGTTAATTGTGGTGTTTTGCACATGAAAATTGTAGAATTATTGAGTTTAAAAAATATTTACTATTATCTTAAGTACAATTCTTCCTGCTTAAAACCAATTAAAAAAATCTCATGAAGCAGCAGCTTCACTCAGGTGGAGAAGCATCTATAGTACTACCTGTTTCATTGATTATCTTAAGCAGCATATTGGCACAAAAGAAGTCTTTTATATGACATGAAACACTTGATAAACCATCTAAAGGTTTTGCTGAGATTATTTGTATTTTTTTTTTTTGAAAGTCACACCATTTACAGAATATCTGAAAACCATCCAGATGATTTAAAGAAAGAAACAGCTGGAGAAACCACATCAGCACCAGCCTACCTTTGAAATACAGCACTGTTTGGAGCTCTGAGGTAGCCAGGTCCACCACATATAGACCATCAGTGCTTCCTATACAAAGCCAGCTGTTGTCTCTGTAGAAGCCCAGACAGAAACATGTGGAAAATCAGTGTAATAGAATCCCCTTTAAAAAAAATTTTTTTGTCATATTATGTGAGAAATAGAATGAAACCACATACTAAAGAAAAACATTGAAATGAACATGTGGCATCACTGCAGAGCTCATTCAAATTTCCTTCGACCACATGTAGTCTATGCTACATGCACCCTAACTACTGCCAAATAGAGCATATGGGAGCTTTGTGAGTTTTTTTTTTAACTGTTTCCACCTTTCAGCTTCATGCTGAGAATATAAAATTGTAAACAATTACATTTTAGTACATTAGTATTTTCATGCTGACTGTCTGCTTTATACAGGATGGGACAATTACAGCTATTATGTCTGGAATTTGAATATTTTAATGTGATAATTGGTGGCTCAAATGATTCCAAATGGTATAAAGTTTTATTTGTGGAAAAAAAAAAAAAAATCAATTCAATCCTTCTGGGATGTATAAAAATACTTGGTATGTCAAATGTTCAGGAAAAAAAAAGTGGTTGACTTATTTTGATGGGGATGTGAACAATAAGAAATAATTCAGTTGTTTTAAACTTTAATTGGATTCAAATAGTCTGGCTAAGAAATTAATTAAAAATATGCCAGTGGTGAGGTGTGAAGCTGTTAACGCATTCAGATGCATACATTTTACAAGATGCATTAAGAGCTGATCTTTGTTTAAGGCTATCAAAGGAAAGCTGATTTCTAAAGGTTCTGATTTTATTTAGATTAAATATGTTGAAAAGGTATCACTGTAAAAACTGTTATAAATTACTATAATGATACAAAGGATGTGCTTTTCTAGACTTTTGCTACAAAAAAATCCCCATAACACCAACTGTATATAGCGTTTACATATTTTTTTATAAAAGAAGTATAAAATCTTGTTTATATCTTCTGCACATGAATGAAAATTATCTATGCTCACACCATAAAATCTCAATCTGATGGGGTTTTTTTTGTTACCAAACTGATTAATAAAACCTTCTTATAGACAGTATGATACATCTCTGTTTAGCATTAGGTAAGAACTCCTGCTGTTACTCTGGCTTTGCTGCATTTACTTACATGTTTTGTTCAGAGAGACTGTCTGTCGTTGAGCCACATAAAGCCATTTGGACAACAGGTTTTGAGATCTCCATCTTATCCACAGCTGGTTGTTTGTCAGACCCTTGCCAAACGACAGCCACACAGAAGAAGAAGAAATGTATGAAAAACACAATTAATCAAAATCTCTAACACAACACACCATCTGTGTGGCTGGTAGAAGATAACGTTACCTGCCTGATGTTTTTTCTCCATCTTTAGAAGATCCATTTTTTTCACCAGGTGGCACTTGTCTTCGTTACCAAGAGAAAAGCACCACACCTGGTTTGAAAGGTGCATTACAACTTTTTCAACGAACATACACCTCTGATTTGGAGCTTTTTAGTGCTGTGCATTTCAGTCACTAACCTGCCCATCGGTTGATCCGGTGATAAGGTACCTGTCTTTTTCCAGCAACAACACGCTAAGCAGAGGAGATGCTACAGAAAATCAAGGAAGTTGATAAGTTTAGTGGTTTTGTTCGATGTCTCAGACTTCGGTTTTCTATAATATCATTTAAAACATTTATATCTTACCTGAAAGCACAAACGACTGATACAAAACAGCTTCACTTTGTAAATCCCAAACCTAAAAAGAGAACGTCATACAGGTATAGTTAACAACACAACACATACTTACAGTACATGCATTCATACCTTGAAAGTGCGATCTTCTGAGGTGCTGACAAGAATATTGCTGTTCCAGGGACAGAATTCTGCTGATGTTAAAGGTCCCAGGTGGCCAGTCAAGGTGGAAATCACTTCCTGTTTCTGATATGGACAAAAAATAATGAAATAATGTTGCATGTCTAATGAACATGATAATCATGTTTTATACAAGAACAGTGAACATCAAAGAGTTTGCTGATTTTGTTGTCCAGTTCTTGACTCATCAAATTGTAGGATGATGTGTCTGAACTTTATTTCATAGTATAATGCAGAAAAAGATGTTTTATGTTCACCATTACGTACTGTTGTACTGAGAACATGTATAGTTGTTCCTGAGCATGCAACCACTCTCTCGTTAGACAAACAGAATGTAAGATGGACAACATCACCCAGTAAAGTCCCAATAACTGTTCCACTTGCAACTTCACCTGCAAACAACAAGTTCATAAATCCTTTCAAATCAAACACATGGCATGTCTCAACAACAGCACATAATCCAACTAATGTGAATGAATTTAACTGAATAATTTGTGAACATTTTCAAGATTATCAGGACATATTTATATGCAAAGTTGCTTTATAACTTATATAATTATATTTCATTACATTCATGTAAGAATGTTGAGTTCTGAAAAGTGGCACTATAAGCGATCACACTTGTGTATGTGCACACACACTAAATACATCAATTAATTTTACCTTTTTGTTTTTTCTTCTGGCATGTTTCAATATCCCACACAATGACATAATCAGGAGAAGCAGAGCAGAGAAGGACAGGTTTGCTCTTTTTATTGAAGGTCATGGCACAGATGTCACCATGGTGACCTGTTAGCAGCAGTGGCTGTGAAGAATAACCAAATTTAAATTATTTGTATGTTGTATAACATGATATTTCACTGTATAGCAACTTTATAAATATGCTATGGTTTTAAATGGGTTAAAATAACTTGCAAAAACGGTAAATCTACTTTAACAAAAACAGTTTTCCATAAATGTGTCAAATTGCTCTGTTTAGGCAAAATCCTTGTAACAAACCTTTTGTTGCAAGTCCGTAATATTGTAAATATGCACTTCCTTGCCATTGAAAGGTAGGCCAAAATATGACTGACAACATGCGAGCTGCTGGTGTGACAGAAGTCTGTCGCAAGTCAAAATGAACTTTTGAGAGATCATTTCTCTTTCTGTCAGGTTAGTAATAAAAACAGAGTTAACTAACTATAACTACGTCCCACGGTGAAAACACATGCCATGACAACAAATGTTACGTGTTGCTAGGACACCGACAGGATTTCCGCTAATTTCATAGATTGTCTATACAACATCGTGCTTCACTACCGTTTCCTTTCATGACAAGAATTAACTTTGCGTCAGGTAAACTTGTACTGCCTCTTCGGTTGACATCATAATCAAATTACTTTACTTCTAAAATGTATTTGAATATTCTTTTGTACTTTACACAATTGTTTTGACCTATTACAACGGTCTACACGTTAAATGTATCTTAGAATACATTTTGGAGTGGAACCTCTGTCTAATGATAATATAATTTTAATTCCCAAATGAACCACAAGATGGCAGTAACTTTTCACTTCTGTACGGCCCATACACAGTGCTGAATATTTGGAATTTTAAATTGTTGACATAATAAGAAAGTATACGAAAGAGGATTAGGCACACTGCAAGCTACAACACAACAGCCATTACAAGAAATAACAGTGTTGCCAATTTAAAATCACAGTTACTGTCTTTGTTTTTGTTTTAATAAAAACCCTGTAATTCTGCAACATTCGGAAGTATCGTATTTTCCAATAAGCATCAAATATTTAGCTGCTTTCAAGCTTTACGTATAAATTAGGGGTAATTTGTAACTGGTAAAAGAACAGAGAAGTGAATAATTTTGTTTCGCTTAACTTGACTGAGCACTCTGGGAACTGTAGTTTTTAGTGTATCCGGCGGATGTGACGTATGTGTTGGGTCGCTGAAAGCCGGGTGTCGTCTTCAGTCATCTTTGCAGTCGTTGGATGAATCAGTCGACGTTGACAGTCTTTGGGATATGACAGTGCTTTTGTAGTAGAACGCTAACTTTAGCTAAACCATTCGTTTGATAACGGGCGCGTAGGAAGGACTTTAGGGAAAAGTGAGGACTTTAGTGGCAAGATGTTTTCTTTTTCTCTGCTCAAATTTCGGATTTTTCGATAGCATTTATGGTCCTTCTCAAAATGACGCTAACGGTTGGGTGCTAAATTAACTTAAGCTAAGTAGCTAGCGTGTCATCAACTTGTGATTTTTTTTAACTTGGTGTCTGTGCGGCCACAAAAGCTCTTGTTTTCATCTGGGAAAGTAGCTGCTGTTAGTTTAGCTAGCTACTACAAAAAGGTTCACCGGGAGCCTGAACAAGTAAATAGAAAGTGCTAGCATAGGGGAGCTAGCCGGTTTGGAATTTGTAATATGAAAAGGGTACAGAGTGACAATTTAGGTTTTGTTCCTCAAAAAGACATTGTATACAACAAACTTTTGCCGTACGCAGACAGACTAGATGATGAATCCAATGAAATTTTGAGTAAAATCAAAGGAAACTTGGGCCGAGCTGTTCAGCTGAGGGAGATATGGCCCGGTGTCCTGTTTTGGACAAGGAAACTTTCAACGTAAGTAACGCAAATCTTTTATTTTCTTAGCGTAAATACTATCCAGTTCTTTCTATTTGTTTTTCTTTATTTCTGACCCTCTCAAATGGATTTTGAAAGGCTTTTGAGTAGATAAATGATGCAACTTTAGATGTATTTTAGTTCATGACAGTTGATTTGGGTAACGGATTATTTCTTGTTTGTCACTATAAGCTTTATCGGTGTTTTGAAACAAATTGGTCAAATAAGTTGCACTGTAGCATATTGTTGTTTTAAGAGTCTGCACAGTGAAGATGAGAACCAGGTTTGTTTGTGTTTGATTAGGTAGCATGTTTCATAATCAGTGCGGTGAACTGTTTCACACATCATGACCCAGACAGCGTAATACTGGGTCATCGTCCTTTCCGGTCTGCATGTATTTCGCCTTTATTCCTTTGTATATTTATTTAATCAGTACTTTTGGTGACAGCTTGCTCAATTTAATAAATTGCGGAGAACGTAGTATCGTTTAAAGTTGCTTCACGTGGTTCTTAAGATCATCCCAAATACATCAACCTTCAAATATGCTGTGTCATGATAATGGCAAAGATCATTTTCGACATGTTACACCAGACTTTACTACATTTTGTGTGTTGAAAGTTGGTCAGTTGATCACAACATAACTATTGTTACTTTACTAAATATAATAAACAATTACATTTTTTTTTATTTAGACCTTTTGGTTATTTAGTAAAGGCACATTGCATTTGAATATATTAAGATGACAATGCATTAGTTCAAGTACGTTTTATGTCTTTCTGATTTTGTTTGTTTTGTTTATGTCTTCCTTGATGAGCCTTTTAAATCCATTTCAGTTCTCAGTACTGGCTCATTGTTAAGTCCGGTGACTCACTGCCAGGTCAAGATGGAAAGTTTGTTGGGGTGACCCATATTTTCTATTGTGGTGTTTTGGTATTGTGCTGGGGAGAGTTTTAATTGTGACTTACATAACTTGCATTTAAGGTATCTGCACTTTTACTGTGTCATTTCAGAGAATAACTGATACTGAATAATGTAATATAGGGAGGCCTTTATGTAGTATTTTATTGTATACTTTTGCATCTTTATATCTGTTCTAATTAAGGTATATGAGACTGTATGGAAGGAAGTTTAGCAAAGAAGACCATGTGCTGTTCATAAAGTTGCTCTATGAGCTAGTGACGATCCCCAGACTGGAGATCAGCATGATGCAAGGACTTGCTCGCCTTCTTATCAACCTTCTCAAGTAAGAATAGTCTCAATCTTTTTTTTTTTTATAATTTTAATCTGCAAGTGCATAAGTGAACATACTTATAGTTTATTTGGAATTTTTTAAAGCTATATGATAAGTTATGATCTTTGTGTATCTTCTCATTTCTGTTAATGTCTGTATGCATGAATTAACAGGAAAAGGGAACTTCTGACAAGAGAGGACCTTGAATTGCAGTGGAGACCACTATATGAGCTGTACGACAGAATTCTGTTCTCAAAGACGGAGCATCTGGGCCTCAACTGGTTTCCCAAGTACATCTTTGTTTCATTATTACTCTGTTGTACAATGCGTTTGCTTAATTTTTGTCATTTTTCAAATTAGATATAATAAAGCAGAAGAGAATACTGCTATGTCAGTATCTTCTAATACAGAGTGTGCCATTTATATGGATACACCTTAATAAAATGGATGTAATTATTGCTGGATTACATACATCATAATTACTGCAGGATGAAACGTTTGAAGTCGGCCATCTTGGATTCAACTTTTGTTTTTTCAATAGGTAGAGGGTCATGTGACACATCAAACTTATTGGTAATTTCACAAGAAAAACAATGGTGTGCTTGGTTTTAACTTTATTCTTTCATGAGTTATTTACAAGTTTCTGACCACTTATAAAATGTGCTCAATGTGCTACCCATTGTGTTGGATTGTCAAGGCAACACTCTTCTCCCACTCTTCACACTGATACCGCAGGAGAAATGCCAGCACAGGCTTCCAGTATCCGTAGTTTCAGGTGCTGCACATCTTGTATCTTCACATCATAGAAAATTGCCTTTAGATGACCCCAAAGATAAAAGTCTTAGGGGGTCAGATCAGGAGACCATGGGGCCATTCAACTGGCCCAAGACGACCAATCCGCTTTCCAGGAAACTGTTCATCTAGGAATTCTCGGACCTGACACCCATAATGTGGTGGTGCACCATCTTGCTGGAAAAACTCAGGGAACATGCCAGCTTCAGTGCATAAAGGGGAAATCATCATGTAGCAATGTCAAATATCCAGTGGCCTTGAGATTTCCATTAATGAAGAATGGCCCCACTATCTTTGTACCCCATATACCACACCATACCATCACTTTTTTTTGTTCCAACAGTCTTGGAGGGATCCAATGTGGGTTAGTGTCAGACCAATAGCAGTGGTTTTGTTTGTTAACTTCACCATTCACATAAAAGTTTGCCTTATCACTGAATAAAATCTTCTGCATGAACTGAGGGTCTTGTTCTAATTTTTGTTTTGCCCATTCTGCAAATTCTGTGCGCCGATCTGGGTCATCCTCGTTGAGATGCTGCAGTAGCTGGAGTTTGTAAGGGTGCCTAACTGTAGCATGGGAGATGGGTGGTCTCATAAGGTGTCTTGCATTGAAATCTGCTGCAATGACCCGGTTACTGCGTTCACCATATGTCAACACAATTTTGATCCGCTCCTCATGCGTTGATATGTCAATGGCTGTGAACAGAGAGAAACTTGTAAATAACTCATGAAAGAATAAAGTCGCGTTAAAACCAAACACACCATTGTTTTTCT
Organism: Pachypanchax playfairii; assembly: GCA_006937955.1. Taxonomy (NCBI): domain Eukaryota; kingdom Metazoa; phylum Chordata; class Actinopteri; order Cyprinodontiformes; family Aplocheilidae; genus Pachypanchax; species Pachypanchax playfairii. The sequence continues at coordinate 1,085,166 of SSNP01000084.1, forward strand.
TGTGAAATTACCAATAAGTTTGATGTGTCACATGACCATCTTCCTATTGAAAAAAACAAAAGTTGGGTCCAAGATGGCCAACTTCAAATGTTTCATCCTGCAGTAATTATGATGCATGTAATCCAGCAATAATTACATCCAAATAGTATACTAATTAAATTGTTATTTGTTGTTTTCTGTGTGATTTGTTTGTGTGTATTGTGAGGAAGGTGGGTTGTATTGCAAATTAGGTTTGGAAGGATAATGATAAAAAAAATGCCTTTTCTGTTTACAAAAAATGGTATTGATGTCTGTGTCGACTCAAGCATACACCACATTATACTGTCTTTACCTTTTATAGATTTGTTGTGAAATGTGTGTTTTTCCTATTTTTTTATACAATAACAGTCCACAATAATTGGGACACTGAGTAAAATAAATTAAAAAGAATGCAATATTTTGCAAATCTCATAAATCCAATTTTTTTTCCAAACAGACCATAAAAACATAACAGATATTCTAATATTTTTTTTAGAAAATATGAGCTCCTTTTAAATTTGACTGCAGCAACACTTATCAAAAAAAGTTGGAACAGACACAACTAAAAGCTCCAAGTAACTGACACGAATCAAAACCAACTGAAGGAACATTTGAGAACTAATTAGGTTAATTGGCAACAGCTCAGTAACATGTCAGAAAGGCAGAGCCTCTTTGATGTAAAGATAAGCAGAGGTTCACCAATCTGTAACAAACTGCATCTAAACAGTTTGAAAAAAATGTTCATCAGTGGTTAAATATGAAGACTTTGGAGATTCCCTCCATCTACAGGGAATATTATCATCAAAAAATTCAGCTGTATGTAAACATGATCCAGAAACTACATTATCTTCTCTGGTCTGTGGTCAGATTTTGTCCATATCAGAAATTATCTTTGGAAATCGTACAGGCCGTGTCCTACAGACTTAAGAGAAGAGGGACCATTTGGCTTGTTATCAACAGACAGTTCTGCGTCTTTGATGGCATGGGGTTGTATTAGTACCTATTGTGTGGGTAGCTTACACATATGGAAAGACTCTATAAATGCTGAAAGATACATAAAGGCTTTAGAGAAACATGTGTGCCAATTTGGACAGCATCTCCTTCAGGGAAGGCATTGCATATTTCAGCGATACAATGTTAAACCCCATATTGCATCATTCACAACAGCAAGACTTCATATGAGAATAGTCTGTGTGCTGAACTGAGCTGCCTGCAGTCCAGATCTTTCACCAAAAAAACATTTGGCACACCATGAAATTAAAAATATGGTGACAAAGTCCAGGACTGTGAGCAGCTAGAATCCTGCATCAGACAAGAATGGAACAACATTCCTCTCTTAAAACTCCAGCAGCTGGTCTCCTCACTTACCAGATGTCCACAGACAGATGTTAAAAGTAGCAGGGATGCTACACAATGGTAAACATCACCCTGTTCCAATTTTTTTTTAGATCTGTTACTACCATCAAATTAAGTGTGAGCTATTATTTTTCATTTCAGTTCATTCAGTTTTTGTTTTCATTTTACACAGTGTCAGGAATTTTGTGGAATTTGGGTCTTTCAAATTAATAGTTTCTCACCCTAATCTTTTTTAACTTCATTTGAAGCTTAGATTACGGGTTTTTCAGATTAAAATAGTCAAGTTAATTTTTTAATTAAGTCCTTCATCAATACAATAATCAAAATTCCCCGTAACACATACTTTTAAGTTGATTTTGGGTTCTTCACATAGTTGGGCAATATCTTTTTAAAGGTGTTAACAAGCAGTGCGTGGTGCTCTTTTATGGTGCTATGGGAACATTGTATGTTCATCACAAACTGACATAAAGACAAGCTGCTTTGGCCAACTCACCTTTTTTAAAATGACAAAATGACACTAATGTAGAGATAAAATATACTCTGAAAACCAAAATGTGCAAACAGTTTATGCACAGCATGTGTATGTTTTGATAAATTGGCTCTTGATTGTGTGCTGAAAATGTTCTTTATGCCTTTATCTCTTCAGTTCTCTACGGCCTCGTTCTTCTTCTAAACTCATAATGTTAAAATTGATTCAGAGGTGGTAAGGACAAAGCTTCTTTGTGTTTTATTTTTAATTTTTTTTTCTCTGCGTCACTTGGATGCGCTTTTTTTGTTTACATTGCATGTAAAACCCAAAAAACTGGGCACCCCTTAAGTATTTTTAACAGGAAAATGAACTGCTCCATCAATGTTAACATTTTACTCATACTGGACACCATCGCACTGCAGCTAACAGAATTTTTTTCTTAAAACCTTTTTTACTCTCCAAAACAACTATCAGATTATTTTGAGTCTTCTATATTTATTATATATTTATTTATTACAGTATCATTTATTAATGAAGTGAACACAATAATAATGCAGGTTATTTACTGTTTACCTGCTGGCTGCCAGTAAATTTGCACTTTATGCTTTACTAAACAACATATTTAAAAGCCATTAATGAGCCCATGTTCTCATCAGATTTATTTCATTCCCTCTAAAACTTTATGAGACGGAAACTGTAGTTCACTCGATCTTGTATTATTTTGCCACATAGTGTGGTGATGAGGCCCCAAAGTGTCCGTCTTGTTCCTACAACTGGATGTGCATGTGTTTGAACAAATTCTCCTGGCTGTGTGTCGTTGGTTTACAGTGTTAAACACTGAGCTAAAAACATGCATTTAGATTGTACTGCTTGCAAACAGTCACCAGCACTTTTTTGAGAATTAACCATATGAGATCTTAATTAATGTGGAGTAAAAAAAAGTCAACATCAGCTGTTTAGTTTGGTCTTCCAGCTGTTTTGATGCTCTGCACAGTTCTGCATCCACAGTCAGCTTGTTGGAACTTTGTGATGCATAAAAATGTTTCTTCCAATTGTAAAATGAGCAAATAAACATAAATCTGAGGTTAGGAATCTGTTGTACATAGACAATTATGTTTGATAAAGATACATGTCTGTATATTTAACTGTAAGTATAATTTTATTACAATTCAAAAATTAGGTAAAGGTATTTTTCACGGTGCTTTAAATGTATGTATTAAAAGATTTATAAGTGCATGCAATAAAATCCACATTTCCCTGTGTGCGTTTTGCTAACAGGTGACTAACATTTCTTATTTTGTTTTATTGTAGCTCAGTGGAGAACGTGTTGAAAACACTGGTGAAAAGCTGCAGACCGTGAGTACATCTTTATATATCTGTCAGTGAAGCACCTCCCCCATCTTCATATGGGACATAAATGCTTTCACTACAGAAAGTCATAGTTAATCGTGTCACCAGCAGGTCTCAGTAATTGTGTTTTCCAGAGTTGTGCGCATGCAGATATCTCAGACATGCACCAGAACTTGTACCTGAGTTTGCTCCTACGGTAGTCAGATAATCCTATTACTTTATCTAATTCTGTCTACTGTGCGAGTTTCCTGTACCTGTGAGAGGAGGGAATGATTTGTCGTGAGCTGCTTAGACGCTGTATATCAGCCACGATGAAGGGCGAGAATCTGCACTCTGACATTTATTTAGTCCTTCAGCGGATGTGGCATCAATGAGAAAGCATGCAGGTGATATTAGATAAAATTTTGTTTATTCAAACATGGAATGAACCATACAAATCTACAAGATTTAAACCAATGTTAAAAATTTTCAGAATCTTGACTGCTCCCCTTTGGGGACATTACCCTCCCCTGCTGATGTGCCAGTCGTAGGTGTTTCATTTGGACCCCAGTTTCCTTTGCTTTGTGGACAAAATGTGACCGGAAACTGTGATCAGCAATGTAATGGAGAGGTTCAGTGGTCTGGCACACTGACCCTATCGGATGAATCCCCATTTAAGTTTCTGTGTGGGTCATTTGTTTCATACCTCTTGCTTGTTCTCTCTTACAAAAATCTGTAATCACTAAGTTTCTCAACCTGATGATTGATATAAGATTTAAACTGAGTGAGGTGAGCAACCTGGGATACTTCAAGTTTCTATAAAAATGAAAACTATATTTCTACAAATTGTTTCCTTTTGTTTTAAACAGATATTTCTCAGATGCAGCTACTCAGGAGATGCTGGATGAGTGGAGACCACTTCTTTGTCCCTTTGATGTCACTATGCAAAGAGCAATCAGCTACTTTGAGCTCTTCTTACCAACAACCCTGCCTCCTGAGCTGCATCACAAAGGATTTAAGTAAGAAACTTATTGTCTCCTTCAAGTACATAAAATCAAATATGTTGCCAGTTCTCCATATTATCTCAAATATATTATAAAGAATAACTGAATGGATGAAGAGTGATGCATCAACTGGTCTCAGTGATAGTATTGCAGTCCTTTACAAAGGTAGAGACTCCTAATATAGACTTCCTAATTGTGTTGGCAAGAATAATGGAATAAGTATCTGTATAAATATACGAGGGGGTGGATCCCATATCCAGCCATTGAGATAAGTTCCATAAAAGGCTTCCTGGGCCTCGTCCCAGTTGTTTGAGTTTTATGAGCAATTGATTCTTGTTAAACATTGTAAGAGATTTATTATCAAATTGTTTAGAAGAAAGAAATTAAATATAAAAATGAATTAAACACATTATAATCATAATTTAGAAATGTGTTCAGTAATTTCTTCAAAAGCTGCAAAACAGAATTTCAGTATCAAACTGCTGATGCAACCTGGAATAATAACCAATCAGTCAATCAAATGTCAGTCACAACTGTAGTTTCACTGAAGTGGTTCTTTTGCATATTTACCATGTACATAATTAACATGTTGGAGTTACAAAAGTTTTAAGTTTTGCAACCATTCATTTATTCTAACAGGTTGTGGTTTGATGAGCTGATCAACTTGTGGGTGTCTGTTCAAAATCTCCCAAGTTGGGAAGTTGTAAGTAAACATAATTAAAAGGTAAAATCAGTCAGTATTTTTGTTTTCCTACTTGTTACATAGTTTCTTGTTCATTTGCAGCACCTGGTCAATCTTTTTGCTCGCTTGGCTAATGACAACATCGGCTACATTGACTGGGATCCTTATATTCCTAAGGTCTGTTGCCCTGTTTTTCTTCCATCTATTATGCAACTGAGGACTTGTTTTGTTATTTGTAGTCCATGTTCTCATGGTTTGTATTTCATTGCTTTTGCTGCCTGTCAGATGAACAAACTATCAAGTTTCTCTTTTGAACTTGCTCCCTGCCTCGCAGGGGAAGAAACTTGCGTCATGTTTGTTTCCTCTAAGTAAAACTAGAAGAATCTGTCACTGATAAACACAAACAAATCTGTCCTGTTGAGACCATCAAAGACAAATGTTGTTGACCAGTCCATGTCATCATTTTTACCTTTTTCCCCCTAAATTTCAGATTTTTACAAGAGTTCTGAGGAGTTTAAACCTTCCTGTTGGAACCAGTCAGATGATAGTTCCACGCTACGTTACCAATGCCTACGACATTAGCCATGTGGTGCTTTGGGTGTCATCCCTCCTGGTTGGATCACAGACCATTAAATCATTTTTATAGTTACTGTATTTTCTGCGCAAACTTTTTCTCAGTGTTCAACTCTTTGCCATTTTCAGGGAGGCCCCAGCAAACAGGCTCAGTCACAGCTCAGTGGCCTTTTTAACAGTATCACATCCTTCTTCCACCCGTCAAATCATGGCCGCTGGTTGGTGAGTTAATCATTTCTTTTTTCATCACCAAAGACACATGAGAACTTTCAAATCCCTCATTAGAAGTATCATGAAAGTGGACATGAAAAGATTTTTTAAAAAAATTTAAAACAATCTGGAAAAAAATTGGTGGCAAAAATCTAATTACTTTGCCTAAATTGTGATCAGTTACAGCTAAGCCATTAAATATCTAGGCCAAATTTTATTGCTTCTAAAAAGTAAAAGAGAAATTGTCGTCATATGACTAACAGCAGTATGAAGATTGTAATCTGACAAATATTTGCCCGCTTTTCAGCCATGACGGCACAAAACATTGACAGTGACGAAGCACAGTGTGTGTGTGTGTGTGTGTCATCAGTCATCAGTCGAGAAAGCCTTCTAAATACTGTCAGCTATCTAAGTTTACGTTGATATCAAGTTCAGAAATAACAGCAGGACATGTGAGTGAGCTGCTGAGCTATTAAAGGTCATTGGCACCACAGCTGCATACCTTTCTGTTTTGAGTCCCCCCTCGTGCTAGTTTTGAAACCAAGCAGGCAGTAGTATACACAAGCTATATTTTTTACCAGCGGGGGATGTTTGTGTGTATTTTAGACTGCTGCTTAAACACATGTTGGGCAATCAGCCAGTTATTTGTAGTTTTCATCACTCGTAAACAGTGTTTTGCAATCAAACCAGAGAAAAGTGCATTGAAGAAGAGATTTGTTATGGGTAACCAAAGGGTTACCCAACAATTTACTGGAAAAGGGTAACTCACATTTGACTAATGCTTTTTGGAATTTAATGAGTAAATCTGAAATTTACCCAAGAGAATCCATTATTTGCACAAAATACAAAGGTACTGAATAAAACTCAACATATTGGTTTTGTTTTTATGTTCATTATGTTATGTGTCTCTAGATACGCCATCCTCTACCTCTCTATATGTACATGACAGCACACTGTCTACCTCTGTCTCTCCTCATGTATCTGTCTTTCTGTCCCCTTGTTCTCATGTGCAGATGAAACTCATGAAGCTGCTCCAGCGTCTCCCAGCCAGTGTGGTCCGGCGGCTGCACCGGGAGCGCTACAGGAAACCCTCGTGGCTAACGCCAATTCCAGACAGTCACAAGCTATCGGAGGAGGATATTACAGACTTTGTACAGAGTATGATGCAGCCAGTTCTGTTGGCCATGTTCAGCAAGACAGGGAGCCTTGATGCAGCCCAGGCCCTGCAAAACCTAGCTCTGATGCGGCCTGAGTTAGTCATCCCCCCTGTTCTGGAGAAGTACGTTTGTCCAGCACTTCTGTTCAGTAGAGATTTTTCCAAAGTTTGAATGTTGAGTCATCGCTGCTAGTTTTCTGTTTTTGATTTTAAATGTTAATTTCCACTTCTCCCTACTGAAGGACATATCCTGCTCTGGAAACTCTAACGGAGCCCCACCAGCTGACAGCCACTCTGAGCTGCATGATTGGTGTGGCACGTAGCCTTGTGTCAGGTGGGCCGCGCTTTCCTGAGGGACCCACCCACATGCTGCCTCTTCTCATGAGAGCTCTGCCTGGTGTGGACCCCAATGACTTCAGCAAGTGCATGGTGCGCTCCACTGTTACTGTTGTTTTATCTCCTGCCAGCACTCTTGCTGTACATTTAGTGTTACTCTTTCTGTAAACTGCTTGAATCTGACAGAAACGTCTTCCCTACAGATCACATTCCAATTTATTGCTACGTTTGTGACTCTTGTGCCTTTGGTGGACTGTTCGTCTGCACTACACGAAAGAACAGATTTAACAGAAGTAAGCTGCAACAACCCGTTTCATAATTAAGTCTGACATGACATGACCATTCCTAAGAGCTTTATTATATTTTTTGTGTAACTGTCAGGTGGAAAGAGAGATGTGTTCAGCCTCAGCTGAGTTTGAGGACTTTGTGCTTCAGTTCATGGACAGGTATGATGTTCTTGTAATTGATATAATGGTGCAAATGGGGTTCAAGGAATTATATATTAGCAACAGCTTATTTTCTTTGTCGTTGAGGTTGTGATGTTTGAACATTTTAAACAAAGGTTTTTTTTTTGTTTGTTTGTTTTTTTTTTTTGTTTTGCAGATGCTTTGCCCTGATAGACAGCAGCACTCTGGAACAAACTCGAGAGGAAACAGAAACAGAGAAAATGACTCATGTCGAGAGTCTGGTAGAGCTCGGACTTTCCTCCACCTTCAGCACCATCCTCACTCAGTGCTCTTTGGATATTTTCAAGGTTAAGATTCAGTTGTGTCTCGCTTCAGCGTTTTCTTGCCCTCATGTTTGTAATTAGAGGTATTTATAGAAGCATTGAGCTGTGAAAGTGAAATGAGGATGTCAAAATAAAGTAGTGTTTGTTTTGAATAGTATGTGTATATGTATGATACACTTTTTAAATATTTCATTCATGTTTCCATAGGTTGCTTTAGAAAAGGTTTTCAACTTTGCAACCACCAATATTTTTGAGACTCGTGTAGCTGGGAGAATGGTGGCTGACATGTGTCGAGCTGCTGCCAAGGTAAATGTTACAAACTCGCATCCTTCACGTTGGCTAAACAGATTTCATTTTGTTTCTGAATTACTATATTTATCTTTACATCTGTTTCCAGTGTCACCCTGCGGAGTCGCTTAAGATGTTTGTGCCACACTGCTGCAATACCATAAACCAAATTGCTGTCAGTAAGTTATCAAAAACACAAAGAAGCAGACAAGAAGAGGTTTACAGATGCACTGCTTGTATGTTTTTTTTTTTTTTTCTTAAATGTTTAATTGTATGTTGGACATTTTTTTGTTTTTAAACAGATGAGGAAGTGCTGAATGATGAAGAGCTTGATAAGGAGTTCTTGTGGAGTCTACAGCTTCTTTCTGAGGTAAGTTAACTGATTTTCTTATTTTTGTCTTTTTTTTTTTTAGCTAATATTCCACATTAGAACAACCTTTTTATGTATTTTAGGTCACTCGGGTGGATGGTGACAAGCTCCTACCCTATCGTTCCGACCTGGTCCAAATTTTGCAGTTGACTCTTCACCTCAAGTGTAAGCAGGGCTATATTCTAGCCTGCAACTTGTTACATCACATCCTTCGCTCCACTGCCCTCATCTACCCCATAGAATACTGCAGTGTGCCACGAGGCTTCCACCAGCCAGTCAGTGACTACCTCCCCATCAAGGTATTTGTGCTGCTCACTAGTAGATTTCAGATGTTTATTCAAATCAGTTACCAAAGAAATTTCTTTAAGTTTGAAGATGTTTGGTTTTGCTTCTATAGAAATTCAGTATACATTAGATGGGGGGTCAGAAAGATACTGCAGGAAGTATTTAAAGCAATGTAATGATTTACTCTTTAATGGCTCTCTGTTCTCAGTCTTTGGAAACTGTTGATTATAAAAATGGTTTAGATTCAGTTTATTTTATTCAAGAGTCCTGTTTCCTAAAACACTTAATTAGATCTGGAAATAGTTCTATAAGATGGATTGCTTCATGTTGTCCATGCAGGACTGGGGTCGACCTGGGGACCTGTGGAACTTGGACATCCAGTGGCATGTTCCGAGCGTTGAGGAGATTTCATTGGCTTTTTATTTACTGGACTTGATCCTCCAGCCTGATCTTCAGCGTCTTCAGAGATTTGCAAAAGGAGAGCAAGACATGAGCAGGTAATAAACTCTTAGGTGCTTCTCTGTTCCCTGTAGAAGTTACACTCTGCAGAAGTTTTCATTTGTATAGGTACATTTATACAACTTTTCTCTAGCATGAAACAATGTGTCCTTTCAGAGATGATGTCCTACAAAGTCTCACCATTGTTCAGCACTGTCTTCTGGGAGCAGGAAGTCTGATGCCTCCACTCACAGGAGAGCCCATCCCTGAACTGTGAGCAGCTGCATTTAAAAATTAACTTTATTTTGAAAAACCAAAGAGAATAAAAACATTCCTTTTTGATAACAATGTTTGTATCCAATGCTTGCTGTCATGGAAAATGTATAACAATCTTAAATTTTAAAGTAAGAAAGTTTTCTTGCTGTAAAGGTAGTTTTAATTCATGTTTGAAGTGTTTATCATGAATCTTGCTGTTTCTCACAGGGTTCACAGCATGGTAAATCTGGATGAGACCACCCTTTATACAGGAATGGAATATGGTACGTGACTCTCCAAAAAATTGCAAGCTGCATTTTATAAATGAAAATAAAGAGGGTTTTATAGTTACATTTCTCTCCATTTACAGATATGAACCGAGAGAACTACAGAGATGTCGTCTGTCGTGTGATGAGACAGCTGCTTCGTATGTTCATCCACAAATTTAACTCTTTCAATTTATCATGCTGTGGAAACTCCCATTATCTTCAACTTCCCCTGTCCTAAGTTCCATTTCCTCTCCTTGCAGATTACATTTTGGAGCACTCAGAAGATGACACGAAGTCTCTGTTCTCTATCATTAAGGTGTGTTGACTAGAAAATACAAACTTAATGTTTATACTGAATTTTCAGATGTTTAAGTTGAGCACTAATTCTCTTTTTTGGTAAATCTTTTCAGATTATCAATGACCTTTTGCACTTCAAAGGTTCTCACAAGCATGAGTTTGACTCCCGCTGGAAGAGCTTCAACCTCGTTAAGAAGTCGATGGAAAACAGGGTAAGATTTGCTTTTGCTTTTCTCACACAGATGCACCCAGTGGAGTGCTAAAACTAGACTCTTCCTTAAATGTTTGCTTGAAGTGCAGTAGTAACTGATTGTACACACTGGCAGCCAGTTTGAAGTTTATAAAGCCTTGTTGTTGTTTTGGCAGCTTCACGGCAGAAAACAGCACATCAGAGCTCTTCTTATTGACAGAGTCATGCTTCAGCATGAGGTAAGTCTTATTATCTCTTTATGTGCAGCGCTGCTGGTATGACAGTCAAGTTTTCAGACCTCCGGAAGTCAAAACTAGATTTGAGATAACATGCATATTCTTTGTCATTTATCAGCTGAGGAAACTGACTGTGGAAGGATGTCAGTACAGGACAATCCACCAGGAACTGATGAGAGATCTGTTGAGGCTTTCCACAAGCACATACAGTCAAGTGAGTTCCAAAAAACTTTGCAGTGTTAATATCATCAATAGTAAATCTTCATTTGCCTTTTCTGCCTCCACTTCTTTCTCTTAATTAGTGATGGGTAAAGCAACACCAATGCGTCGGCCCATGTATCTTGCTCATAGAGCAAAACCCTGCATCGGTGCGCAAATCGCTTTAAGAAATAGTCACGATACGGCTGCTGTTTCGCCTGTCAGTCACTCGCCAAACTGTGTTTAAAAGCAGGAGCATCTCCCTCTGACAGTGGGATGCTTCTCTGCCCAAACGTTATCCTTTAAACCAAAATAAGTCCTGGAAAGCAACATCATGGAGTCAGAAAGAAAATGCAAGGCTTCTGCCGTGTTGGATCATTTTGATCTTATAAAAACAAATACTTTATTTGCAACATGTCCTTGTTTCATGTTGCCCCTCTCAGTTTCTGCTTAATCTGTGAGAATTTTGGCCCATTATAGAATAGTTAAAATTATTCATTCACATTATTTCTTATGATATATTTTAAATACAGTAGTCCCTTGTTTATCGCAGGAGTTACGTTCCAAAAATAACCTGCAATAGGCAAAATCCATAAAGTAGTCAGCTTTATTTTTTACAATATTATCGATATTTTAAGTAAACCCCCTCATTGCACACTTAATACAATTTTTCAGACAGGCATTAACATTTTCACACTTTTCTTTCTTGTTTAAACACTCTCAAAGTTCAAACCTTCATAGAAAGATAAGTTAAGTATATAGATGGTTAGCATCTTCCTGTACCTTTTGGGTGCTACTGCAGGTGAATTTAATAGTACAGAACAATATTGTGGGTTTGTTGGGGAGAAAACTTGCAAACATACAGTTCAACCCTTCAGAATCAGACTGCTTGCAATGGAAGATTTATGTAAATTTGGCAAGCTGAACGCAAAGCAATCTGAGACACGGCATGGAAGAGATTGGTTGTAGATTGTTGTCCATCAATCAGGATGCAGAACACAATATGCTGTAAAAACAAACTTAGAAACACGTTCTTACACTAAAAAAAATCAGTGAAACAGCAAGGCAGTGAAAGGTGGACCACAGTATAGCGAAAGACCAATGTATAACATAAACAATAATAGTGTACTGTACAATATGAAACACCTTTAAACTAAAACTTTAAACTATTTATTTTATGTATAGTTCACTGAATCTGCAGGTTAGGTTGCCTTCAGTGATATTTATGATCCAGCAGGTGTCACTAGACCAACACAGTATCGACACAGTGTCAGTACCTCATCTGCCCATCACTAGTTTTAATACATTCTAGGACAAAAATATTTAAACAGAGTTTTAATATTTTCCAGGTACGCAGCAGAGCTCAGAATGTGTTGTTCACTGCACTGGGAACCTACAATTTCTGCTGCAGAGATCTGATTCCCCACGTCCTGGAGTTTCTTAACCCAGACAACAGCAGTGTCAGTCAGCAGCAGTTCAAGGTATTACACCTCTCTGTACTACAGAAACTCATAAAGAAAGGAATATTTCTTGATTTTTGCATGGTTAGAAATAATTTTTTGTAACTTTTTTGGTGTTCTGTATGCATTTATTTCCAGGGTGCATTGTACTGTCTTCTGGGGAATCACAGTGGAGTGTGTCTGGCTAATCTGCACGACTGGGAGTGCATTGCTTTGACGTGGCCTGCAGTTGTGCGCTCTGGCCTCAGCTCAGCCATGTCTCTTGAGAAGCCCTCTATTGTACGACTCTTTGACGACCTTGCAGACAAAATCCATCGGCAGTACGAGACCATCGGCATCGACTTTGCTGTGAGTTCAATGCATAGAATCAGTCAAATAAACATGTGACTCACTGAAATTTTGTATAAGGCACAAGAACATTGTACTGGGTAAATATAAAAACACATAATTATAATGTTCTCTGAAAAAGTTATTCAGTCACAAACTTACAGACTAATAAAAATGCTTCCCTGAAAAAGATAAAACTCTATGGACAAAATTCTCATCCAAATGAGGTTGAAAATCAGCTTCAGTTTATTTATACAAACATTAAAGAGAAACATGGTGAGTGTAGCCTCATTCTGTGGGGATCACACCGCCGGGCTCACACTGCATCCAGATCCGGTCCGGTGCGGACCCCGTAGGTATTCCGTTAGATTAAAATCCCTTTTGAAGGCTCACAGTAGCTCCACGCGGTGCGTGTCCGGTTACGGGGGCCGTACGGCACTACGGAAAGAATCCGCAAGGTTCAATTTTTTCCGGACGCCGGAGTCGATCCGCGTCAAGTTTGATGAAATCTGACGAACTATACAGGAAGTGTGGCTTGAATATCCGGTGTTTTTTCAAAATAAACGAGTGTACAAACAATTGTAACTTGACTCTTCTTTTTAGACAGCACACGCGCTAATAGGAAATGTAAACATTACATCACACCCGGTGACACAGGGTCCCGAAAGCCTGCAGCACAACACATTTTCACACATTTGCTAAATAATGGACGTGTTCTCGTGTGAAGTCCCAACAAAACGATAACCCATGTGAACTTCTGTTCTCGCGGGTGCTGTTTACGCACCGAGCACCGGAGCTGGCCGCATTCCCTATCCGGAGCAGATGTGAGTGGTAGCTTGCGAAAAAACCGCACCGAAGCCGTTCCGTAGGCAGTGTGAGCCCGGCTGAACAGGAACTGAGAGACGAGTCAAGATGGGGGGCACCATGTGTTTAGAATGATGTCAACAGAAACAAACTCTTTGACAGTTCTGTGGAGTCAGTGTCCTGGCATAAAATCAATAAATCTTTTCTGAAAAAAATCCAACTTGGTTGTGCTGAAGAGATTAAAGACCAGGAAACCCATTCAGTGTAATGTCTCCAAAGCTTGACCTTTAAAATGACCTCAGGCTGAGACTGGTGCTAAAGATTGAAACAAATACTTTTACATACATGCTTTTCTTACTCTCCTCATAAGGAATCATTACAAAAAAGGAGTATTTGAAAGGTGTCCATCATAGGCATCACAATGACTGTGTGTGGAATCTGCTTTAATGTTTAACCTCATCATGTTTTGATATTTTGTTTTATTTTTTCCATCCCATTAGATCCCTGATGAGTGCCGTTCTGTGGCAAAGCAACTTATGACGATTGGAAATCCGTTTCCAAAAGAATCTGTGCCCTCTGAGGAAGAATCAGAAGAGGGTCTAAACCGACAGATGCTTAAAAACTCTGAGGCCGTAGAGTAAGTTTTATACAAACACACTTTCAGTGCACTCCTTTATTTTTAAGCACCAGTTCCTAAATACTTCATATTTTACATTTTTTAGGAAGTACCAAGGGCTCATTGGTGATCTGCTGGACTACCTCAGCAACAGGAACATGTAGGTCCTCATTTAAACATCTTCATCTTTAGATTTACTTGTTACTGTCTGTGACACTTGTTTGTTTTTTTCCCACTTCAGGCCTTGGAAGTTTGAGCACATTGCTATTGGCTTCTTGTCCTTGCTGCTGAGAGATGATCAGCAGCTGCCTCCTCCAGCTGTGACATTCTTTGTAAAAAGCCTCAACCACGATTCCCTCTACGTTCGAAAGGTGTGGTGTATATATATATATATATATATATATATATATATATATAGTTCAGAAGACATTTGGCAGAAGTGCTAATAGTTGTGCCTTCTCTTAAACATGCTTGAAGGATGTAACTTTTTCCATTAGGTGGCGATATCAGCTGTGGCTGGGATCATGAAACAAATTAAAAGACCACATAAGAAAGTCCCTGCCAGCCCCTCTGAGCTTTGCAAAGATTGTAAGTTTCTGACTTTACTAAGTATTTTATTTATTTCATTCAGCTTACAGTTGGTTGGCATTGTCTTGAAAAACTTGCACCTGTGTTTAGTAGGTGGTGTAATAGAGGATAGGATTGTAGCAGGGGACCGTCCAGACAACCAGTGGCTCCAGTATGACAGTAACAAACTGCCACAAACGCAGGAAGACTGGGATCGTTGTGCGTTTGTGGAAAAGACTCACTGGGGATACTACTGCTGGCCAAGGTGCTCATTTTAAAATGCCTCTTGTTTGCTGCTTCTTATAGTTTCTCTATATTTCTCTAACAAAACCTTTCACAACTTTTATCCTCACATCATAACTGATGTGTAGAAAACTGATGATGTATGCATCTCAGGAGGAGCAGCCCAAACAGGATCTGAGCAGAGAGGAAATGACGGAGGTTTGTGATCTAAAACAAATCTCACTCTGAAATAATGTCGTTCGCATCCAGCCAAAGTCATTTCTCTGCTTTTTTTTCCTCCTAGCGGGAGCAGATCATCTTTGACCATTTCTCAGACCCAGTTTTCATTAACCAGTTCATAGAATTTCTCTCTCTTGAGGATCGTAAGGGCAAGGACAAGTTCAGCCCTCGCAGATTCTGTTTGTTCAAGGTGAGATCACGTTTAATCTGGAGGGTAGACATGGAGAAAAAAAATGGAGAATCATTTTTTCTTTTCACTCTGGCTTGTCTAGGGGTTGTTCCGTAATTTTGGGGACGCCTTTCTGCCAGTATTGTGTCCACACATGGAGCGACTGGTAGCAGACTCTCATGAGAGCAAGCAGCGGTGTGTCGCTGAGATTATCTCTGGACTGATAAGAGGCTGCAAACACTGGAGCTTTTCAAAGGTACAAACGTGTAACAAGGACTGTGGTTAAATATGCTGCACTACCTGGAAATCATATTATTTATTTATTTTTATTACCACTTTAACTAACTGTATAAAAACGAGTAACTCTTGATAATTAATACAGAGAGAACTTTCCTGTAATGTAATTACATTCTGTGTGACAGGTTGACAGCCTTTGGGAGCTCCTGTGCCCTTTGCTTCGTACCGCCCTGTCAAACATCACAATAGAGACGTATGCAGATTGGGGTACTTGCATCGCCACAGCCTGTGTAAGTTTTGTTGATTTACATCATTGCCCCT
This sequence comes from Pachypanchax playfairii, assembly GCA_006937955.1. Taxonomy (NCBI): domain Eukaryota; kingdom Metazoa; phylum Chordata; class Actinopteri; order Cyprinodontiformes; family Aplocheilidae; genus Pachypanchax; species Pachypanchax playfairii. Next base: position 1,100,818 of record SSNP01000084.1, read on the forward strand.
AAACTTTTTTTTTTTTACTTCTCTTTTTCAATTGACTGTATTGTGTGACTTTGACAGGAGAGCAGAGACCCGCGCAAGCTTCACCGGCTGTTTGAGATGCTGATGGAATCCCCGGTCAACGGAGAGGGCGGCTCTTTTGTAGATGCCTGGTGAGTAAAACGACAACAGACACGCTTTTCTTAACACAAAAAGACACTCGAGTGTTTGAGCATTGAAAAGTTATTGTGATAACTTCTCTCTTTTCTAGTCGTCTGTACGTTCTACAAGGAGGTCTAGCCCAGCAGGAGTGGCGTGTATCAGAACTTCTGCACAGGCTGCTTCAGTACCTGGAACCCAAACTCACACAAGTGTACAAGAATGTACGAGAACGAATTGGCAGGTGAGATCTGTTTTCACACCCTTAATGAACATAAAGCTTTTCTTTCTGTTCCTTTTAACAGTTTTATTTTTTCTCCTTTTGTCTTTGATTTGGCATCCTTCCAGCGTGCTCACGTACATTTTCATGATTGATGTCAGCCTGCCCCTCACTCAGCCCACCGCCTCCCCACGCATTTCCGACTTCACAGAACGAATCCTGTTGAAACTGAAGCCCCTAACAGAGGGTGACGAGGAAATCCAGAACCATGTGATTGAGGAGAATGAGGTGGGGGAGCAGGATGAAAGGACACAAGCAATTAAGTTACTGAAAACAGGTGGGTTAATCTCTCACTCTAACCCTGCAGTTACAGTCACTCTGATCATGGCAAAAAACAATTGGAGAATTAATTTTAACACCCACATTCTGATCAGTAAAACCCCTTTTTAATGCAGCTGTTTTTAACGATTGCAGTGCTCAAGTGGTTGATAGCAAGTGCTGGTCGCTCTTTCACCACTGCTGTCCCAGAACAGCTGCGGCTGCTCCCCCTGCTCTTCAAGGTGAACTACACATTCATCCATAGCATTGATGTGCTAATTTAATCATCACAGACTTTAAATGTGCTGCCTATAGCTCTACAAACACTCGATTCTGTCTGTCTTTTGTTCCAGATTGCTCCAGTTGAAAATGATGACAGTTACGATGAACTCAAGAGGGATGCAAAGACCTGTCTGTCTCTAATGTCTCAGGGCCTCCTCTACTCAGATCAGATCCCTATGGTCCTCCATGTCCTGAAAGAGGTGAGTCATCTGGAAGCTACAGCTGTTATTCCATACTTCACTTGAACATGAAAAGGCTTTTAACAGCCAACCATCACCATGTTACAAGCTCTAACATTATTTAGTCAAATAAAAGAAAAGTTTAAAGACACTGACATTAAATAACATTTTTTTTATTGTTGTTATTTTAAAATGAAGCAGAAAAACTTGTGTCCTAATCTGAAACCTCCATTGTTCTTGTGAATCAAAGGCTCTGAGCGTGTTATTGATGATGAATGGGTTTGTTAATATGCGTTACAGATAGCTGGTAGCAGCTCTTGGCATGCTCGCTACACAGTGCTCACATACCTGCAGATCATGGTTTTTTACAACCTCTTCACATTCATGAGTGACCAGAAAGCAGTGAACGACGTGCGGGCGCTGGTGATAAAACTGCTGGAGGACGAGCAGCTCGAGGTAAAAACAGCCGTTTGTTCGGTTTTCACATTCAGAATGTAAAAGTATAAATAGCAGCTGGACGAGGACAGACATATGGCAGCCCGATTATGTAATAACTGATCTATTGGCGGGTATGTGCTTGTTTATGCTAGCAGGCACTCACTGTCTTTCAGTTTACTGTAGTGATTCAGCACTCTGCTCCTGGCTCTCCCCCTCCCCAGTCCTCTTAATGTTTCTATGGAAACCACTGGCTGCAGTAATCTGTTGCTATGGAGATAATGTTCAATTTGAAGAAGGGCAAGAGGGAGAAGGAAGGAGCAGAGACAAAGAAATGTGTGTGTGAGGGTGATGGTGAAAGCATCCATTTTTGTTTGACCTTACAACGTAACCTGTGTCTTATTAATGACCTCAGTTACACAAAAGACACTTTTGTCGGATTTATTTGTGGAAAGCGCCTCAGGCTGACATGTCTGGGAGCACAATGCTAATTTCTTTTTTAAAATATCATAACAAATCATAGAGAACCATCTTCACCCACTGATTCACTTCAGTCCTCAACCAGCCAGCACAAAAAAAACCTGCTTTTTTTTGTTTAATTATGTCTTATACAACCCAACAACAGACTGTCTGTCTGGAATGCTTTATGTAATGTATCTATAAGAGCACTGACAGTATTTGGTAACAGACGGTCACACCATAGAAGAAGCCTTTACATCTTGTGGTGCAGTCAGAAAAACTCTCTGAATAGTTTGTAGATTTGAAATGTAACTTCAAACGAAGAATGAAAGAGTGTAAAGTTTGTATCGTCTTTGTAACTTGCAGGTCTAAAGCAAACATCATCTTTGCTGAAGGATCTCATCCATTTTTTGTTGTTGCTTTTAGGTGCGAGAAATGGCCGCCACCACTCTCAGCGGCTTCCTTCAGTGCAACTTCCTGTCCATGGATGTCCCCATGCAGGCACATTTTGAGGCTCTCTGCAAAACACGCCTGCCTAAGAAAAGGAAAAGAGAGCTCGGCTCTGTGGTGGATACGATCCCCTCTGCTGGTTAGGAACTTGGCAGATCAGTTATGATGCTCTTGCTATGTTACAGACGCTTTTTAGCAACATCTTTCTCATGTCTTTGTAGATCTTGTTCGCCGTCATGCAGGCGTTCTGGGTTTGAGTGCGTGTATTCTCTCCAGTCCGTACGATGTTCCTACCTGGATGCCTCAGCTTTTGATGGACCTGAGTGCCCACCTTAATGACACACAACCCATTGAAGTATGTATAATTGTCTACAGTTGACCCTGTATTTTAACATGTGATAGAACAGTCCTAACTGTAGTTCTCTGTCTCAGATGACCGTAAAGAAAACTCTGTCCAACTTCCGACGGACTCATCACGACAACTGGCAGCAACACAAGCAGCAGTTTACAGATGATCAGCTGTGTGTCCTCACTGACCTGCTGGTCTCTCCGTGTTACTACGCCTAAAAACTGGTAAAGCTCTTTAATTTAACAGTTATATGAAAATCTTTATCTCCAAATCCATAAAACTCTCACCATTAAATACAGCTACTTAAACAGATCAGTGAAGAACTTAGTGTGTTCTTTAAACTTTAACCCCTTTTATGTTTCTCCTCTTTAAGTTTGGGATGACACCAGACTACAACACACACCTGTTTGCTGTGGATTGGACACCCATGTTCCAGACTGATTTAAAACACAGCATCCCTGCAGAGCTGGGAGAAGAGATGTGGCGTGCCATGAGACTGTGGCTCTTAGAAGGATTAAAATGTTGTGGATTCATTCGTTTAGCTCAATCACTGTATATTTCAATTATACTTAATATTTAAGGATTAATGATGGCAGGGAGGAAAGACCTGCAGTTTGTAACATTACTGTACAGAGTTAATTTATTTTGTTTTTTCTTTGTGGCTTGTTTGCCTGCATGTACACAGGAATGTGTCTGTGCGTGTTTATGGGATGTCGGAAGACATCCGCTGCTATAACACACATTTCTCAGGATTTGTATCCGCTCTGAGCCAACACAATGTCCAGTGCAGGACTCTTGTTTTTTACAAGCCACAGAGAACTGACTACTAAACAATGGTCTCTTGAGGTCAGACTCATTTTTGCAACACACAATGTTTGTGTGGTTGTTTGATCTATATATGATTATATGCATCTTGTATGGATATATCATGGTATAGCAAATATGCACAAACTCTTTCTTTTTCATTTTGAAGTGCTAAGTCCTTTTTTTTTTTTTTGTGTAGTCTGTATCTGAAAATATGTAGACGACTGAGCTGTTTGAGCCTCTTCTCATCTGATTTTGCAAAGAAAGGGAGAGTTCAAGCTCCCCACTGCTGTGTGATGTTTGCTGTGAGGACCTGAGTGTTAGTTGGAGTATCATGTCATGTGTGTCAGTGCAAGAAAATAAAAAAAAAAAAAAGCCAAATTGCCTGTCCATAGCTGGACCTCTTCCCTCAGATATTTACCCTTTTCTGAGATCATAGTGATGAGACGAATCTGCTTTGGGTTGCGTACGTTTCCCCTGATGACTTGAAACCAGTCAAAGCATTTAGTACCTCACTTGCATAGTGTAGTGCCAATACTGCAGTGTTTCTTTTCTTTTTTAGATTTTTCTGAGATAATAAATTGTTTATAACAAAAAGAGCCTTTTCTGATGTTTTCTTCAACTGATGCTGTCACATTATCCACTGATTCAAATTTTCATTTTTAGCAGCTTGAAAATTACTGCAGTCATTTACAAAATAAAGGTCATGTATTGCTGTGTCACATCAATTACATTGACAATTTAGGCCATGTTTTTGCCTGGGTTTGTTTTTTTCTTTTTTTTTTAGCAAGATAATGAAAAAAGTTCTGGAAGAATTTTGTAGAAATTTCCAATGAAGGAGATTTTGGGGTGATACAAATCACCCTCTGGATCCAGGAGTATTTTTAAGGCTTGTTCATCATTGTGAGATGGGACTGTTTTTAATATATTTGCATGTAACTCAACAATGGTTCAGGTTCTCGGTAAGACGTCTGCACTCTCCAAGTTGCTTTTCTACTCATTCATTGCATTTTTAAGTGACTGTCTGGTTTTTTTAACCCAGACCTGTTTACAGGATGCTGTTGCTCAATGATTTCTGGCCTTGTTTTAAATATTAAGGAGTTCAGAACTCTTGTCGCTTAGCAACCGCTGTTTGAGATGCTGCTTTCGAGGCCGGCAGAAAAAAGCGGAAGGGGGGAATTTAGCACAGCGCAGTTCATTAGATGCTTACATGAAACTTAAATCTTAATCAAACTGTCACCGTTACCTCATGGGCAATGTGATCATCTTCAAAAAACACATATTCCTTCATACATGCATACAATGACGTATGGTAACATAAAAAAAATAGACCTTTATTACAGTCATTTTTGTGACGTTCATACACAGCGCAGAGTTTGTTATTTTATTTAGATTTTCTGTATAAATGTGAGATTCAGTTAGTACAGATGGAGCCCTTTAACGCAGTGCTCATGCGCATGCGCAGATACGTCGACAGTGACTTCATACTCATTTTTCAACGCACGTCCAGCCGCCGTCGCGCCTCTGTCAGAATGGATACAGCCTAACGCCGAGAGAAAGGCTTAGCTGCCGTCAGTTTGTGCTACATATGTGAATATGAGCTCAAATTATTTACAGAGACATATTAAAGCGGATATTTACCAACCAGCTGGCTGCTGCTGCCGGGGCCGTTTTCTTTATCTGAATGATGCTGCGGTGCCTTCACTGACTGTCGTACTGCATTTAACTGAAGACTGGCTGTAATTACATGATGATGGGTGCACGAGCGATTACAGGTGGGGGACGTTTTTCTTTTTCCTTTTAACTGAAGGATGTTAAAGCAGCTTGTAGTTTGGATGCAGTAGAGATATGCATGTGTTCTCTTTGACTGATGCTGCTGTGTTGCAAGATGCGGGGGGCGGGGGGGGGGGGGTACTCAGGTATAATTGTACTGAATCAGTGATGCATAGCCCTTTGTTGCTCATGCAAACCATTAACTCATTATCATTATTATTAACTCTGCATTTCTTCTCTCTGTGTGGACTGAATAGGATCAGATGTTCAGTAAATGACAGCTGCCTTTGTATTTTTTTGTAGCAGTATGTCGAAGTGGAGGCAGCAGATCCAGAGATCATCGCGCTCTCCTTCCATGTAGAGGAAAAATGCTGAAATCATTGAAACTGGAATCCATGTAAATTGCTAACAATACAATGAACAACACTGTCTCACCATCTGGGTTGGTGGATGTGCCAATAAGACCGCAGAGCTTCAATGGCACCCCGGACACACAGACCTCTTCAGGTTGGGCCGTGATCCACACTGCTACCTTGACCTTTTGCTCCCTCCTCCTCATCTTCATCTTCTTCCTGGGTTCTTATGGCAACCTTGTGGTGTTCCTGTCTTTTTTCGACCCGGCATTTCGAAAGTTCCGCACCAACTTTGACTTCATGATCCTGAATCTGTCCTTCTGTGACCTGTTCATTTGCTGTGTGACAGCCCCCATGTTTGCACTGGTGCTCTTTCTGGATGCAGGCGGAGGAGACGGCGTGTCAAAGGGTTTCTGCTTTGCCTTCCACTTGACCAGCTTGGGCTTCATCATCATGTCCCTGGAGACGGTAGCGGTCATTGCCTTGCATAGACTTCGTATGGTTTTGGGGCAGCAGCCCAACCGCACCGCCTCCTTCCTATGCACGCTGGCCCTCACCGCCATGCTGTGGACATCTAGCTTCACCATGGCTGCTCTTCTTACCATGCGAGCTTACCCACGTAGAGAAGGGCCCTGCTTGCCGCATTTTGGTCTGGGGAGTGGACAAGCCCGGGTTGTGTTGTATGTTTACCTGGCAGATTTTGCTTTTTGTGTCGCCGTTGTGTCCGTGTCCTATCTGATGATTGCCAGGACACTGAGGAAGAACGCACAAGTGAGGAAATGTCCCATCATCAGTGTTGATGCCACATGCCCGCCCCCTCCTCCTCCTCTGATTGCAGCTGGCTTTGAGAGCATGCAGTGTGCTGTTCAAGGCCCTTCTCTGTACCGTAACCAGACTTACAACAAACTACAGAATGTTAAAACACACTCTTATGCCAATAGGACCAGTCAGCCTTTGGTTCCAGGGGCAGCCCAGGGAGCCACCTGCTGTCAGCTGGTCTCTTCTGTCAACTTAGCCACAGCCAAAGACTCCAAAGCGGTTGTTACCTGTGTGGTTATTGTCTTCTCTGTGCTGCTTTGCTGCTTTCCAATGGGAGTTTCACTGGCGCAGGATGTTTTATCATCAAAAAGTAGCTTTGCCCATTATCAGTTTGAACTCTGTGGTTTTGTGCTCATCTTTCTCAAATCAGGCATCAACCCATTTGTGTACTCGCGCAACAGTGCAGGCCTCCGCCGCCGCGTGCTCGGCTGCATTCAGTGGGCTGCGCTGGGCTTTTTCTGTTGCAAGCAAAAGACTCGCCTGCATGCGATGGGGAAGGGCAGCCTGGAAGTCAATCGCAATAAATCTTCCCACCATGAGACCAACTCGGCCTACGTGCTTTCACCCAAACCACCGAGGCGACTGGTGGACCAGGCCTGCGGGCCCAGTCGCTCCAGGGACTGTGATAGTAGTCCAAGGGTCACGGGTGTGCGTAAACCTCGGCCTCCAAGTACCTCCACGCCAATGAACACCCGCATCGAGCCGTACTACAGCATATACAACAGCAGTCCCTCTGCAGGACCCAGCTCCCCCACCAGCCTGCAGCCTGTCAGCTCTCAGACGTTCGCCTTTGCCAAGTCGTATGTAGCCATGCACTACCACACTCACCAGGACGCACTGCAAGACTTTGACAGCACATCAGCACAGCAGATTCCCATTCCGTCAGTGTAGGTCACACCCTGAACGACTTGGGTAAATCATGGCTTTAAATCAAATGTGAATCTAAGGACAAAAATAACAGAATGTTATGTTTTTCATTCTCTTTGACTTGTTCACCAGACTGATAAGCTGAAATGAAAATGTCATATTCAAAGTTTATTGTTATTCACTTATTTTTTTCTTTTGCAACCTGCAGATGCAACTTCAGTGAAATCGTATGTTTTGCAGGCATGTGCCATTATAATCCATAGTTATCAAACTTTGCCTAACTCTGCAGCTGCTGGTTTCACTTCTGCATCCTCATCAGCTGAAGTTCAGCAGTCCTGAAACCAGCAGCTGGTCAGGCTAAGAAAAAAAACCCACACAAGCCCACACATGACTGTCAGCGGCTTGTGTTTGCACATTGATGGACTTGCGCCTAAAAGGAAGATGTGTTTGTGAACTTCATACACTTTTTAACACAATAAATGTTATGCAAGTGCAGGGGATTTGTGCTTTTTGTTTTTCCTATTGCAGCACATTCTGCCACAGAAAAGGACGACACACTTATTACATATAGTTTATTTTTCTCTTGAAAACTGTAGCAGATCGGCTTGATGATCTCTGACAGGCCTGTTACATTAACTTGCTTTACCTCAGAAGAAAAGCTTTTATAAGTGATTTTACTCCTCCACAGCGCCCTCTGGTGGCTTTAAATTACACACAACGTTCAGTTTCCATGAAGTTCAGCGACTAATGTTGCTCTTTGTTTTTCATTTAATTGATTTTATTCATGTGGTAATTCAACATTACAAATCAAGTTCCATGTTATTTGATTTTAATAATCTTTGAAACAAATGCTTTGCCCCCCCCCCATCATACAGCAGTGATAAAGTTCCCTGTGAGCATCTTCATAAAACCACAGAATACGTCTTATTGCAGACGTTTGGTACATCCCACAAGCTTGGATGAAATTTGTATGAGACACTTCGCCGTGCTGTAATTAAAACAGCAGCCTCTCATGCATAAGTTACACTCACTCATTCTGTAAATGAACTCAAACATTCTCCCTGCTGTAAAACTCAGCTTTTCTTCTACAACAGCAAAGTAGCTGATCCTCTTACAAAACACACACACACAAACAAATGCAGACAATAAAACAACCACGAACCGAGTTGATTCCCCTGATAAAAACAAAACCCCTGATCCATCAGTCCTTGCAATTAATCAACTCAAGGAGAAGCATAGATATGAAGTTTGGGCATAAATCCCACTGCCCTGTCAGTGTAAGCCTGGTTTTGCGATGTGCACCGTAGCCCGCCTGTTGGAATCGACTGACGTCGCGACACCGGCTGCGCCCCTCAGCTGTCTGAAGTCCGCTCTCAGTTAGAGTTTCAGCACAGTGTTACAGGTGAGTCTTCTGTCTAATAAGTGTCCTCTCATTCATCCTTCACACTGCTACCCGGTCCAGGTCTCATCAGTCTAACTAGAGACTGACAGAAGTCCGTGTTCATCAGCCGTGTCCAGAATTCTGCAGATGACCGGAGACTCGACCTGGTAAACACAAAACACACCTTGAATATAGTGCCAAACTCTCAGCATGTGACCAGATTACAACTCCTTATCTTCTTTTTACTCAAGATATTTCACATTATTTATGTTTATGGTGCGTCTGACAGGCTTGAAACTTCGACGGCACAACAAAAACACATTATCCTTGAACTCCAGCTCAGAACAGAAAACTCCTATTTTATTACCAGTTAAAAAAAAAACGAGTCACAGATCTGCTGAAAGTCGCGAGCTTGTCTCCCCTCATTAAAACCCTCAAACTATTTTAATTTGTCCCCTTTACATCTGCAGAGACAGAACAAATACACAAACGGATGTGCAGAATTGTAAATATCAACGTAGAAGTAGTTCCCATCAATTATTTTGATTTAGAGAAGTGAAACAGCTTTTATTAAAGCTTCCACTTATACAGGCACATTTGTGTCACTTTACGTGGTTCAGAAAATCCATGAGCAAAAGATCCGCTAAAGCCCAGGATTAAGGATAATCCTATTGATGGCAACCCTAAAGAGGCACCTGATAGCCAGAGGAGAACAACAAACACGTTGCGTCACCAGCCGTGGAGGTAGTGACCCCTTAAGACCTCATTCCTCACACCAGGTTCAATTCATGCAGCGTGGTTTTAACTTACCCCGAGTATGTACTGACAGGTATGAGGCTCCAGCATATAGACTGTGACAGCATGTGGAGACTCGGACTCCTTACACCTGAGACGGAGAAGACAAAGCGGTTTATAAAAGGTGAAACATTAAGACTTTCTGTCTGTCGTGCTGTTGACTCACTTGAGTTTGACGATGACCTGCCTGGGCTTCCCCGTCAGATCACACACATCCCCGTGCCCGTAGAAGTGGGAAACCCACCTATTACAGAGCAAAGACGTGAAACGGAAGCAAAAAGGATGTAAATTCTGCTTAATATATATTCACGCTCACTTGACTTTCTGCACGCCGTTGTCTTTGAGCTGGTAGGATCGAGCGACGTTCTTCTTGGCCCAGTCGATGTGCTCCTCTGCGTTCCAGTTCCCCACCACCACTATGTTCTTTCCTTGCTCTTTGTCCTGAGACACCGAGAGGCATTTTAATCACAAAACACAAGTGAAGTTATTTGTATCAATTTGTGCAACATGATGAAGTCTTTTATTATTTACCTCGTGGTATTGGTGGACGTGTTTTCCATAACAGAATTCATATTTCCACCACCCCACTCCCTGAAACAAGCACTTTAAGAATATTATATCTGTTCTGGAAATGATGCTCGTGTGCTAAAGACAAACAGGCCTCACCCCGTGCAGACAGTATGAACCGCTTAGGAACTCCTTGATCAGCTGGTCGTCTGTTAGACGAGTGATGTGAGTGGTGCCGACGGTGACCTGACTCTGCCCTCCCACGGCCATAGGTCTGTGAGTGGAGGTGAAAGCCTCCTCTCTAACCGGTGATGTATCCTCCTGAGACAAAATATATGTCAGCAATGTGTTGCTTTGCTACAGTTTTTACTTTCCTGTGAAGGCCTCACCTCTCTGTAGTCGGTGCTGAAAGGCGGTTTAAGCTGCTCCTCTTGCTCCTTGTCCAACTGGACGAGCCGCTGCGGCCGAAGGGGGGAGCCCTCCATAGCCTGGCAGAAGATGGCGTTCTCTGGGGAGGACTTGAACCTGCGAGAAATGTGCATCACCTTCAGAAACACCGATAAACAAGTGGAGATCTCATTCTGATTTCCTCCTGGTTTGATGGATCTACCTGTATTTGGGGTGCGCACAAAGCAGAGGGGTCAGCACCACAACCTCGTACTCACAGGTGGTGACCTCAGCCACTGACAGGATCTCGTGCTTGGCATCCGGATGACACACGTATAACACGGATGTGGAGCGAGGCTGGTTCTGTTTCAGCACACACGGAGTCCCGTTTCCCATGTCCATCGAATAGTAAGGAGTCAGCTGGCCTTCGATGTTTTTAGTGGGCACCTAGACAACCAGCGGGGAAAAAAAGCAACAGCTGTGATAAACCGATAACAATTTGGAAACTTACTTTAGTTTCAGTATTGCTCTTACTTCTGCTTGAGCAGCTGCTTTGGCTTTTTCTTTCTCTTCAGCTGGATCTAGATAAACAATGAAAATGTTGCATAAAATCAAAGTTTGGGCTTGAAAATGATCTAAAAATCACACACAAACGAAGGAACTTGCCTGTATCTTCTGACTGGCTATTAAGTGCTGCATTTCCCAGGTAATACTCCTGAACACTCATTTTCTGTGGAAACACACACGATTCCCTTCAGTTCACAGCGTTCACTCATAACATCTGGATTTTACTCACTCAGCTCACGAACCTGTCCAGTCTCCTTCTCTTCATGATACTGTCTTATATGTTTCCCGTGACAGACTTCATACGTCCAGTACGACTCAATCTGCAAACGGGAGTGAATCAAGGGTTTTTAGTTTTTCAATCTTTTGACAAAGATCCAGGAAAACAAGGCAAAAAACAACAACACATTTTTGGTCACGGTCTGTTAACGTTGCATGAATTCTAACTAAACTCAGTTTCAGTTGCAGGTCTCACCCTGTAGGAGCAGCTGCTGCGTTTAAACAGAGGGTCCAGGAGTTCATTTGGACCAGGTCCGGTGTAGCCTTTATCATCATCCTGAAACCGAGAGGATCTCGATCACAAATCATAAAAAGACACGTGTTTGGAATTTGTCCAAGATCTGAATACAGGATCGTGGATGAAGCATCAATTTACAAGCTTACACAGGGTTCACATCTGGAAAACACTCACAGTTGTTGTAGGACAGCTCAGAATGAATATCTTAAAAATGTTCCAAACAATCTTAAAAACACAATTTCACTGACTAGTAATGAAGAAAAAAGCTGGATTGTTTATCATTTGACACTGTTGACATTTCTCTGTGTATTTTTCTCCTTTAGTAGGGCTGGGTTTAAAAAATCGATCTATAATCGATTCATAAAGCACTAAATCGAGTTTTTAAAATATACATTTCCTTTTGTTACAGTTATGCCACATGCCACTGCTTCTGGATATTTTAAATGAAAACATGAATATTAAATGTATATAAAATACGCACTGTTGAAAGGCTGCTTCAGCATTTCATAAAAATTGCCATCTACGAATGTCTGACATTCAAGAAATACTAATGTGACAGAAATATCTGAAAAAAGAATCGATATTGAATCGAATCAAAATTAATCGAAATCGAATCAATTTTTGCTCTTGTGAATCGAATCGATTCAGGAAATTAGGAGTGATACCCAGCCCTATCCTTTAGTCTGATTGTTTTGGCACTTTGATGAGTTATTTGTTTGAACCCACCTCATCTCCTGATCTCAGAGAAGGCAGCAAACATTTGTACTTCTCTTTTTCTGTTGTTGTCATAATAACAAAGTCATCCTCCTTGTAAAGTGCCCCTGTAGATGGCTGGAAAGCAGAAACAGACCGTTAACATTTTATTGGAAAGTCACCTAATTACATTAAATTTGAGCCTCAAAACAAGGTGAAAAAGATATACCAGAGTGAATTCAGCGCCTGGCCAGGTGATTTTGAAAGGAATTTCATCTGTAAACGAAGGATAACCTCCTCTATTTGCGGAGACGCCGCAGCATACCAGCAGCCCTATGAAAACCACCAACAGGAGCCCATCCATTACCTCTGCTGTCCGGCTGCCGCAGCCCGCTCTGTAAACGCCTCCTCACTTCCCACTGAAACCTGCTGTGAACAGTCACTCTTTACTTATTTTAAAATTCCAAGGAAATTCTGTCTGACACACGTAACGTTCGCCTCTATGAGGCGGACGTCAATATAGCACGGAAAACAGGAAGTGAGCTGTCTGGTTGCCACGTCGAGTTCCGGCTATCCGTTGGTTGTAACAGCGCCATCTGGTGGCGGCTTTAGGTCATGACAGATGAGAAAAAAGCAAGTTTTTAAGAGATAAAATTAGTGTTAAAATGCTAAATTAAATACGTTCTTCTTTTCAATACTCTAAATGTTGTTTTTTATATTTCACTAATATTTTGTATTTTGTTAATTTTTTATACTTTACTTAACTGTAAAATATGTATGTTAAATATCTAAATGAAGTATTAAGAGTCTATGATGACATCTGCTCAGTGGTTATTAATTTCATATTGACTGAGCAATTATTCCCATTTCATCTGGTTTATCATTGTAATAATGTTACTAATACACCTTAATTCATTCAAATTATCTCACTGAGGCACTCATCCTTAAAACAGATTGTTTGAAAGCAAACAAATCCATCTTAGGCTTTAAAAGCATATTAATACATGTATATTGAGTTGAGTCAGTTGAATCTTTGCAGAGAGCTTTTGATGTTGTTCAACTTACTCTTCTGCAGCTTAAACTGGTTCTCAATGCTGATAAGACCAAACTGATGCTGTTTACTAGTTCCAAGAAAGTCTCTCAAGCTCCTCCTGTGCTCACTCTAATGGGAAGTGTCATAGAGGTGGTTCATTCTTATAAATACCTAGGTATCTGGCTAGATGATGGTCTCACTTTCAAGCCCCATATAGAAAATCTTGTGAAGAAACTAAAACTCAAATTGTTCTTTTTCTTTCGAAACAAATTCTGTTTTTCTTTTAAAGCCAAAAAGCAGCTAGTTGCTGCTACATTTCTATCTGTCTTAGATTATGGAGATCTGGTGTATAGGACTGCTTCAGCTCAATGTCTGCATAATATTGACACTGTTTTCCATGCATCTCTGAGGTTTATTACAAACCGTAAAAGCATGACCCATCATTGTGAATTGTATTCTAGAGTAGGATGGCCTTCATTGTCCATCAGGAGATCGGGGCATTGGTATATTTTTAGGCCATACTTGGCCTGCTGCCATCCTATATCTGTGACTTAATCAAACAGAAATGTGTTGATTCTTATTCTTTGCGATCAAATGAACACTTGATGCTCTCTGTTCCATTTGCCCGTACAGAACTGGGAAAAAGAGCCTTTGTCTATTCCGCTCCATCTACTTGGAACTCTTTGCAGAGAGACTGGAAACTATCGCAACTTATTTCTTTAAACGGTTTTAAGTCCAGAGTGAGAGATTTTGAGATGTCCTCTTTTAGTTGTAATTGTTTTTAATTATTTGTTTTGTATAATTGGTAATATGTAAATTGCCTGTAACTTTTGCTGCCTCTTGGCCAGGACTCCCTTGAGAAAGAGGTTTTTAACCTCAATGGGACTTTCCTGGTGAAATAAAGGTTAAATAAAAAAAAATATATATATTTAGGTTTATTTACAATAACAATTTCACAGCATAATATTTCATGGCTATTTTAAAGAAAGCCAAGGACATAAATGAATTTCATCTGTCAAGCTGATTTTTTAATTGTTTTTAATGTTCTCTTTTCTGCTGAAATTGCTGGTAAACCCAGATCAGAGCAATTTTCTGACGTATTTGGCTCTTCTCTGCTCCCTAGTGGAAAGATTTAAAAATGTACCAGCTGGGAAAAAAAATGAATATGAGACATCTCATAATTATTTGTCATGAAAAATGCTTTGTTGTTGACAGATTTTTGGTTTTATTTCCTTTCAGCAGCAATGCATAGTCCTCACTTCATTATCCTGTGACTCCTGATTCAACGTCACTGAGTGTTAGATGAAAACAAAAATCTAGATTCTCACCTTCTCTCCACATGAGGACTTTATAAGAAGTGCTCCCAGTTATAAGGCAATCTAAGACGTGGCGTTGCATTCCAATGGCAGCTTGGAATTACAGACACTGCCTTGAATTGATTTAAATAGGAAATGAGCATTTCATTTTTGCTACCTGCTGGTGGAGCTGTTGGTGTGAGAATGTGCAGGAAAGGGATTACAAGAGAGACTGTGAGACAAAAAGAGAGAGAATTAAGAAGAGAAGTAAAGATATGTACAAGAGGACGTAGATCACTTTCATCCATCCCCAGCAACTCTCTTCTCTTCTATCTATGAAGAATAGATTCACACCTGTTTCTATTTACATACTAGATAGATAGATAGATAGATAGATAGATAGATAGATAGATAGATAGATAGATAGATAGATAGATAGATAGATAGATAGATAGATAGATAGATAGATAGATAGATAGATAGATAGATAGATAGAGTCTCATTTCTTCACTTTCAATGGCGAATTTTCATTTATTTCACTGTCATTCGTGGGATGAACTCGATTTGCATAGATACCTTCCATACAGTCTCTCCTTATGCATAATTGATACAACTGTCATCTCCGCTACCATAATAACATCATTCCAAAGGGAGCTGAGAGAAATTAATCTTGGCATTTGAAGGTCTCAAGCAAAGATTAAGATATCTCCTGAGCTGTCACCTAAAAATATACATAGAATATGTCAGACATCAAATCAATACTGGTACTTTTTTTTTTTCTGCAGAATTTTACAAATGAGATTCAATATTGATCTATGCAAAGCACTACTGCCTGTTGCATAGATTTCCCTCGTTAAATACATTTTTTTTTTTTTAACGGAACATTTACATTTTCAAACAGACTCTGCAGCTTCTCTGATGATTTTTTTTTTTTGGGGGTAGTTCACAAACATATTGATTATTGCTGTAAATGTGTTGAACGCTATCAACAAAGTTCAAATTCTGTCTGTTCTGCATGGACATGTTATCACTCACACACCTGCTGTGTGTGAATAAAACTCACTCTCTACGTTATGGGGCTGAATTCATCTTGTAAAGTGTCGAGACTTGAAAAAAAAAAAAAAAAAAAATCTAATCAGAGCCTCGATTAAAAAAATAAATAGTAATAAAAAAAGATTTCTGCACACTTGTGGATCAGATCACATCCCTGCAGAGAAAATAATGAGAGAGTATT
Source organism: Pachypanchax playfairii (assembly GCA_006937955.1). Taxonomy (NCBI): domain Eukaryota; kingdom Metazoa; phylum Chordata; class Actinopteri; order Cyprinodontiformes; family Aplocheilidae; genus Pachypanchax; species Pachypanchax playfairii. Next base: position 1,116,667 of record SSNP01000084.1, read on the forward strand.
TTTGTTTGGATGGAGATGATCCAGATTTTCACAGAGACACTGTTTGCTATTTTTGTCACTGAGTGAGAATATTTGTGAGGGGTCAGCAGAACAGAACGTACCTGTTTCCCTAAATTCTCTAAAACGGCAGATAATATGAATATAATGGATCTTTGGAAGAACACAAAATTGCTCTCATACATTTGTCTTTCAGAAACAACCACAGCCAGCTGAGTCAAAGCCGTCTGTCCCACCAAAACCAATCCCAAAGGTGACCATGGATATTTGGGTGAATGCAGTTCCCATTGTCTGAGCGTCTAAGAGCTGTATGAGACACCGAGCTTGAATAAAAACGTCAAATAAAACCCTCAGCGGTGTCTTTTTTTTTTTGTTCTACGAGCAAGAACAGAAAGTGGGTTAACTGCTTGAAAATGCATCCTAAGCAGAGTGTGTAAGCTGAAGGAGCTTAGAGAGACTCAGAGGACTCAGAGAGTGAAAGTCATTTAGTGTGTCTTCACAGTGTGACAGTGAATGACACTAAAAACAAAGCAAACGCTGGATATTTATTACCATATCAGCACTTCAGCAGCTAAAGAGGAATAAGAGTACAAGGAACATGAAATACAGAAGCCTACTTTTATCAATTAGAAACTTGGTAAATATTCAGAAGTTGGCGCAGCATATCTCTCTCATTCCTCTGAAATTTCAAACTAAAAATGAATCTAAAAATGAAGATCACTTTTTACTACCCACACAAATCCACATCTGTTATTTCCAGGTTGTCTGAATCAGTTTTGTTTGTCTGACCACAGCTCACACCCTGCAGAGGAGGAGTACAGTGCTCTCGCTGCATCATTTATATTCAACTCTGCTCTAGTGTAATTGATCCAAAGAATCCCTGCGCAATCCATCATCATTTGAATGCAGTCACAAGATTTCATTGCCACGAATTTCTGACAACAGATGGGTGTAACGGGCCGAGATATGTGATAGCTTTTTCAATTTTATGTATGAGGTTAGCACTTAGCCGAGATGTTGGGCGTCAGACAACTCGGTGGGAAAGGTAACTATTTTATCATTTACATTTTGGCCTGAATATGACAGAAAAATATGTATATAATATATTAATATAATTCTTAAATTCTTTCCCTACATCTTTTTTGATAATAAAACTTTAATGTGTTTTTATACATTTAAAGAAGCAGCTATAATGATCTGCACATTGTTTTGGCATGGTAATAAGTGTTTAGTATTCAGTACACTGATCTCAATTACACTTTGCACTAATGATAGTTTTATTTACTGCCTCTAAAAAGAGAGTGACTGTTACTGATGTGTGGCATTTAAATGGAGTCAAGCAACGACCATGTTGCTCCACGAGGAACATCGTTTTCATGCATCTAGTTTGTTTAAGTGCATTTATTTTGTAAAAAAAAAATCAAGAGTTTCCTCCATGTCTGCATGGAAATCCCAAACCTATTTTCAAAATTTACTAAAACATGAAAAAGTGTTTTTTTTTTTTTTAATGTTTTGTGCATAAGCTCCTTCTCATTTTTGCCCAAACTTCCTCCTCAATATTTAGGAGCCATATGGTTGTTGTAAACGTGTCAGTAAACAGTATATACTGTGAAATGAAACAGACGTGGTGATATTATATTGGCAGCTTGGCATCATACTGCCTCTTCTCCAAATGGCACAAGAAATCTGACCTTTTCATGATCTGATCGCTGTCAAAAGATGACCTTTGTGCACAGCATCATATCCTCGATGCGAGTCTGTGGACAAACCAGGACTCACCTCTTAAAAATAACTCACAGTATGAGCAGAGTAAGATAAAAAAAAAGGGAGGAACCAGTTTTATAGTTAGCTTAACACTGTAATTTGACCATATTTCCACAATATGTTCATTATTTAGATAGAAAGAAAAGGGTTTGTCTGATGTCACTTATACATCATCATTAACAATAAAGAAAACAGTCAAATTTATTTTTATTTTATTTTCAGACTGACATGAAATAGAGAATACATAATTCAAACACATAAAAGCTGTTAAATCTTTGGTATGTTCAAGATCAATAAACTTTGGTTAGACTTCTTGAATTGTTGGTGGAACCGAGGGAATAGCAGCAGGAGGAGGAGGAGGAGGAAGAGGCTGCTTGGGTTCCCTGGTAGGGGAAGGTGAGTCTGTTTGCCTGATGGCTTGTTCGCTCTGCAGATGTCACCTGGTCATTATCCTGAGGCAGCCATCTGCCAGTCGCTCCTGCAGGACCCAGCCGCCACGTCTTTTGGGCCCTGCCTGAGTGGCAGAATCTCTTCTACCCTGACCCGCAGCTCCACCTGCCTCCAGTGTCCAAAAAAAAAACCAAGGTAAAAGAAGGCAGAAGACACACAGAGAAACTCTCCGTCACGACGACGAAAGGGATGAATTAACGATGCGACAACAGTTTTTACCTGGACTCCCCTCACAGCCGGCTGCTTGGCTTCTCACCTCAGTGCTGCTGGGATCCAAAGAGATGTTGCCAACATCGACACCAGCCTCCCTGATCTGCTCAAAGTTTGCATTCACGAGTACTTAATTTTTTATTACTGCTGAAAGTTATTCATCAATACAATTTTCTTATAATAAAAAGCTGCGTTAGATCTCCGAGTGAAGCATTAGGCCCTGAATTCTCCAGAAACCGTCCCTTCATTGGGGATTTTTGTCAATAAATTGAAAACTTACCTTTGAATAAAATTTTTCCTAAAAGGTGATGAATTTTATCTGTGTTTCTGCTTTTCAGATGTAATTTTAAACTAAATGGCGGTTTAGGTTGACTGGCTCACTATGACGTGAGGAGAGGAATCTTCTCCACTACAGCTAAGAAATGAGATTATTCAACATGTTCATATTCATCAAATATTTATTACATGTTTTCACATCCTCAAGGCTGGTTCCAAAATTGAATTTACTCAGATAACATCCAGTGGCTTTGAGTTAGCTGACTTAATAGAGTCAGTTAATAGCTTAACGTTTTCCTTCCCAGACTTAAAGCTCATATGGAGCAGGAGTTAGGAGATTATCAGCTGGGATTAAAGACTGGAAGTAAGGAGAAATGAAAGAAAATGTATAGATTAAGGCTGCAGACACAGATAAAGTAAAGTAAAGCTCTTCTAATGTTGAAATGTAGTCTTTTTATGTCTATTTTTGATCTGATTTTATAAAAATTTAGACAGAAAAACAGTAACTTGTTTAAAAAAAACCCATCCAGGATGGACAAACGCAAATGCATTACAAGTGACAAAATACATATTTTAATTGTCGTTCATCAAACAAGCAGCACATTTTAAACCAACAAACTCTAAAAGTCAAGTGAATGTTTTCCAGAGTTTGACCAGATAATATTTTTCTTCTGTTGAGTCAAATGCTCAAAAAGCTCTTCCAGATTATATTCATGCAGCTTGTGTTTTCAAGCTGTTTTCACAGTATGTGGAAATTCAGTCTGGGGTTGTTTTGCCACAAGGTGGGTGTGACCCCAGTGTGAGACATCTGTAATCACGTAACATACTCTATGCATTTTCTGTGAAATGCGGCACCTGAACGCAACATTGTGTGGAGGCAGAAGACGGATGTATTTATAAATGATATAAATAGAAACGATCTCTGTAGCTGAAACAGAACAAGAGACTTAAGTTTCATTTTATCTCTGACAACATTTTCTTTTCCCGTCCTTCTTTTTGTGTAACAAAACTAATAAATACACATATTTTTGGGGCAATAACACTATTTCTTCACACTTTTATGAAGTTTACTGGCTAAAAAATCCAACTACATGTTTGTTTTTAGTTAGTTCTGAGACGTCACCCTTGACCCATTTTAAACTCAGAACCTGCAGTAATGTGTTGGACATGAATGACTGCGTGGGCAATCTGCTCCTCCTTTCCTTCTGTTGTTTTTGGGATTGGTGGCTCTGTTGTTCAGGGGGAAGGCGCACCATAACTTGAGGCTTGGCTCCTTGATAAAGAAAAAAAGAAGCGTGATTGTTGGAAGTCCACCCTGTAACCTGCCTGTGCCCTGGCAGCCTGAAAGGGCCAGCTGGTACTGCCAGCAGCCCTGACAGATGACCTGCTGAGCAGATACTTTTAGCTCATGATTCACCCATCATTATATAAAAATGTACAGTGCAGCATATAATGTACTGAAGCCTTTTCTTGTTGCTGCATTCACAAAGTGCATTGTATTGATTTTAGGACTGAAAGCCTAAAAGATTTACTTAAAACTGACTAAATATCAAAAAGCTTTGATTTAAATATTCAACTAAAAGAGAATTAAATATGAAAAAACAGCCAAAGTTTTGAAACAAAGTGCTGAAATGTAAAAAAAAGGAAAAATCTGAATATTTTACCAACATCTCGACTATTACTTCTACTAAAAATGATAATAATGTTAATTTTATCATAACAGTATCATCTGAAAACTTCTAAAATGTTGTATAATGAAATATTGAAAGAAAAACAAGTTGCAAGGTGTGTATTATTAGCTGTTTCCCCCCATTTTTGCTTCTTTAATTTTACCTCAGCAGTAATAATGTTGTAAACAAACACTTAAATAAACAAAGTCACTTTTGGCTGATTATTGTTGAAATGAACGAAACTGTTTTAGGTGTTTCCTCTGGGTAAAAGTCGGGACTTGTGTAGCAAATTAGAGAACAGAAAAAGTATTTGCACAGTGTGTTGTGTGTGTTTCCATGTGAATATGAACATTTAAACAGAACATTATGTGACACTTTCTCTGAATTAAAATAAAAGACTCAACACAGGAACAAAAAGAGAGAAACGTATGAAGTCTACATGGTGGCTGAAGTATTTGTTAAATACAGGAACTTGAAATTGAAAGCATCTACTTGAACTTCAATGTGACAGTTACAGAAATTACCCAACTCACCGGTCATTTCCCATTTCACTTTCAAATAGGTTTCATTCAGACTAAACTTTGAATGCCTGAACATCTGAAAGGAGCTTTTGTTCCCCGACTGACTGGAAGACAGCTGCCTCTTCTGAAGCTGCCAGCAGTGGTCTGACACTCCCCTCTTAGTCAAACACAAGCCATGTGGCACTCTGCCTTTCTCATCTCCCCAGCCAATGAACTTGTCTTCTTTACACTGGCTGAAAAGGAAGCAAATTGCATCTCAAAGCTGCGAGGGCTGTGATCAAAAGAGCACTCTGATGGGTTTTACAACCTTCCGCTTTGCAGATACCCTTTCTTGCCATCTTTGGACTGAAAGCTATAGTTAAGCATAACTACAAGAAGCACTTCGGGGGGAAATCTCTCACTTTACTCACAAATGCATGATACAATAAAGACAACCAGAGGACATTGGACATTGTTGGGTGCGAAAATGAGTTGGGGATGTGACTTAAGCTACAGGGTAAGAAAAATGCACAGTTGACAGTTGCAGAAAGAAGTCTGCTTTAATGGCTGACATCGAAGTGAGGGGTGTGAAGGGATGCTCACTTCTTTGACTATCTGCTGTGGTTAATGAGTTTAACCTCTTCACAACAGCAAAGAGAGTCAAGACGAGACCAAACAGGGCAAAATGTGGCCTTTGACTTCACATAACAAAGAGCTGATTTTAATTACTTGAACATATTTTAGATGATTCATAAACTCATGATACTCAAACCAAAAACTGTCTATTTGTGCAAAATATAACCAGGACGTTGTAATTTATGCGCAGTAGATATAATCAGAACTATTTATGTTCTGCTTTTGTTTTTTATCGTATTGATACAGCGATCGGGCCGCAGATCTCGTTTATCTCTCCATCTGGATGTGAAGCTCATTTCCTTGGATACAAGCCGAAGCCTTGAATCAATAACAAAATTCCTAAATACATCCTGGGAAGATTTATTGAGCTTTCCAAAACCCTGAGGAAAGTTTCAGATATGCTAATTTAATCAGTCTCGTTCAGAGCCATGTGTCAGAGACATGAAAGAGGACTGAGGGGAAATCTTGCACATGAAGGCAACACGCAGCTTGGAGAGCTCAGCGTGTAAGTGAGGATTACCAGCCTAAATGTAAACACACGCAATACTTATGAATGTCATGAATGTAGTTGATGGAGATTTTCAAATTATTTAAAATAATGTGGTTTTAGACTAAACAGAGTTCTCCAGGGTTCTACCTGTGCAACAGGTGATGATACACAATGTCCTTTTAACAAAATGTGTGTCAGTGATGTCTCATTGCTTTCCCTCCCAATGTGCACGGAAGGGGCTTCGGAGAGAGAAAAAAAGGATCTTTCTCAGGATCCTGCAAAAGAGTCAATATGCATTTTAGGGGTTTTAATTTAAGGAGAGACTTTTGTTAACGTTCATTTAATAGCATCAAACTTTGCTTCATTAATGCCTTATTGTTAATTACCTCCGTCAAGGAAGTAAGTTTAGGGTTTGTTTGTCTGTCTGTTAGTGGGATAACTCAAAAACTTATGAATGGATTTTGATGAAATTTTCAGGAAAGGTCAGAAATAACTCAAGGAACAAACAATTAGATTTGGGGGTGATACAGATTACCGTCTGGATCCAGGAATTTTTTTAGTGATACGGCCTGCGCTCTCTGAGTGCTTTTCTAGAAATAAGTTGGTCACACAAGCTCAAATTTCGATGTGTAGTGATAATTAACTGCATCATACAATCACCAGTCAGTTTCTGTTGTTTCAGATCAACGGGAGGCGCTGATCTCAGGATGGAGCGTGTGTTTAATTGAGCTTCCTCATACAGAGTTAGGTATAATTTATTTCAGCACAAATAGAATAAAAACAACAACAACACGCAGATCTAAAAAGAAAAAAAGATGGAGCAAAAAGATATCAGACAGGAATGAGTAATGAGTAATATAGTAATGTGATTATGTAACCTATAGGTAACATTTACATATGCTAATGTTCATCAAATCATTGGGGTTTGTGGCCACACCCACACCTTTCTGTTGTTTATGTCTGAGCAGGGTAAACAGGTGGATTGTGACATAAGGGGAAGAAAAGGTAATTTTTGTGTGAGGCTGCAATAACTCTATTGTAATAATTATAATAATCCATTAGCATGGCAATACCAAAAGAATATTTGATCCTACTAGATGAAAGTCACTAGTTAATGAAAGGTGCTTGTTAAAAACTTGAAATGCATTTTAAATCTTTTGCAGAGTCTCATAAAAATCTCACAAAAATAATCAGAGAACTCGCAAAAGTAACTCAGGATCCATTTGCACATAAATCCACACATTACAGTGGGGCAAAAAAGTATTTAGTCAGCCACCAATTGTGTAAGTTCTCCCACTTAAAAAGATCAGAGAGGTCTGTAATTTTCATCATAGGTATACCTCAACTATGAGAGACAAAATGAGGAAAAAAAATCCAGAAAATCACATTGTCTGATTTTTAAAGAATTTATTTGCAAATTATGGTGGAAAATAAGTATTTGGTCACCTACAAACAAGTAAGATTTCTGGCTTTCACAGACCTGTAACTTCTTTAAGAGGCTCCTCGGTCCTCCACTCGTTACCTGTATTAATGGCACCTGTGTGAACTCGTTATCAGTATAAAAGACACCTGTCCACAACCTCAAACAGTCACGCTCCAAACTCCACTATGGCCAAGACCAAAGAGCTGTCAAAGGACACCAGAAACAAAATTGTAGACCTTCACCAGGCTGGGAAGACTGAATCTGCAATAGGTAAGCAGCTTGGTGTGAAGAAATCAACTGTGGGAGCAATTATTAGAAAATGGAAGACATACAAGACCACTGATAATCTCCCTCGATCTGGGGCTCCACGCAAGATCTCACCCCGTGGGGTCAAAATGATCACAAGAACGGTGAGCAAAAATCCCAGAACCACACGGAGGGACCTAGTGAATGACCTGCAGAGAGCTGGGACCAAAGTAACAAAGGCTACCATCAGTAACACACTACGCCGCCAAGGACTCAAATCCTGCAGTGCCAGACGTGTCCCCCTGCTGAAGCCAGGACACGCCCAGGCCCGTCTGCGGTTTGCTAGAGAGCATTTGGATGATCCAGAAGAGGATTGGGAGAACATCATATGGTCAGATGAAACCAAAATAGAACTTTTTGGTAGAAACTCAACTTGTCGTGTTTGGAGGGGAAAGAATGCTGAGTTGGATCCAAAGAACACCATACCTACTGTAAAGCATGGGGGTGGAAACATCATGCTTTGGGGCTGTTTTTCTGCAAGGGGACCAGGACGACTGATCCGTGTAAAGGAAAGAATGAATGGGGCCATGTATCGTAAGATTTTGAGTGAAAACCTCCTTCCATCAGCAAGGGCATTGAAAATGAGATGTGGCTGGGTCTTTCAGCATGACAATCATCCCAAACACATCACCCGGGTAACGAAGGAGTGGCTTCGTAAGAAGCATTTCAAGGTCCTGGAGTGGCCTAGCCAGTCTCCAGATCTCAACCCCATAGAAAATCTCTGGAGGGAGTTGAAAGTCCGTGTTGCCCAGCGTCAGCCCCAAAACATCACTGCTCTAGAGGAGATCTGCATGGAGGAATGGGCCAAAATACCAGCAACAGTGTGTGAAAATCTTGTGAAGACTTACAGAAAACGTTTGACCTCTGTCATTGCCAACAAAGGCTATATAACAAAGTATTGAGATTAACTTTTGTTATTGACCAAATACTTATTTATCACCCTAATTTGCAAATAAATTCTTTAAAAATCAGACAATGTGATTTTCTGGATTTTTTTTCCTCATTTTGTCTCTCATAGTTGAGGTATACCTATGATGAAAATTACAGGCCTCTCTGATCTTTTTAAGTGGGAGAACTTACACAATTGGTGGCTGACTAAATACTTTTTTGCCCCACTGTATATTGCCGAATTAATAAATACCTCAGTCGACACACTGAAAATATAAATGAATATCTCATATTTAGTTAATGTATAATTGAGTTTATATATTTTTTTAGGCCCAGAACACCCCCCCAAAAAAAAAAAAAAAAAACAAACTGTGTGGTATTGAGTTGTTTAGAGTGTAAAGTTTGCAGCTTCCTGACATTCAATGTTTCAAAAAGCCTTCAACAGATGTAGTCAAAGACTTAGACATGACCATCTCTTAGTTCTGAATCAATCCATGTGTCCAAACTTCTTATTAGTTCTGCACATAAAGCTGACATGTATATCCGTATGAAAAGTTAAGATGTACAACAGTGATTTATAAATATAAATAAAACTGCTTTTTAAAATATTAATCTCAGCTTTGAAAACCTTCTGACAGAAGAGCCGACCACTTCAGTGTGTGTTTGGTCAGCATGCCTGCTTTACACAAAGAATACATGATGAAGCTCCAACTTTTTAAAAAGAAGTTCATTTGAGGATTAAGCCTCATTTTGGAAAGTTCTGCTCATGTCAGAAACCAATTTTTATATGTAGTTACTCCGTATATTCTCTGAGGGACGAGTTGCTTTTAGAAAAAAAAAACTCAGTACGATTGGTTAGTAAGATGAATTCAAAAGGTCTGCAGACAGTTTCTGCTGTGATTGGGCCAACTTACATTATTACTGATTTGTCTACAGCAGCTTTACGAATTATTTATTGTTGTTTAGCTATAATACAGTCAGTCCCAGACACTTATGCTTTGCTTCAACATGCAGAGAGCATGTTGACTCTGTCAGCTTGGAATCTGAGATTCAGCATAAACAAAACTGAACAGAAAAAACAAAAAGATGAAACTCATGGCCATGTGTTCACTGCGGTGAAAGACGCTCTTTCAGCCTGCAGGATGTGTTGTGTGCCTGTCTATGTTTTCATGGTCTTTGATTCAGGTTTTGATAACTTATCATCTATTTGATGTGTGTTGAACCACACAGAATGCAAGGCTGTCTCTTCCTCTCATGCTACACCATTCGTCTATTTTATCTCTGTCAAAGAACTATAAAGACACAGTCTCTGACAAAAATCTATGGAGCACCTAATGATAAGCTCGTCGTTAAAAGGCTAGTTTTATCTCCACACATGGGGAAATGAGAAATCCCTCAGATTACAGGATTGATATTAAAATTCACAGAACATAAAAAATATCAACAAAAGGGGCAGTTTTTAATTGTTTATTACCTCTAATAGCGTTATTCATCAAGTCAGAAACACTTTGAGGTATTTTCTTTGAAACTTTGCATCTGAGCGCTACATGGATATATTTTATTTATGGTAACTTTAAAGCTGTTGATTCAGGTTGGGTCTGTTGCATATTATCAATCTTTTTTTTTTTGCTCAATTACATTTTTAAAAAGAAGAAGATGATCTATCTGACCCGAGTGAAAAGGTTTTAGTTTTTTTAACTAACCAGTAACTTTTAGTGAAGTTGTGACAGAACAAATTTCAATATGTGATCAGTTTGTTTTCCTGCAAAACTTATAAGTAGGTTGAATTAATGAAAAAGTTGTTTTGTTATTAATTCAGTCATGCACCTTTTAGCTACATCCGTATTTTTTTCTTTTGATGTAAAATTAAGATAAAACTGAAATAAAAAGTTCATTCAAACTGAATTAGTTCACAAAAAGCTCAAACAACAGAAAACATCATTTCTTTAGCCCATCAGTTAGTTTTTTTCCCCTTAAATTGTGTTATCAACCTTTAAAATGTGCATGTTTTGTATCGCTACCAGCTGCATTGCAACACAGTAACTCCACATTCAGAAATACAGTTTAAACTGTGTTTCGTTGGCTGATGTTGAATAACCACTCAGCTCATGTTAACCACCTTCCAAGCCAACTTCCAAAGAAAAAAGAAACAACTCCAGAGCTCAATTGAAGCTTTATGAATCTCATTTTTGAAAATCTGGAGAGCACTCAGGAGAGCCGCGGCCTCGTCTTCAGCGTTGGAGCCGAAGCAGAATCTGTTCCGCTGAGCTCCAAAGAGCAGCAGACCCAATCGATTACTCTTTGATCGCCTTTCAGCAGCTCCTTTCTCAGCTCACCATGGGGGGGGGGGGACTGCTTCTTCATGTGAATTGTAACTGTCAGAAATGGCTTTGGTTAGATGTTGGTAAGCTGCTGGTTCGGCCACCTGCCTCATTCATTTCTGGCTCGTAACCACTCGCTGCTCTCTTCCTCATTTAGCTCCGAATGACAGATTCCACTCTAAAAAGAACTGCGCCAAAATGTTGCTGTGGGTTGCTGCTGCCAGGGGAATGAATGTGTCATCCACAGACGCTGAAATTCAGAATGACATTTCTTCTAAAAGATTGCCCCTGAGCAAACCTGCCATGTTTGTTTACACATGAATAAGCCGTTACTGCTCATGCCTCTTCACAACGTTTATGACGACGGTCTCAACTGTTGAACCACATGCAAGTTACAATCTTTACAAAACAAAATCTATCACTTTTGAGAAAGAATAAAATAGTAAATTCCACGTTTATTCTTTAAAAGAGTTTGATATCATGATGTTGTAAGTAGTTTCTTTTTTAATGGTCAATTAAAATAGTGTGTTTAAACATTCACCCAGTAATAAAAGTGATGCTCTTATTTGTAGCATCTTTTTAAATCTTCTTTTTTTTTTTTTCAACATTTCACATACTGTATGTTGAATCATCCTCTGACTGATATGCAAATATATATATATATATATGTGTATATATATACACGTATATACTGCATATATCTGAACCTGAGTTTAGTTTCATCTCCATCTGAGTCATTCACTTTTTTCCACATCTGAAAAGCAAAACACCTGATTCTAAAAAGCGTAAGCAACATTCAAACCTCTGGGGACGACTGAAGCAACCACAATACTCAACCTTGTTTGTTTTCGTTCACCTTCCCACTTACTGACTCTACCTGCATTTGTATATGTACTTAAACACTTTTAATCCTTACAGAAATTTCAAAAGATAAACTGGCTTTATTTAGTTTTTTTTTTTTTCTAATATCTAATTTGATTATCCAAATTTGTTTTTTTTTTTCTGTTCTGGGACTCGAGGTTTAGATGATTTAGTGTTCATAAAACACAATAACAGTGTGTTACTTTAGAGGTGAAAATGTACTGTCAGAGTGTTGAGGTCAATTAAAAAGTGAAAGGACTAGTACTCAAATAAAATTTTTTTGACAATTAAGTCTCCTCTGTGAAGGTGTGAACTTTGGGTTTTGTATCATTGCAGATACTTTATTGATTAGGATAAAACCTCATTGAGTACTTTAGATGTTTATTTACATCTCATGTGTAGGGGGTGGGTGCTCTGCATGGAGGAGATCCTAAGAAAGACCAAGACCCTTCTAGAGAGATTATATACTGTACATTGTAGTTTGGGAATGAAATGGGACACCCAGGAGGACCTGAAGAGTGACGAGTGTCATTTGAAAGAGGGATGGCTGATTTTTCCTCCTGGATCTGCCGTCTGAATGACTCAACATTGCATGAGTAGAGGAAAATGAATGAATGGACTTTAGTTTAAAAAAATACACTAAACAGGAAACCTGAAGATACTACATAAAGCAAGACAAAGTATTTTTAGATGTATCACCACACGTAACTTTATGTGTGAATATTTTGCTTTTAAAAAGCTTTAAAACACCTAAAACCAAACTAACAAAAAAAAAAAAACTTCTCCAAATAATCCTTTTAAGTAATGTAATAACCCCACCAGTAGAGATGACAGGAGGTGAATCAATTTAATAACAGCATGCAGTTTCATGTTAGTCAGAATAGAGTGCTACACATAGAAAAACAAACATTCACACTCTAATAGCAGGTCTGGTGTCTACAAGCAGGTAGTTTTTCTAAAATCCTAACAGTAGTGGAAACATAATGATCAACATAAAGAGACAAAGTGAAGACCTTGTAAAAATTTAAATCAACAAAAATGTTTCATAATATATCATTCAGGAGAATAATAATCTTTGTAAACTGTCATAATATGCATCTGGTGGATTTTAAACACAGTAATTGAAATTTAAAGGGTTTTGACTAAAAGAAAATCATATAAAAGACGGTTAAAATTCACATAATTACCTGTAAAAACGGCCATGGTGGGAAGCTTTATCAGTATACTGCATGTGATGAACCCTTCAGGAGTTATGTCTTTTTTCATACAGGTAGTGCCAAGTAAAATAATTATGACACTGAAACCCATGTGTGTGAGCCAACTAGTCCCACCGGTAATCCAAAAGGGAATGACAGTATTGGAAAAGGGAAAGGAAAGTAACACATTTTCATTATAAATGTAACTGTTGACATGAGGTGAAGGTAATACAGTACAGTTATGCTAGTTAACATTAAAACAAACATGTTATTATTGGTAATAACAGAGCTAATGTTGATTACAAAGACTCAGAGATGATCTGGACATCTGCTTAAAGGTCAAATAAACTTGGATCCAGCTCGTCGTGCGTCACTGGTTCATCTCTTGTTGGCATTTTAAAAAGACATTTTACACTCTTAGTGAGAATTGCCAGGAGTTGGAGAATGGAAGTAGCTCTTTTGTATTTGCTCTTTTGATTTATTATGTGAGATCAGATGTAGTCCCTGCTCCTGCCTGTGGTTAGTATGTGCTCAAAGCCAATGATGTGTCTCTCTGAATTCATGTGATGGTGCCCTTGGGCGGTTAGTCTCTCAGGTGCTAGTGACCCTCCTGTTTTCCTGAATAGCTGCTGTGCTGGGTTCACTGGAGTTGAAAGTCTATCAGATTTAATTGATGGAGACCCTCCAGAGTCAATGAGGCTAGGAAAGCAGGACAGCCCCTCTCTTTGGCAAGCCAGGAGGCCATTCGTGAGGGGAGTCAGGATGAGGGGCTGTATGTGATGTTCATGAGTGAACCCAGGGCTTCGGAGTAATGGTGTGTGTCTACCCTGGTGCCACGCCACATAAACTTAGGAACTCCCTGTCAGATCGAGACACAGGGCCTACGGCAACACACAGGAGGAGTCTGCAAAGAATAGACTCAGCATCTCAAATACTTTGTTATCACGTGTTATCACAGTTTGGGTGCATAAGAAGACAGGAAAACGTTGCATATCTTCAAAGACTCTCACAGCTTGATTGCATTATTTCAAGAATACATTTAGTTTATATAAATTATTACATTAAAAAAAATACCTGGATTCTTACAGTTCTCTGTTTGTGTTGTCATTCCTCTTGGAGGAGTCATTAAAAAAGATGACAAGTGCCAGAGATTCTGATCACAGTCATTTGAATGCAAGCAGCACAGGCTCACACTCACAGCTCCTCACGGCAGCATCAACAGTCTCAATAGATAGCTCCTGTTCTAACAAGGAGAATCTGGGACAATTGGTTTTGTCACATTGGAAGGATAAATAAGCAGCTCTGACAAGCTGTTTTCTTACACAGACAGCAATCAGTCAAAAACCAAACCGTGTGCTGTTTGTTTCTTTAACAGCCCAAATAGGACAAACCAACTACTGCCTCTTAAACAGGCCCTTCACATATTTTTCACCTTTGTTGTCTGCAGATCTTGTTTTGCTCACTGTACCAACTTTATAAAAAATGAACCTAGGATTTTTTTCCTGAATAGACACTGACAAAACATCACAGTTACAGTCAAGAGGACAGCTGCAGTTGCCACACAGGCCTGAGGCAGATGTGAGTGTGTATTATCACCTGTCTGTTTTGCAGTTTGTACAACATCCTGGAGGAACACTGGAAGCTAAAAATGACAGAATTTTTACAGGGACATGGTTGCTTAAGCAAGGGGAATGGTAATATGTAGCTCTGCTTGATCCAGTATAGGCAAAAAAAAAAAAAAAAATGATGCTGGAACCATCAGAAATAAATCAGTCTCATTTCTTAGCCTCTCCGTGAAGCCAACAACCTCCTTTCAGCTCCAATCACTTCCAAAAGTCCAGTCATACAGCAATCAGTAACAGAAAAGATCAAGACATTCACAGAAACTGCCTTTAACTTAAATTTTGTGGGGTATCCACTTTTACATTTTCACATTTGCATAAGTAGATTCACATGTTGATCAAAAATTATCTGCTGCTATTTTGAGGGAAACAGTTTTGCCATGAATTACATTTGCATAAAACTGAAATGTCTGAAAATCTTCCCCAACCTCGTTGTTGCGGCTCTGAGTGGGTAGACAAATATTCCCAACCTCTGTGTAGCCAGAGGTGCTGCCGAGGTTGAGCTTGATATATACAGATGGGGAGTGTGGAGAGCGTGTAGGATGAGACGTTCCTGAGTTGCATTGGGCACATAAATAAGAGAGCAACACAAAGCTATCCCCCAGGACTGCTGTCAGTTGGCATCTTAACACTCCGGATACTAATGAGAGACAATGCTGCATCACGCACCTTATGCAACGTGCAGCGCACAGATGGATTAGGTCGTACAAGCTCAAAGTAAGATGAAGGTTTGCATTGTGATGTTTGAATTAGAGGTGGAACTAAAATGCAGTTTAATAACATTTAAAATGTTATAAATCACAGACACCGGTAAAACCGAACCTACACTTGATCTTGCAACAGACGCTCAGTCTAAATTAAATCTCAAACCTGTGTGAAAGTGAAACTTTAATGTTTGTTGCTAATGTTATTGTGACCAACTCAGATAAACATGTATGTCCGTATGAGATCAAATTTAAAATTGAAACACATGCACCAAGCTGGAGTTGAAAGTTATTATATGTGATAACATTCATTCAGCATTGTTTTGTCTTTTCTGATACAATTACTCAACAACTTGATTTATCACTAGGCTGAAGCAGTTTTCTCTTTTTGATACAATTTTTAAACAAAACCATTTTTATGATCTAATTCAATGTAAAAATCAGAACCAGAATCAGCTTTATTAAGTGTTTATTAAGTGTGTTGCAGGATCACTTTTACCCTTGTACTGATTGCACATTATTATTCATTCATAAAAAAAACATAATTAATTAATAAAAATAAGTACAGAGTATAGATATGTATAGGTATAACTAGATATTCATCACTCTAGAAAAGTATAGGTCTTGGTTAGATCAGAACTAGTGATCCTCTCTGCTGACTTGATAGTTGGTTGTTTTCTGGCTAGTTTGGTTGCCGAGCCAAACCAGACGGACTGGTATGGAATTTTAGAAGGACTGTGTTCACCAGCAGCTCTTATTGCAAGTTAAACTTCTTGAGATGCAGCAGGAAGTTCAACTTCTGCTGGACATTCTTAATGACCATTTCTGTGTTAGCTGTCCATTTCATGTCCTGAATGATGGTGGTCCCCAGAAACCTGAATGTGTCTAGACACAATGTTATCAATTCTATCACAATAGTTTTTCAAATGTGTCATGTTGTGAGGTTGGAGCAAACTCTAATGGCACCCAGACTTCAGACCGACACAAGATTAAAAGGTTTAAAACAATGAGTTTATTGTTCTCCACAGGTGACAAGTTATAAAATGACCAAGGGTTATAAATGTGCAGGAGAACTAGAGGACTGGAACCAGTGGACCTCAGGAGGAGATCTGGCAGTGGAGGAGAGAACAGGTTAGTGGATTGTGGTGCTGGAGGTTGAAGGTTGCAATTATGGTGTGTGGGGATTGTGCTCGCAGACTTACGGGTGCAGGTGATGGGTGTGACATCAGGAACTGGAGCTGAGCCCTCTGGATGGCGCGGCAGATGGCCAGCGCGGGAGGTAGAGGCACTCAGGAGTGGGGAGGCGAAGCCCAGGAGGAAGAGGAACTGGAGGCGATGGAAGACAACAAGGAGGTAAGTATCTATGTAACAATCACAAGGTAAAAACTATGAACAGCCACACGTTACCACATAAAGTAGTGGAACCAACTGGCGTCTGTCTCTGGTTCCTCCTCAGTTTTTATCCCAGCTCGGGAGGGGCTGGGTGATGAGCCACACCTGTGCCTGATCAGCTGTTGCCACACAGCTGCTGCCACACCCTGGAATGACAGGTTAGTAGGAGAACAACACACCACACACCAGTGCTGGAACCTGACAAAATATTGAGCTCTAGATTTCTCTGACTGCCTCAGAGGACCAGCTGTTCTACCAGCTGTTACAGTTTATATGCAGACTTGACACTATCTCAAATAAGGCTGATAAACATTGTGTCATCTCCAAACTTAAGGGGTTAACAGATGGATCACATGAGTAGTAGTCATTTGTTCAAAGAGAATAGCAGTGGGGAGAACATACATCCCTGGGGGGCGCCAGTGCTGATGGTCTGGGTGGTGCATGTTATTTTGTCTAGCCTCACCTGTTTCCTGTCTGTCATAAATTTTGCATGGAGGACTTTTAGGACAATAGTATTGGATTTGGATCCGAAGTACCCAAACAGCATCCTTGCAGCGTTGAGGTGCAGGAGATCCATCATGTGTTGAGTTTAACATTAAAGCTCTTTATTGTGGAAGTTTAACATTACAAATAAAGGTAAAGATTATTACAGTACTTAGTTAAATAAACAATACGCCTATTGTAGAGTCTTCATTTTGCTATCATCAGTTATGTTATAATTTGGGTTGTTTTTTGATTGGTTTTATTATAATTTGTTTAATTAAGTACGATTAACCATAACAAATAACTTTCCTTCCTTGACAAAAAGTGATCTGGAGTCTGTGCACTTAAGATGTGGAGATGCACATTTCTACACAATAATAGTTTTTAAGCATTACATAACTAATTTAAATTAAAAATTTTATTAAAAAGATAATGTTTTGTCATGCAGCAGCAAAGTAACAATACAATTGGACACCTAGAAAAAATATCTGATGTGCTATTTTCCCAAAATGTCTCATTCATACAGATGGGATGGAATTAAAACTTATACTACCCCCAGCCACTAGGGGGCGCTTGTTTCTTCCTATCTTCTACTTTAGCATTAAGTTCCTGTGTGTAGTACATAGCCTACATTAATAAAACAAACATACTCAGAATTTGTACAATCTTTTTATATTTATATTTAGTGCACAATGACACAAACCCAAATTAAGATGCAATGATTAATTTTAACCAAAAGTTATATTGTATTGTTAATTCCCAAAAACAACCAACAATGAAGAAACAACAGAGAAGGATTTTGAATGAAATGCTTGGTTTAAGATCATTAGCATGACTCTGATCTGATGGGCTCAAAGGCCTGAACATGTTTTTATATTTTGTTATTTGATATTCAGAAAGTCCCCAGTGATGCACAGGCAAAGGGTGAGCAATAACTGCTTTTCACAGTTTCAGATCAGTGGAGCTCCAATGTGTGAGACGACCCCAGCAAAGACTGGAGGTGATAATGGGAAGGGGCGAAGGTCTATGTTGTTCACTTCAAATTTTTATGCAGCTTAAGACAAGAGGAATTTCTTCACTTGGACAGTCACAAATTAGTGAAAGCTCTTTAATAGAGAAACAAATTAAATAGTTGATTAGTTGTGATTTAAAGCACTTGCAAATGGTGGTTAATCTGTACCAGTTCTAAAACACTGTAATTTATTTGAACAGCAAAGGCTGTGGCTAAATGTTGAACGTGACCCGATTATTTTTAAATCAAAGTGCTGCCTTTATATTTAAATAGGCCAATATTTTATTCTCACAGTATAAATATTGACTAGAGTTTTATTCTAAAGCATGAAATAATTAGTGTGTTTCTGAAGATGGACTGACGCATTAATTTTGTGATACTTGGCTCGACTTTTAAGAGTAACACTTTCTCAGTTCTTTTATATTTATAACTCACATCACATTTGTGTCTTTCACAGTTTAGGTGAGATTTTTCACCATGTAGTTGTTATTGTGCTTTTACCTTTCAACAAGTGCAGTTTAAATCTTCAGAGTCAGTATGGGCTTGTGATACACATGAGGAGTTAACAGATGTTTGATTAAAAATCTTCATGCAAAACATAATTTTGTATTCTCACATTAGAAATTATTCAAAGGAGTCTTAATCATGTGCTATGCACTGCTACAGATCTCCTAACACACGGAAAGATTGCATTCATTTGTTTCAAGATTTTCTACATAAATGTTGGTGCACATTTGCACATTGGAATGTATTTACAAAAATTACTGTTCCACAACCATAAGGAGGTGCACAGCTAGAATTGCCAGCCTAGATGTGCTCTGTAAAAAATAAATGAAGCGTGACAACACCAGACTGGAGGAGAGACAAATCTGGATACCAGTCATGTGTTGAACTATACAACAAAATATGCAGAGCCTTTGTGCCAATTAAAAAAGAAACCACCCATTTCATGACAGTTATCTCACTTTTTACTCTTTTTTCTATCTAATATGGAGATTTGGAAAAAAAAATACTGATATGTGTACCCCAACCCGGAATAAAATGAAGACAAATTGTTAATCAAAAAACAACAACATGTATTTATTGATGCCTTCTCTAAGCTGCTGTTGTTAATTTTTTACAAGTATTTCTTAGTATATAAATAAAATACTATATTATGAATTATTTCTGACTTATATTGTTAGTTCAGACATTTTTGAAGTACATCTCTTTGCAAACGTTTTGAATAATGAGTATAATCTCATGGATAACTGCTGTCATAAAAAAACAACTCGAATCTCCAAACTTTCACTGTGGTTACAGGTGTTGGTTATTTTATAAATCTGTATGCTGCCATCAATAAACGATCAGATACCAAAATGGTTTACATACAGCAGCAAAATGTAGCAATTCTGGTGAATTTATTAATATTTCATCTGAAAAAATATGTCATAGGAAATGCTAAACAGTGTACAGGAAGTGACATCCAGGTGCCATGGAAGTGCTAGATTTTGCCCCTGCTGGTTCCATTTATGAGTGTAAATAACCGTAGACTTCCATGTAAACAACTGCGTAATGCAAAATTAATGGTTGTGATAAGAACTTAAATATAATTTTCATGTTAACCTATGTGAAATTTTGGACTTACCTGCATTTGACTTGTTGTTAGTTCATCATTCCTCTCAGAAACTCTATTTCTCTAAACTGAGGCTGTTCATGAAGCTTTCAGCAATAAGTAATATACTAAATGTTCATAACTTTTATACAGAAACACATTTTTTAAATGGTTGAAATATTAAATTAAAATCCACACAGTAGCTACGAGTTAATAAAATAAATACACAAATAAATCAACAGACAACCACAAACTCAATCATTTTTACAAATAGACATTAAAATATGAGAGCAGCAGCAGATCTTCAGGTTTGTTTTCCTAGTTGAAAATTTGCACAGATCTAACCTTCAGGTTTTTAAAGTGTAGTGACAGAGAAAGATAGAGCCACTGGCAAAGACCAGCTTTTTGTATGAAGAGTTTGTTGCAGTGTGGGCTGCCACAGAGAGCAAACACCAAGGCTACATGTGTGGTGATGCATAATAAAGACATGTCAGAGTGAATAAGCACAAATAACCACCGTATTTTGACACTGACGCTTGTTTACTCATTAAATACTAAAACTCCTTTCCTTCATGATTAAATATTAAAATATTTGGAAACTCTGACAGAGAATCAAAACAAAAATGTTGCAGCATTTCTTTTTTGAGGAACTCTGTGAGCTATATATATATACATTCAGAGACATGTTGAATACATTTGTAAAAGTAATACAGTTTCATGTTTACATTAGATGCTTTTCTCCACCTCACAGCTTCCCCGCTCCTGTAAACACTTATAAATTGTGCTAATCTCTTAATGAATACCCCAAAAGACCACAGATGGTTCACCTTCAAAAATATTTCTATTCTTTGGGAGCTGTTTTCATCAGATAAATTTTTTCATTACATTTAATTTTTTTTTCATTTCTCCATCTGGAAATATCCACATATTATCTGATATATTAGAGATACTTATTCATGTTTAATTCAGGTTTAATTCTCTTGAATATTCTGCAAAATGTTGAATGAAAAAATAAAAGAAATGTACTACAGTACAGAAAAACATGACATGGTTTACAGACTTAGAGGTTTGAATATTAATAACCCAGTTTCACTACACTACATATTAATTTATTCCAATTTTTGCTGTAATTACTTTGTGTTATTAAGCGAAATGCATGAATGAAGCTTCCCCCGGACAAGTTGTGGATCCCTGTCAACAACACATACATCCTGTTGTTCTTTTGACCAATCGCATGCCGTTTTGACAGATACCTGCCAAATATGAGAAACACATCATTCTAAATCTGTTAGAGTGATAAAGACTGCCATCATTTCCTTCATCTCAGAACATTACCTGTTTTATCTGACACCAAGGGCATTTTAGATCAAATAGCAACATCTCTTGCTGATCAGTAGGCAGAATGCACCACCTGGGAAGCAACAATGTGACACCTGTCAGTGTCGGAGCATTAACAGTGTCAGATGCTGACAGGTTATGAGCTGTTGTCTGTGAGAATCGTGGCTGCTGAGCCACCATGTTCTGGAGGCCTTTGATCAACCTGCATCCCTGGCCCATTGGAT
This sequence comes from Pachypanchax playfairii, assembly GCA_006937955.1. NCBI lineage: Eukaryota > Metazoa > Chordata > Actinopteri > Cyprinodontiformes > Aplocheilidae > Pachypanchax > Pachypanchax playfairii. Next base: position 1,138,024 of record SSNP01000084.1, read on the forward strand.
GAAACGGGCACTGGGGCAGAACAGTGTCTTTGAAAATCTCAATCATCTGCTACTGATAAGGCCATTATACATTTGCTCTTTGCCTTCAAGGCAGTAATCAAATGTGACAGAGACTAGCCTGCTGGTGCTCCCGCAGGGAGGCAATGAGGTGTGTCCCATCAGAATTTTGACAGGGGAGTTATTGGATGTTTTCATTTTGGTTGCAAATATGTGGTGAACTGCGGCAACCCCAGCAGCCAAACAGTCAATATTTGACGTACAGTTAAGTGTTGGTGTCACCATATACTGTATGTCTAAAGACAAAGTTAATCAATGTTTTTGTCAATATGTTTTTAACCAGTGTGTTACAGAAGTAGCTAAAGCAATTTATAAAAATTGGTCAAATAATTTATTCCTTTAAACCATAAAGATTAAAACTACTAGTCCTGAAAAAACTTCACCCCATGGAGGTTTAAAGTTTTCTAAAAAAATGGCTTTTATTTTGTGATGAAAGCTTTAATAAATCATGAACGTCTCTGAATTAATAGACTATGCATTTCTGGAAAATAAATAAAAAAACAGAGAGTAAAACTTGAGTTTAGCTGTCTTTAATATTAGTTCGTATCCAACTAGAGCTTTTTGTATAATACTTCCTGCTGCTTCTCTGTGTAAACACAAATCAAATAAAATCAGTCAGATTACAGCTAATTACAGTCTGTTCTGTTTTCTGTTTTTTTTTCTTGACAGCAGAGAGCTGCATGCTGAACTTTATTTTTTAAAAAACAAAATTACTTTATAAAACACTAAGAAATCATCAAGAAGCTGCTTTTTAAAATGGATAATTTAATAATGTATACATTTCTATCTTTTTTACATGTATAAAATATAATCCGTCTTTCATACATCCCAATGAGCTCGGTGGAAAAACAAGAGAAGAATAACAAGCATGACTTTAGACAGAAACGAAGAACTAGTTTCCATCTAATCTTCTCCATCGCACATCTAAAATCCAGTGGATTAGACCCTGCACTCCTGAGCTTACTATCACACTGGGGACTACTGGTGCATGAAACATCTCTTATCACCTTCATTTGATTCATGCTTTTACTGTCAAGTGTTCCTCCTCCGTCTTACAAAAATGGATGCCACAATACTCAGGTCATCTTTTGTGTAGATTTCAGGTATTATGGCAGAAAGGTTGTAAAAATGTACTTTGAAATGAATATTTTTAAGGAAACTTAAAAATAGAAGGATTTACTGCACAAAAAATAAATAATAAAAATTGGATGGAATTTGGTAATTGATAGTATTTGTCAGAACATATGAAGGACACCAATCCATCATTTGCTCATTAAAACAGCTGAAATGGAAATCAAAGAACTATAAAACACGGACTCATATCAAGTGCAGAATAGGGATCAGCTCCAGTACTTCGAAGGGGATTATCAGCCAAGCTCACCAGTTCTTCAAATGGCAAGTGATGCAGAGAGCTGCACCAGCAAGGCAACTAGCCACAGCTATTTCACGCACATTTCACTCCCCTCTGCCTCGCCGTTCCTTGAGGCAGTGACCTTTGCAGTAATATTTCCATAGACATGTTGTTAATGGACAGGGCTGACATATAAGAACGATTTGCGAAGTTTGACATCAGGGATTATATAAGAACCAGAGTCATTTGCAGCGTGTTCAGGAGGAAAAGTGTCTGTGTCTTTTTTAAGGTTTTAGTCTCAGGGCAGTTGTTTGCTCTCTTGATTAGGTGATTAGCAGTAATTATATAAGAATGTTCTCATTAAGTCACTGAAGTGAAAAAAGGGCAGAAAAAAAGAGTACTGATGGTTTTATTTAAACTCACATGCTTGGCTCATTATTTGTCAAAATGCTGCATTTACAGTTTTTTTTCTCTTTTATTCATTTATTTTTTGTTTTTTTAATTGGAGTTATTAGAACAACATTCATTTTTATTATTTACTAACACACACAAAAAAAAACAGACATCCAAATTTAATACATAAAAATAAATGAATAAAAAACATAAATAATCACAAGATAATGAACATAGAAGACCAATTATTAGACTATCACTTTTTACAGTGGTATTCCTTATCTTTTAAAGTATTTTTAGTGGAAAAATTATGAACAATTAGCATCTTACCTCTTACTAACTGAACAGCCTCAGTTTGGAGAAATAGAGGTTTATTTTCCAGCAAGACATGATAAGAGCTAATTACAGTAGGAGCTGAAGCAAGCTGAGTTTGTGGCGTCATAAAACACCTTCAATCCCCAAACTTTTACAGTGTTTATATGAATAGGATTTTACACTGAAGAATATTTTTCATTACACTGCTGTTAGACGGCAGAAAAATCCTGAATTTCTGACCAAAAGTGTTATACACTGACTGGGAGGAGCTACAGACAGCTAACTCTGTCTCTATACTAAAACTCTTTGTAAACAGTTATTTAAATAATATGTTTTATCGAACAACCTTGTCAGTCAGGTAAGTTAATAATGTTTCCTGCATGATGGTGAGATCATTGTGAGGAGGACTAATCACATGTAAAGTACAAAATAAAGAAATATGAAGAAATTAAACTGTTTAAACCATTAAACCATTATGGGAAAATATTTTATGGACATAATTTTGTTTCAGGGGCTGCGCAGTGGAGCAGTACTGTTGCCTTGTAGTGAGAGGGTCCTGGGTTTTAAACCAGACTGGGACCAAAAACACACTTGAGGTTAATTTGCAACTCTAAATTTTCTCAAAGTGTGACGATTGTTTGTCTGTGGCCCTGTGATGGACAGTCGACCTATCCAGGTGTGAACCCGCTTCCAGCCCACTGACTGCTGGAGTTAGTTCCCCGCGACCCTAAACAGCAATAAGTGTGTTTAGATGATGATGATAACGTTTGTTTCATAAGGCACTAAACTATCATTTAATTTCAAATGAATTAAAATGAACAGTTATCCTAATGTGCAGGAATGAATAATGCATTTCGTGAACTTCCATATTATGGAATATTATTAACTTTTTTCTAAATACAGATAATTTTTCAAATATTCGACATGCCAGAAGTTTACATTTCAATGGCTAATACTTAATTCTTCTAATACATCAAAATCTGTTTTTCATACATATAAAAGCACTTAATCAATAATAATATTAACCATTATTAATCTGCAGTGGTTACAATCTTCAGTTGATTTGGTTGAACAAGCTGTAGAGATGGAATTTCCAGAGTTGAAGAAAAAAAGTCGTCTCTTCTCTGTCTCAACGTGCACAGTATTATCTTCTTTCTGCAGCATGTTTAAAGCCCTCATAAACTCAAGCATCAGCTCATACATGTTGCTGAAGGTGATGGGGTGGAGGCATGTGTCAGGTTCTGGGGTTTTTGGTTTGTTTATTTATCATTATTGAGGTTTTGTGAAGTTGTGCTTTCGCCTTGTTCCTCATGTGTCTATGTGTATCTAGTGTTTTGATTCATCCCCAGCCGGTAGGTTCAGCTTTTATTTCCTCTTGAATTAGTTTCCTGTTTTGCTTTTATTTTGGTTATGTCTGTACTTCCTGTTCTCCTCATGTGTCTTTCAGTATCTTGTCAGCTCAGCTTGTGTCTTCAGTCTAGTGTTTTTCCATTCAGGTGTTTCTTGTTTCTGTGATTAGTTCCTGTGTTTTTTTCTCCCCATGTCCTCAGATGTTTTGAGTTTTGTAATCAGTTTGGTGTTTGTATTTAAGTCTCATGTATGTGTTAGTCGGCGTCGGTCTGTTGTCACAAAACCTTGTAGGTCCCAACTTGTATGTCGCTAGTCTGTCTTGTCCCGTCTCCTGGAGCGTTCCTCCAGGTTCTGAGGTGCCTCTGCGCTGGCCGCCCGCCGCGCCGTATGAGGACTTTGAACACGGGTTCCCTTGTCGTGTCTCCACACGACCGTCTCCTCTTGTCTCAGTCTCTGGATTACTTTTGTGTTTTTCACCCCTGGACTTTCATCCCTTATGTAAGTTTGTTTTTGCTGCCCCGTCAGCATTTTTAGTTCTTATTAAACTTTTTGCTCTTTAATTTTGTGTTCCTCCTCACTGCATTTTGGTCCAACTTTAAAACCTCCACCACACCTGACATGATGAGCTTGAGTTAACATTATTCTTGTATACACTGTGAGATATAAAACTTTGAAAAGTTAGGACACAAACAGTTTCTACAGAGGAAGAAGACATTATAAAAGCAGAGATGGAAGGTACATATATTTCTTTAGAACTAAAACTGAATTAAAACCACCTTTAACATGTTTGCAACATTTCAGGAACATTTTTGTTTTTATATTATGTTGTAAAGATAGAAAGTTTATCTTTCTTATGTTCTAGTCAGTAAAATTTCCAATCACAATTGTTACAGTTACCAAGAAAAAAAAAGGAATTGGACAATAAAAGCTGGACAGCCACAAGCGAGCCTGGTCAGATCGCAGCCTTCTGGCTTTAAGTGGTTCAGAATAGTCTCATTTTCCCCCTCCGAGTTACACAGTGCTGCTGCCGATGTTAAACATGTCTGGTGAAAACACTGAGAACGCTGGAGTCTCAACATGCATTCAGTTTGATTACCAAAAACATGGAAACTTAATTGCACTCATTGTTATGCGTTGTCACTTCACTGGTCAACATGCTGCTGAATATCGATGAGCACTTGATAAACCACGGTTTCGCTGAGCATTTGGAGGAAGAGACAGGCAATCGCCCAACATGACTCCAAGGACAAAAACATCCAAATCAGACTCTAGACTCTGCTAAATGGATGTTACACTGCAAACTATTAGATATTGGATTTGCAGATTATATTGCCTTGTCAAATTAGGTTGAATTTACTCAGTTAATTCTGGTGATGCCAGTCAACATGAGGAACCGCAGACTCTTCCAGGAATAGAGGCGTGCATATTATCTTACTGTCACATTATCAGGTTGCCCGTAAGAGAAATTTTATTCTGTTTTTCTTACTTGATTTCACACACAAGAAAAGATTTGATTATTTTTCAGCTGTGTCAACAGATCTTTACTAGAGCTGTCTGAAGCCTTAAGAAAAAAAAAAAGTTGCAGCTGTTTTAAATGCATGAGTTTACCGGGGTTCATGACCCAGGCCTGATGACATAAAGGGCCCAAGTGGCTTTGATAGGAAGAGGGAAAAAAAAAGCCTCATTCAAAACTCTGGGAGAAAAATAAATTATTCCTTGTGGTCCACTTTGACACAGTTGGTGTGAGACGGAGCATGGGGACTCTCTTGCTGTCAGCATTTAGCCAATGAACAACTGCAGTTTTATCAAGCTAATTCTGATGGAAGGACAACACAAACTTTTTTGAACCATGTGGAGCACAGGAGCCAATTGTACTGTGTTGCAGAGTCCACCGACTAGCTGGTTTAGTGTGGTATTATTTTTATTGTAAAATTTCAAGCTTTTGCTGAATTAAATGCCAGTATATCTAATTTAAGTCCCCAGAAATAATTAGATTTATGCCTATAAACATTTAGATGGTTAGTTTTTCAAAATCTGACCCTAGTGTTTCAACAAAATGTCCTAATATAAATAGCAGAAGAAACCTTTAATAAAAGTGATGACCCACAGATAAGTAGTACTGACAATATTTTATGCACCTTGATCACCACAGAATCAGGAAAAAGTACTTTTAATTAGAGTTTAATTTTTTTACTTGGGCTCATCAAACAAATGATACTATGCATGTAATGCATAATGATCTATTTTAGTTGCAGAAAGGTTAATAGGTACTATGTGTTTTATCTTTAAAAAAGGCTACTGTAAAAAATTGAATCCTTGGTAATTATTTATTCCAGATCTTTTACATGCAAAGACCCACATATTTCTTTGGTCAAATAATAAGATGCATTGATATGTGGTAGAAAATATAAATTTGCACCTGCTGTAAAAAAACGAATGCAAAAGGAGGCATATAGCAGCAGCTATAAGGGAGTATAACATGGATGATGTCGACTGTCTGAGAAGGAGTGAGGTCTCTGAGCCAATGGCCCATGAGCAGTTTAATGAGAACTTAAGAATTCCTTTTCCACAACTCAAAGGGCCATATGGCTTCCAGCAGCTGCTTCCTATTGCTACTGATCACATGTGGTTCTCACAGCTCAGAGCGATCATAACCATAGAACCACTTCCTAAGTGGCTGCACAATTAGGAAAATATGCAAAACCTTCACATTTAGAATTCTGACAATCAAACTTTACTCTCAGGATAGCCTCCATACCAACACCATAGCTACACAAAGTATGCTTTATGACCCCTGTTAACTCTCTTTGTGCCATGAGCACTCCAAACAGTAAACGGGAATGAACTACTGTGAGAAAATAATTTCTTATTCATAAAAAAGATGGCAAGGTGAAACTAAGACCTGCACAAAATGTCCTTTAGTATCAGTATCCTGATGCAGCAGGGGCATGAGAGTGTCATGTCCCTTTATGAGAGTCGGAATCCTGGTTTGCATATTCAGTATCTTACCACTTCAATGGCAGCTTCTCATCAGTCTGTCAGTGATCTGTTAGAATATGTATAGTTATATAATTAGAATATGTATATTTTTCTGCACGCATGCAACATGCAGCAGTAGCCGTTGATAGTAGAAGCTATAGAGACCTACGTAATGAAACGCAGTGCACCAACCCACATTGCTCTTGACATATTCATTGGTTTGTGAATGTACAAGTACAAGCTCTGCGTATGTGTATAGCGTGCCAAAGAAGTACCCTATAGGTGCTGTGAGTGGGGAGGTGGTAAACCCAGTGTAAAACCTAACAAAGTTAAGATATTTTTCAAGGCCACACTGCTCATAGTAGGCTATTTAATAATAATAAAAACATTTAGATACCAGTACAGCTTCTAATTATGGTTGTTTACAATGTCACAGTAACAGATATGGGATAAAATGTCTATGGAAAGCTTTTTGTCCTATATTGTACCACTGCTTTACTCTCTTGCTAATTGATTACAGATGGTTTGACATGAAACACGTTTTATATTAACATGATCCTTGCATGTTTAAAACATGTATTTGTGGAGTTGTTTCTGATGTTTTTCTAAGTTTAAAGATGTTCCACAGTGAAAATAGAAATATTGTTTGCTAATTCCGTCTCCCCAGCACAGGAAGACCATTACTGACATGAAATGCTTAAAGGTACAGTGAGTATTAATTAATGAATGTTGTGAGTCATCCAAAGTAACATTAGTTAACCCAACTGGAAAGTCCTTATGTAACTAACAGTCTACACGCAGATCTCTTATAACATTATAACCATCTTTTTAATATTGATAAAATTCTCATTTTGCAGCTAACACCATCCTAAGAAGTCTGAGCATGGACAAGCACATCTGGATATTTTCTGAAGTGTCTGGTGGCAGAAAATGAGCAGCAGATTGTTGGTGCTCTGCACATTGTTGGCTGGAGTCTCTGTGGATCTGACTTGCTTTCCACAGACACTATCAGATTCTGTAAGATTAGCCTCATGGGACTTGGGAGGACAGGCAAACCTTTCAGACTCTTTGTTGCACTTCCTAGGAGAAGCTACTGCTTTTGGGGAGTGATAGTGTCTAGCTGGAGTGTGACTGATCTGGTAAAAAAAGAAGGTTATTGATAAGTACAGTAAGTAGTGTGTCGAAGTAGCAGCCATGTGAGTGCTGAAATACATGAGGATTAGTGGTCGTATTGTTATGGCTGAAGATTGGTGCATTTTAGATCAGAAGAAATATAAAAATAAATGTTCATGGATATGAAAAAACATGCTTTTAAGCGTCTCTGAGCTCATTTCTGTGATAATAATCATTGTCATTTATCCATTTGCTATTTGCACAGCAGGGTCTGTCATTTTCAAACAATTTCATTTGATCTTTTATGTGACAGTGGAGAAGTTGTTGCAAATTGTAACTGTACTATAATACTATGAGGATGAGATATCCTTTTTTTTCTGATGAAACTCTCTAGGAGCTGAGCGCTGGAGGCACAAACACAGTACCTATAATGAAGAAAGCTATCATGCATCTTCACTTCACAATACAGGATTCAGCCTCTGCCACACATACACAAAGCAGGGCAAGCTGTTCCACAGAATGAGACTGTCACAGCTCACAAAGAGCAGAGTGCCCCATTTTCGTCAGCCAACTGTGGATTTGTAAGATATGAAATGTAACCCCCCTCGCTCGCGTCAATATAGTGCAATTACGGGCAACAGAGAAATTGCTCAAGCAACCAGGCAATCCATACTTCTGTCACTTGCCACATCTCAAATGCAATCAGAGACACAATAGGGAAAGCTAACACATAGCTAACACATTGTGTATTTTCTGAAGCAGAACCTAGCATACACATTCTCCAAACGCCAGATAAGACCAGCTGTCCTTCACTGTATGTGTTCACACCAAAATTCTTTAACGCTAATACCTTTAATTAAGTGAGAAATTTTACAATTATGTGGCGACAAAATAATGAAGGATGAAAAATGAAAATTTGATGGAGTGCGCGAATGCAGAAGCAGCACTTTCACTTTTCATGGTTGCTCAAAAATCATACACTGGAGTGCAATGAAGTCGAGGCTTAATCAAAAACTTGGAGAGAAGTGAAATGGAGCAGAACTAAGCATCTGGAAACAGCAAAGAATAGTTCCCTCAAGATGCTTAGTATAACCACCAGAGAGCAGGGCCAGTTTGCATGAGCTCACCCTGGGAAAGTAACTGTAATTAATGTCAGCTATTTAAGTTCTTGTTTATTCAGTTTTCGAGGACACTAATGTGACTATGCAAGGATTTAACTAAAGCTGGTGTACTTGTTTACTTTTCCCTCAGTTTGTGACCAAATCTGCATCATTTTTGCAGATGTCCTTTCATATACCATGTAAACAGCTTTTGCTTTAATGAATCTACTCAGCTTTAGACTAATGGTGATAATGAAATAATGATAAAGAGGACTCTTCCATTAAGGAAAAAAAAAGACTGTGTCAGGATAAAACTAATCAGAATGTCAATGAGTGGTTCTTGGTCACACAAAGGAGGATAAACAACATGGCCTCAGCTGGATTACTGACCCTGATGCACTGTCACATCTCACATTCCTGCACATCATGTCTGTAAATCTGAGGGGATGCACTTAATGCGAGTTTTAAAACAGCCACAAATCCAAGGAGGCATGATGGGTTTTGCACTGGTTTGGGTTTAAGATCTGCTTTATCACTAAACCACAATCAGAACCCCCTGCAGAATCTGACCCCCTTTTTTTTGGCCCATTTCTTAAATTGAACTAGATATAAAACTTCCAAAAGGATCCAGCCAAGTGTTTCTTTTATTTATTCATAAGCAGTTGGTTGTTTGAGCTCATAGTCTGACAATAAAGTTTTTGGGCGCTTTTAAAAACATACTATATCTTTTACTTGCAAGCTGAGGGTTTAGCTATTTTCAAAAGTAGTTTAAAATGTGATTTTAGAGATTATTAAATCAATATAAAACTTACAGGATCATTAATCTTAACATGAAGGTTTCTGCAAACAAATGACAGACTCCGAGTTAGTAGAATAATTTGTAAACAAAACAAAATATCATCTACAGTAATTACTGTACCTCAATTTCAAAGTGGTGTGATATAAAATTCCCAGTCTCTAAAACACAATGAACCATTTTGCCTTAATTTAATTTCAGTATCAAGATTATTAACTGTGATGCAAAACAATAGACAGATATTAGAGATAGATAGAGATAGATTAAGATTTAGATGGGATTTAGTTACTAAAAGTCTCTAAAAATAAGCTTAAAATAAATGGAAATTATATCAAAAAAATTTTCTGATCTCTTTAGGTTAAGAGTTTCTCACAAATGTCATAACAAATTGACAAATTTTTCTTAACTATCATTACATTGAAACACTTTTGTGGGTCTGTGACAATGAAAGAAAGGATCATCACTAAGTTTCTTATTGAATAGCACTTAGTTTTTTTCTCTGAATAGTTTTAGAGGTTGACAAAGTCACTGAAGCCAAACAACATGACAAGAAGGTCTGCAATAGTTCTTGAAACATCCTCATATTACTTTCCCTGGGTCTGTGGATATAAGGCAACAAATCTCTTGCAAAGTCTTTAATATTTACAGAGCCTGGTTCTTAAGGGGGAACAGATAATAGAGTGAGGCGGAGGAGAGGAAAAATGATAACTGTAAGAGCTATAAGAAATGCCATTTTCTATCAGGGAGCAATCTTTCACTATAGATTCAGGTGAAAGCAGCTTGGCTACACTGTCAGTCCAGGACAGGAGTGGCTGACATAAAAAGATACACTCTTTAGAAAAATCCATTCTAGTCAGGTTTGATTCCAGTATTTTCCATTTGAAAGAATGATGTAAAACTGCACACATTCCAAAATGAAGCTAAATTCAGATATAAGACAAGCAGCATGTTAATATCTAAGATTCAGACATTTTAACATAAAGAGTTAATTATTCAAATAATAACTAATGATCTGAGACTCTCCTTTCCAACTGTTATTCCATGTCTTTTGTTTTATTGTCATTAATATATCAAAACGTGGCTTTGAAAGTGTGGGAAGAGTTCAAATCTTCAATGCAGACTGAGAAACTAACATCAGAATCATGAACAAAGCAAAGGTTTTAATCTCAGGAATGTAACATAGTGCATGCCACTTTTCTCTCAGGGGGATGTTGCACCATCAAAGCTTGCTTTTAGCTCCAGCGTGTTTAGTCCGGTCACTTATGTAAAACCCCTCATGAACCTCGCACTTGACAAAATAAGAAACCTATTTGTGAGCCAAGTAGCAAGTACTGCTCATGAAATCCCTTATAGTGTTAAAAAGGGATGTCTGAGAGACGATTTTGTTCCTGGGGTAGAAGTCAAGTCACACAATAGAGAAAGAAGTTATCAAAGGACCCAGCTGCAACATTTTAGCTAATTTAATGCCATAGTAATTTTAGAAATACACTTATTAGAGATACATTTCTCCATCTGTCATTTGGGAGGAGGGAAGTTAAAATATACACAGATTTCCAGTAAGACTCAACAAAGACAGACAGACAGCCAGCCAGCCAGCCAGCCAGTCAGCCGTCCGTCCGACCATCCATCCATCCATCCATCCATCCATCCATCCATCCATCCATCCATCCGTCCGTCCGTCCGTCCGTCCGTCCGTCCGTCCGTCCGTCCGTCCGTCCGTCCCTCCATTCATCCATCCATCCATCCATCCATCCATCCATCCATCCATCCATCCATCCATCCATCCGTCCGTCCGTCCGTCCGTCCGTCCGTCCGTCCGTCCCTCCATTCATCCATCCAGCCAGCCAGCCAGCCAGCCAGCCAGCCAGCCAGCCAGCCAGTATACAGATTTTCAGAAGTAAACAGCTGTAACAATTAGACATTGTCCCTTTCTAAAGAACTGGCTTCAAATATAATTTTGGTCAAGATTTCTCCAAATCAATTTTAGACCCTCTCTCAGCCAGAAAAGACTGAAACCGACTGACTGAGAAGTTTATTTTGCACACCCGGAATTTTTAACAGATAAGAAAAATCCCAACTGACAAGTGAAAACATCAACAAAGTTTGTTTCTAAGCTGTAATTAAAGGTTGATGTTAAGACATGTAGAATCCACATAATACATTTCTAGTCCTATGTTTTGTCTGTAGGAGGAAACTGGAATCCCTGAAGAAAATCCACACATGCATAGAAAGAACATACAGACCCCCATGACTGGGTTTCAAACCCAGACATTCTTGCTGCAAGGCAACTGTGTTACCAACTGCACCACCGTGCAGCTACATACCCTATTAATGTGGACAGTATAGCATAGTGGATGAGCATATGTACAGAGGTAACTGAGCAGACTTGTTTTGGTGCCATGTGTTTATCTCTGGATGTTCCCCTTCTTACATCAGCCAGCTCACCTGCTCCTCATCACCCTGTCAGTATATATTTTTTTCCATTAACATTATTACCTTCACTGCTATCTCTGGGCATGTTATTCATTCATTAATTTATTTATTTGTTTGCTGTCGGCAAATGTATGTGAGTGAATATCTTGTGTGTTTTTACATTCAGACATCTTTTTTTTCTGAGCTTTAAGCCTCATTCAGAATACTTTGTGTCTGGACTGTCACAATAAAACCCCTTCTAAGTTGCTCAGTTCAGTGCTACTCCCCTACACCGATTCAGTCACACTTCCACATCAGCCACCATTAGACCACTCCCTTTGTTTACCAAAATTATTGTCTCTTTTATTATCACTTTCTCATGAACCTAGCAATAAATCCAACATTCAGCGTGTTTACTCTGAAATCCTTCCTGGCTTTAGAGAAAAATAATCATAAATGAAAACAGTTTTCTTTTTGCCTAAGACATGATTTTTATCTGTATTACATAGTCTTTTGATTACAATCTATAGAAAACAGTTTTGATGTACAAAAAATACTGAAAAACTAGCACTGACTGTAAATGACATGAGGAAATAGAACAGTGTGCAGTGTCATCTCTTTTGGATTCAGACTTCCGTGGATTTTTTTCCCAATGATAAATATCCTCTCTGAAAAGTAAGAATGTGAAAATGGGAATGTGATTTTCTCCACTTGGACCTGATTTATCTGTTCTGCTCTTCAGCAACTAAAAGAATGAGGCAAAAACTGAAAGCTGATTCTGAAAGATTTGCAAAAAAATAAAAAATAAACTTTTAGAAACATGTCAAATTTTTTTTAGCAGCATGTTTAAGAAACTCCTGAGCAACCTGCAACATAAATAAAGGCTCCTGTCTTCCTGTTTACCAAAGTAAACACCAGCAACTGTTACTGGAAGTCTTCAATAAAGTTATTTATATTTTAAAAGTTAGTAAATAAAATCCTAAGTTTATTACAATTTATTACTGTCTTAAGAAAAAGAAACAAAGTGAGTAGGAAGAGAAACCAGAAGGACAACCCCCTGCAGGAAATGTACAATCCAGTGATTATAAAAAATAGCTGATATCAGCAGACTAGAAGAGTCCAGACTGAAAGACTGAGTGGAAGCACTCATCATAACAGCACAAGAACATGCTCACAACACAAGAACAGTAAAGACCAGGGTCTAGCACACCAGATGGGACCCCTGTGGGGAGGATGTGCAAAGATGAGTTAGTATAGCTCATAAAAAAAGGCTGCAGATAGGTGAAGACTCCATATAAGGCCAAAAGCAAGTGGCTTGAATGATGTACAGGAACATCTGTACCAAAGCTCCAAGGTCAAATAGAGGAGACACAGTCAAAGGTGGTTGAGAATGACATGAGAGAGTGAATGAAACTAATAAGTTGAGGATCGCTAACCAAACAATCATGGTGGTAGTTGACAAATTTAAATGACAGAAGGAGGCAATTTCGATGTAGCAATTTCAAGCTACAACAATATATAGAAGAACACAAAAGATTGAAAAGGTTATTAGAAGAGATGTAAAAGGCAAATGTGATGTAATCCAGTTTTTTTTACATGGCAGAACCTTCATGCTGGTCTTTTTAGGAAGGTGCTACAAATGTGCCACCACATAAATTAGGGAGTTGAAACACTTCAAACTGTTTGTTCTGTTTCTTTAAGCTTTTCCTAAAGAGGGATATGGTGTTCCCAGGTGTTCTGACCTGCTCCATGTCATTACATCTTATGAATGCTGAGGTTTCCATTGTTTTGTTTTATAACAATATGTTATTTTTTTTCCCCTTCTCCTGTCATTCGTTTTCATGTTGTGGTGGATCGATGTTCATACACTGATCGAACACAACTTTAAACTTAATAGCGTGAGAGATGAGTAACATTGATCATTTTTTACAATGTTCTGCTTGAAAAACCAGGAGCATTAAAGTGGGTTGAGTAATAAGTGAAACCTGTTACCTTTACAAAAACAAACATGAGGTGAGAATCTCAGCATGTTTTCTATTGAAGGCATAAATAAGACAATCTGGTTTGTTTTGCAGTAAGATTAGCCGTGAAACAGGGAAGAAAACTGACCATACAACCAGTCTGTTGTCAACTTTTTCACCATCTGTCTTGTCTCTCCATTCTGATTCCGACAGACAAGAGGGACCATGAGTCAGTGTTCCCCTGAAGCACGCTGTTTCTCAGGCAATCCTTTAATGAGTTCATTTGAACTGCAGATTTGAAGATAGCTGAGGTGTTGCATCAACAACATTCAACAGAACACTGCTCTGATCTCCAATCATCACTGAGCTGGTTGAGGGTTTTCCATTCTGGCACACAAACTGTTGTTCAGGAAATGTAAAACTATGTTTAATTTAACCACAAGCACGAGCATGACTGGCAAGCTTAACAAAGGTTTCTGTGACTTGAATCTCTTATATGTCTGTGTATGCTAATGACAAAGTAAGACACAAGCTGCCTCAGATGTCTGTTCCATTGAAGGAGGCTGTGAAAGACAGATGCCGGCTAGCTAATACTTGCTTGCTTTGTTGTGCAAGCATGCATTTCTTTCCACAAATATTATTAATTTGGAGAAATTTCCAAGGGAATATTCTGAACTAAATGATTGACTGATGGCAGTATTGGTGGTTTGGGGAATTTGTCATTCACCCAACTTCCAACATATTTTCTTCCAAATTCCTCAACTTCTTTTAGGTGAGAGTCAGTACAATCGATATCCGTGTTTCCCTCTGGTCAAAAGTAGATAAAGCAGCAGGGGTGAAATATTGCGAGTGGTTTAAATTTGACTCAGAGTAGATCTAGTGTGACATGAGTGTCTGGCTGGGGCAATGAACAAAAAAGGCCTTCATAAATTTGGGGAAATGCCAGGAGAAGAGCAGAATATGAGGCCATAACACAAGCTTGTCATTGCATTTAAGTGTTAATTATTCATTTTCCTCCCCTCATAAATTTTAACTGCAGGCTTTTGTGATTAACACAAAATATCTCCACAAGAATATCCGTTGGGAACAGGCATCCTGTAAGCCCTTTAAAGAATTGTGAGAAATGGTAGTGCTCTCATAAAAATGATCCCTGGAGGATTCCATCTATTTTCTCCTCTTCACCACATATTCCAGATGAACTGCACATGAAGAGGGAACAAACAATCACCAGCCAAGTGAAATCTACAGCAATACTACCATCACTATCTCTGCTATAACCTTTGAGAGCCCTAATTGTCTAATGAGCAAGTTAGTATGCATAATATCAGCTCTATCAGTTGGGGGTATATGGATTGCAACTTTAAATTAGTTTGTAGGATAGCTAATCTGACAGTCATTAGGAAACATTAATCCATGTTTTCTTCTTATAGCTAAATGAACGATTTGTTTTCCTGACAAGATATACTTTTGTAGTTTCGGCCATCATGTGCCCATACTTTAAAACTTGCTTTTAAAGAAGTCGTCTGCCACATACTGTTTCATAGTCACCTGAGCCCACTTCATATCGAACTCAGGTAGCTTCGTACTCACTGTTCCCTGCTTCGTACCCACCTTGGCAGTCACCTCAACATACTGGAGTACATTTTTGAAATGTCAGGCTTATCACTGTTTTATTGGCTGAGGCTGCAGGAGTTTGAGATGTTTCTGTCTTAGCCAAAGCACCAGAGCTGTGCCGTTGCCTCAGAAAAACTGGGTAAATAGGAGGAATCTTTATTTTGCTGTTGGCAAAGATAAATAAAATATCTATCCAAAATGTATGAACACAATTTTATTATTGGACTATGAACTAAAGCACAACTTAATCTGGTGCAGTATTGTGTAAATGGATTAGCGCCTTTCAGTAACCTTTTGCAAGTTGATGGTACTGAATGGTCAGTACCATCAGCCAGTTTTTCCAAAAATGTGATGCTGTGTAAAATGTAAATAAAGACAAAATGTAAACGTTTGCAGATCTCATAAACCCATTTCATTGAAGACTGTTAGCTCATTTTCAACTTGAAGTGAGCAACATATCTAAAAAAAATTGTAACGGGGCAACAAAAATTTTGAAAGATAAATTAAAAAATTAAAAATGTACATTTTACATTAGGTTAATTAGCAAAAGTTCAGTAACATGACTGGGTATAAAAGGAGCCTTTCAGAGAGTCAGAGTCTTTGAGATGTAAAGATTGTAAGAAGTTCAATCCATCTGTCCCAAACTGTGTCTAAAAACGCGGAATCATTTGAGTAAAATGTTCTACAATGTAAAATTGCAAATACATTAAAGATTCTACCATTTGCAGTAAATAATTTCATCCAAAGATTCAAAGCATCAGGAAGAATCTCCGTGCACAGTGGACAAGGTTGAAGCTCAGTCAGTCAGCGAATCATTTTCTTTACCTGCTTGTTCTTGTTCAGGGTCACGTGGAGCTGGTGCCTAACTCCAGCCACCATTGGACAAATAGCATGTGTGAGATGAAATATCCTTGAAAAACAAAACAACCACTGCTAGATCAAGTTGAAAATATATTTTAATTGTCCCATATGTGTGGTGACAAAATCTATTTTTATACTGTATCATCGTCCATCACTTACAGCATCATCACCCTCATGTAAATCCGGCCTCTTTTTTTAAAGTATATTACTTTTTTCTTCTAAGCCAGCAAGATTTTCATTTTAAGGCTGCTGAGATGGTAGTCATGATTTACTAAATTTATTCTTAAATTATGAATAATAGTATGTAGCTAAGGTGTTATCTATCCAAGAGAGAAAAAGTACATCAAACCACTCCTTTATACTCTACCTGAGGACTTAATGTCAATATCCGGAAAAGCGTTTTTGATAAACGACTTGTGTTTGTGCAAGTATCCTGTTACAGTCCTGATATAAACAAAAAGATGCTGAGTCTCTATAGAAGGAGGCCTCCACTTTATAAACTTGTTGTGCTTGTTTGTGACAAGAGAAATCTCTTTTTGAACACATGCAGAAAGAAGAAGAGAGTTCTGTTTTGTCCGCGTGGATTTGAGGCAAGTGAAGCCTACACTGAATTCCACATGGACATTATGTGTTTCCTCAGAACCTGGCCACATTTCCATAACTTTTCTTTTCTTTTCTTTTCTGTTGCCTGAGTTTGTTCTGACCCTATCTATTCTTTAGGGTATTTGATTCTCCGTACATTGAGACCTGAATGTAAATACACTGTCTTTTGATTGAGGGGTTACATGGAACTATATATGAGAGCTAATGATGGCAGTTTAAAGGTCCTTTTAGCTGGAAGATGTAGATCAACCATATTTTGCCTTTTCAGGCGAAAAAACAAAGGTGACAGCTTTGAAGATGAGGTCACTGCTTGGTAGAAATTGCAAATGTTTTAGTCAAAGCATGAAAAGAAACTGTACAGTACTTCTTGTAGATCTGAAGTAAAATAAATATTTTATTATCCCTCCTGGTGTTTCTTGGGGTTGAAAAAACAAAACAACAAAAAAACTTCAGTAGTTCAAATGTGAATATTTGCTTTGTGTGTTCTAGTTAGAAGGTTTGACAGTTTATACGCATGACATGTTGTCTGTGGAACAGTGAGCATCCAGCAGTCAAATGCATGTAACCTAATTTTTGATTTTAACTGTTGACGAGAAATTATTTCTCAGCAGTGTGTTTCAAGGAAACGGTGAAAAATTCACGTATCAGACCATGTGGGATATGTTAATCAGCTGTCACAAAATATTCACCTACATGTATTTCCTTTAAAAGAATATTTGTTTGTTTGTTTTGAGTGTTTAGAGAAGCACTTGAAAGACAATATTTTAACATTAAACCAAATTTCAAACCTTTGTCATAGAAACCAACTTCAGTTACGAACTCATGCAACGCTGTAGTGGGTGGGCCTCACAAAGTGAGTGGGGTGGTCCAATAAACCACACAATCCAACAAAGATTAGTCCCCAAAATATTTTTATTTAAATAATTTTGAGGACTAACTTGTTCTGAGTTTGTCTATTAAAATATTGTCATTTAAGATGTTGTCTGATGACTCTGATGGAGGTCACAGGTCAAAACACATCGGTCAATAAAATTTATTTCTCAAATAAGAATATTCCTCTTTACACAAGAAGTATTGCTGGGGTTTTTATACTTTTAGAGACATTCATATGGGGTAAGATTACTGTCAAAAAGATGTGCAGCTATTATTCATCAACAATTCATGCATAACTAACAATTAGTAAACTATTGTTTCTGCCAAATCATATACAAACACGTAGTTTATCTGTTCTCTATGACAATGCAGTTTAAACTGTAGAAACTCTCAGGAACTCATAATGGACATCTGTATTTGATGAGCTCCTGCTCGACATTACCCAACCAATCGTCAGCTCACTGCATTTAGGACTCACTCACTCACCTCTCAGTGCTCAGTCATGCCACAAGCTCCTGTAAACCTTCTCGCTACAGTTCTTGATCAGATTGTTCCTGCCATGTTCTGCCATCAACTCAAGCCTCCTCAGCACAGCTCTAGCCTCAGGAGGCCTCCACTCAATCAGCGGGACCCTCTAGTCAGCAAGTCCTGGAAGCCTTCCTCTCAGCCTGGCAGTCAGCGCTAGCAGCTACTGCTAGCCCTCTGCTACCTCTAGCTGCTCCGGCGCTGGTCCACCATTTGTTGCTCACTTCAGATCTATGGCCCATAGCAAAGATTGCTAACTCCTGGCTGGTGCATACATACCATCATGTGTGGACCACGCAAAGACTTTTTTCGCTGCTTGGCCTGACAGAAACAAGAGTGTACAAATTACTAGCAATGCACAAATTGTTGATGAATTATACATGCCTTTTTGACAGTAACCTTACCCCATACATGCGTATCAAAATGTAATGCAAAAACAGTAATGGTATTCACGGCCTTGTTTTTCTCATGAGTGGAAACTTCCATCTAGAAACTTTTGTTAAGAACAATTAATTGGTATAAACAAGAACACTAATTTATTTTACCAGATGTGAAGTTTTTGCCTATTTTCTTCTTAAAAATTGTTTTTGTGAAAATCAAACAACTACATGTTTGAACATATTTACCTTTTTATGTGCATATTTATCTCAAGTAGATTTTAAAAAGTGTTTCATTAAAGTTTTATTAGTATTTATATCAACTGCAATGAAACGCAGTTCTATTTACTAATTGATTTGCAAACTGCGCTTGTTATGATTGCATGCATTCTTACTCTATTATCAAAATGACACAGATAATGACTGTTACGTTAATGTCTTTAACAGTTCACCAAGCAGTGCAGGTCATCTGAACTTACTCTAATTTTAATGTCTGTATTACTAATGGAAAGGTATTCTCCACGATGTAGCATTCTAAATGGACCTGACCGAATGGTAAATGAACCACATCCATCTTTGTGACACTGCATAGCAGGGTACTTTCCTCCAGAATCATCTCAAGATGACCTTGCTATTTAAAGTTTTCTGTTAATGCACTGCCTCATACAGTCTATGTATCATACTAAAAGGAAGGAAGGTCTGTTTCAACACCTAGAATTCTAAAAGAATAATAAAAAAAAAACAATTCATATTGTTTTTTTTCTCTGCACATATATGTACACTACCAGTCAAAAGTTTGGATGGTAGAGTATGTGTGTATATACTATGATGTGTTCTGTGTGTGTTTGAATTACCCCAAAAAACCTAGCAACCTTTCCAGAGCTCCTAAACTCTAATGAGTTTTTGTCATCTCTGCCGGGATGAGAAAGAAGCCTCTCTGCACAATTCACTTGATTCGATTTTGAAAGATGAGGTCACATAAACAAGGCAACAACAGCATTTTCTTTTTCCGTTGTTAGCGAAAAACTGTTATGTCAGCAATGCATGATAAAGCTACAAAACAAGAAACTGCTTAAAGTGGAATATTTCTACAATATTAGGCTTATTTGAAAAGATTTTACTGGCAAAGATCCCAAGCAAAACATTGTTGACATTTGATTGCTTTGAAAATATTTTATTGTGAAGAAGAACATTATTTGCTACAAAATCGATGGTCATAAGATGTATAAAATTTACAATTACTGCCTAAAAATAACCATGAAATCAACAACAAACACAAGTACTGTCGCATTTAATACTTTGACAGTCATTGACATGAGATGAAAAAATTTGTATAAAACAAAAGTTAAGTTTTTAACTCACTTTACTTTGATTATGAAGCTGGGAGGTTAATTTTCATGATATTTAGCTGTCTCCTCACTGTGTTTTCCTTTATGCCTGTCTCCCTTGATAATCTTAGTCACTGCAGTCTTAAAAAGGACACACATCGCATGTATGTCAGGAACAGGGGGAGTTACTGTGGTTCACTACTGAATTCATTTATTTTCCAGTAGCCTAAAAGAACCTGAATGTTGCTGATAGATACTTTTACTGTCTATACCTCATAAATATTCAAACTTTTTAATAAGCAACACTCCCCTAAGCAATGAAAAATTACGAGATATCCTAGACAAATTCTAAAAGGCCTCAAAATGTTTTTTTCTATCACTTCCCCACAAAGCAACAGTTTTTCACCAGAGACACTTGTCCCAAGGGGACAGAAAGTCTGATGTTTCTTCCCCCATGCTGCTTTACTTTGAAAGACTTTGTTTTGATTTGTTTGGCCTAAAATCCAAAGAAGTATCAAAGACACAGTAAATAGTACATAATTATTGTAAATATTAAATGAGAATATTGGCAAACAGTTTGGAACAGAGATATTGTTGCATCATTGTTTACAGCCATTGCCAGCAATTATATAAACAGGCTTTTAATGTATTTGGTTACATGTTAGGGAGGTGTGAGGTTGTAGATTAGCTCTTTTCACACTGGATGACAACCCCACCACAACATAAAAAACTCAGCCAGAATGTAGATGGTCTTTGCAGGGTCATGGTGAGGTCTCCAGCTGTGCATTACGAATGCAGTGGGCTCCCAATTATGTGTGTGACAGCCAGGGTTTTTGTATTTATCATCGCCGTGGCAGCATTTCAAGGTCTTGGGTGGAGCATGGGGCAGCAGTGGTTGAATATCCATGATGCAGGGCACGTGTGCCTCATCGTGTGTTGGTTGTCAACAACAAAGAGAACTGGCCATGCTGGCCTCATGCTCAGTCTTCATCATATGGTAATGTCATGCTAGCATGATGGGATCTTGTAGTGTGTAGAGAATACCTCCACGGCAGAGCCTGGAATTATCCGTGATCTTGAGTGTGCATGGACGGACCTTTGCAGAAACTTGTTACTGATGTACAGAGCATGGTCAGGGTGCAGGACAACATCTCAAGGATGCAGAAAAAACCTCAAGGGAACACCCAGAGTGTAGTTGCATCATGAATACTTTCACACAAATTTGTTACAGTCCAACCACATTCTAACAGGTCTTGTATAGGTCACGTAGAGTGAAGGGGGTCTTAGCATTGATGGGGTAATATGGTTTAGTGAACAGTGATAGGGTAGTTTGATTGGCACAATATTGTGTAATTCTAATCACTTTCTCTGTTTACAGGCAGTAATGTGTCAGCTCAGTATTTTTCTAAGACCAAAATATCTAGGCTGAAATATATTTCAGCATGACAGCTTTTTCATTTTCCTAAAATAATAAATAAGTCTGGTAGGTCTTCCATTGTATTCCCATGTCTGGATGCCAGCTGTTTACATATTCAACAATGCACAATAATTCATACTCAACCAGTCCGTGTAGAACATCAACCATCCATAAATTAATTAAGCCTTTCTGCTCTGATAAGTACCAGCCAAAAGAGAGGAGCTGCATTAAGTCTTACGAGAGAGTAATTGCCGATGCAGTGCTGAAGGGAATTTTACTCGAAATTCAAACCGCTGCTTTCAAGACTTGACTTGAACAAAACTTGAGTAATCGACAATGATACAAGCACGTCATGTCAAATTAGGAGAAAATGAATTGTAAGTAAAGGGGATTGCAAAAGTAAACTAACATTTTCATTATGTAATCAAGTTCCCTCATTAAATAATGCTGCTTGTATCTGGGAATGCAGTGATGAAAACATCTTCCTTTCTTTACACAGTTGTCAGTCAGAGTGATTCGACTTTTCAATTTTTTTGTCACTGTTCATGGTGGATATGTGGGTACATTTATGGAGGTGGGAGGCAGGCAGGTGATGGATGGAAATCTGAAGAGTTTTTACTTAAATGAAACAAGGATGCTGCATTGGAGTGATAAAATAGACCAGACAAGATGGAATCTAAATTAAGGGAAGTAAAGAATTTTGGAAATATAAAAGAACCTGGCTTGTCAATATCCAACAAAAGCTAAAGAATTATTTGAAGCCCTTTTCATTCCCTTGTAAACTTCTTTAGTGTTGTGTGAGTTTTTGTTATTATGCTGTGATGGAAGAGCAGGTTTTAAACTCAGGATGTCGGTGCACATCCCACTCCACCGATCCCCTTTTTTAATATACAGGTATTTGTGTGTATCTGTGAGCTAGGGGCTTACAAGTCAAACAGAAGCTACTTTAATCTCTGTCCTTGAGAGTAATCTTGGCTATGTGCAAAATGACTCACTTTATCAACATGGTGGCAGTCTGCCTGCCCTGCTTCAAGTCTGGAGGCTGCAGAAACGGCACTGGTGGTACTTTCCTCATGACAGTTCAGAAGGACCAATGAGACAATCACCTTCTCTAGAGACTTACTGAAAACTGAGGAAGGACAAGAAAAAAATAATGTTTTTACTACACTGCAAAGTCTGATCCATCAAATGAATGAACACTTTCAATAGGATATCTATTTTTTAGGTAACCAAGGTTACTCGTTTTCACATGATTGATGAGGGTTTGTGAAAAAAGAACCACTATTGTATAAGTTGTATTATTCTTTGTTTTTTTTTTTTTTGTTCTCCATGTAATTTGCTGAGGAGTGCCAAACATAATGCATGTCACTGACACTTTGTGCACCATTTATATATATATTTTACAACTCTGCTTTCAGTAAATATAATTGAAATAAAAGGAGAATCATTGCACATTTGTTACCTTTTTAATTAGCCATTTATAAGGTTGGAGAGGGTGAATCATTGGCAAAGTACAACGTAGCTCTGCTATATCTCTGCAACTTCTCTGAATGGATAAACCAAACTGCATCCCAGTTGTGCTTTTAGAGACAACAATGAAAATGATTTCAGTGTGGAAAAGGATTATTTAAATTTTTATGTATAACCAATTCTATAAAACCTTTTTCCTACAAAAACTAAAAGGTTACTTAAACATTATTTTAATTATTCTAAATAGAAATTATCAATTCAATATTATCTTCAACATTACTTATAACATACTGTATATCCTACAGTCCTCTACAGCCATGCTGATCAAAGGCTGAGATCTTTGTCAGATACTTTTGTTTGATTATTCTTTAATATCACTGTTTTTATATAGTTTTAGTTGTTTGTGTTATTACCTCTATGAAGGAGGTTGTTTTTGTTGCTGTGACTTTATTTATTGGATTTACTGGACAACAGACTGAACTGGGGACAGAGCAGACTGGACTTCTTGAGGAAGTACAAGATGAAGATAAGAAGAAGTATTTTTTCTTATAATTATTGTTTTTCTCTATTTTTAAGTGATCTCAAAATTAAACATGTAATGAGATCATGATTTAAATTAAAGATGGCAACAAATTTAAGGTGATGATATATTGTATGGACATGGTCTTAGTTACTAAGTAACAACAATGTGCAACATGCCAAGTGGCTCTTTTTTTAACCTTGTTATTCTGTTTCCTTGACTATGAGGTATGTGCCTCTAAATATGCTGTTAAAGGTGAAATATGTTTTCAACAATCATTTAAAGGTCTTACTACATCAATCCAAATATTAATCTTGCCATTTTTGCAAACAGTTGATAGAAATATTAAAATAACAGGAACTATAATTTAAAGTTAAAAGTTTAACATTTTTAAAAATAATTAAAATGAACTGTATTTCATTTTTAAGCAATCTCAAAGCCACTTCAAGCTCCAGTTCACTTAAAAGTGAAGACTCCAATAATGCTGCGTATTTGCCTGCAGCTTAGGTTAGTCATTAGCCTTTCTGTGTCTTACACTGCGAGGCTAAATTAGGTTAAAGAAAACACACAAACAACCAGGTTGACAAACAGTGGAGGGCAGCATTTAAATCAGGTCATTACAAAGGCGGGATGTGTGCAAGACGCACCAATGGAGCAGATTACTATCTGCTGGCTTGTATCCCATAACAACCCAGAGACAGGGGTCAAGAGCTCAGCATGGACACCTCTGTGGTCATTCTTCATAATCCCCTTTGTTGAGGTTAAAAGAGAGTTTGATGAAGAGGTGCACCTCCTTCCCAGCCCACAGTCAAACATAAACTTTTCTGAGTAGCCAAAAACAGACTTGAAAATAGCCAAGCCCAGAGAATGAATAGAAGGTAAGTAAAGCACTTTATTTTGACAGGAGTGAATATTGGACTAGAGACTGAATCCCAGGGGCTCACTTCCTCTATAGGTAGAGGAGAAGTGAGTAAGTAAATGTTTGTTGCAAGATCTTTGAAAAATAAAAAAAAAAGACCTCAGCTTTTTAAAACCTTTTTTTTGTAGATGTTCAGGAGAGGGAGAGGGGAACAGGTGAGTCCAGCAGGTTAGGGTTGTTGAGTCCAGTGGAGATTAGGCAAGGCAGTGTTTCTCTTTCTTTCACAGTTTAGTTTTCTACAGAAGCAACAGAGTCACTGGGAGGTAGATCATTTTCTTCCTGGAGAGTTAGTTCTACAGGATCTCAGGAGATACTTTCCCTTTACATAAGCAGAGTATGAATGTAATTATGTTTCAAAACATCCACACTTGTAACTTAGATCCAAGTGCTTGTATTTTGGATCCACGAACAACAAAATTTTTACTTGTATCATATGGTAAAAAACAACAAAAATCAACTTGAATGTGTGTGAAAAAATTTCATCTGTGGTAAATTTTCTCACAAACTTGCTAGGAAATTTAAATACCGGTAGTAAAAAAAAAAGAAATGACAAGTGCTTAAAATTATATTTCCACGAGTTAATTTTCCTACTACAAGTACATGTCAGTGAACACAACTTTGCGAATCTGCTGCTGCACACGCTCAGCTCTCTTTTTACACACACTCAACTCTTCTTCTTTGGGTGGGACTTTTGAAACAAATCTTGCAGTGGTTTGTATCAAAAATCCAGCTGTGTCTGGAGAGACGAGAGCAGAACAGGGGAGGGAGGGGTGGGGGCGGAGGGAGT
This sequence comes from Pachypanchax playfairii, assembly GCA_006937955.1. NCBI lineage: Eukaryota > Metazoa > Chordata > Actinopteri > Cyprinodontiformes > Aplocheilidae > Pachypanchax > Pachypanchax playfairii. Next base: position 1,163,145 of record SSNP01000084.1, read on the forward strand.
GGGGTTGTCGGGGCATTCATTGGAGAACAATCTGCAGAGGTAGTTACAGACTAATATAAGGTGGACAATAATCTGTAGGTAGTTAAACTTAAAAATTATAGCATACATTCTGGTTAAAAGTTCTGGAACTGTTTAAAGTTTGAACAGCAATTGTGAAAAAATCCATCTCTGCAGCACACAATTTACAGTTGTTTCAATCCTCTGTCAATGGAAAATGTATATTTTAACATGAACATTTATCAGTTTTTTTTATCTAAAGTATAGAAACTGTTGTCATTCTAATTTTCACATATATGGTTTGGCTTCTTTTCAACAAAAAACACCAAAACTACACCACAAGCTCAGAAACTTAGTCCTATCCAGCTTCTCATCAAGTCAAGGGGCAAATCGCTCCCACATTCTTCCCACTCCAATTTATGTTGTCCATGACTCATGTTGTACTGATGTATATCTGAGTTGATTGTCCCATTCAGCTACAAAATACATCACATGAAACAAAGCATTCTGTCAGTAAAGACTTTCCCAATGGCAATATTTGAGATTTTCAGTTGCTCTTCACCTCTGACTGGGAAAAAATCAGAAGAACCAGAAAAACTAAACCTGAATACTTGACTGTATAATAAATACTCTAAAATTATTTTCACTTGAATGAAATTTCTGCACACTTTAAATACAAACAAAACCCATGCTAAGTGTGATTAGAGCTCAGTTTCTTCACAGGAGAAAATACCATCACTTCCAGTAATAGTATCCACCAGTGGTTATGACACTCTGCCTGCACTACATTTTCTTCTTTGTAATTTAGACTTTAATGGTGTTTTAATGGAAAAATGTAAACCAAAGCTATTGTATCTAAACCGATGGTGTTGCAGAATTCCTGACTAAAATCCCACATCTTAATGTAGATCAAATTTTCAAACGGTTTATTCAACATTAGCACCACTGGGAGCGTGCAGCCTGACCTCTCACCTCAGACAGGAGAACACACATCATGGAGGATGGCATTGATGAAAAATAAAACTTACTCACAGGAATAAGATTGACAGTGACAGCAAAAGTTTTCAGAATATCTTATGGAGCTGTGGACTTTGCAGTGGAGAATGATTGCATGGGTGTTAAAAAGAAAAAAACCCAAGCAACTTTGAGGAGTGTTATCCTTGTTTATTTTGCCTGGTTTGATTTTTGTTGGTGATTTTTATTGAGAAAATCTCACTATTTCACCTTCTTCCATGCAGATTTAGAGCTTCAGGGGTGTTGATCATTACAAGGGAGAGTGGGAAGCATGATGCTGGCTGAGAATTAAATAACTAAGTTTGGCATAGCAAACTGAGCTACAGCTAAAGTGGTAAACAGGTCAGACCCCGTGAGCAGTAGGAGCTGCAGTTATCGCTTCACTCCTCCACTAATCATTCTCAGTTAAAACTTTGGTAGATAAGAAATTTGAAAAGTCTTGAGATTTTTGTCAAATTATTCTGTTTCTTTCATTTGTCTTTGTAGAAAATCACTAAATGTTCTGTGTTTTTTTTTTTTTCAGATTAATACAGATTAAGGAATCATGTGTGTTAGGGCTGTACTGTCAACAGCTTTACTGTAATGTATTATTACCTCCACCAAGGAGGTAATGTTTTTATCAGGGTCGGTCTGTCTGTCTCAAAAACTACTGGATGGATTTTAATGAAATTTTCAGGAAAGGTCGAAAATGACCCAAGGAATCCAAGAATGTTTTTAAGGATATGGATATAGTACTTTCTACAATATGTCCACTTGGCGGAGGTCTGCGCTCTCTGAGTGCTTTTCTAGTTGCATTTATTTATTAAGAAATCTGGCAAAAAAATGTCTAATTTATTTCGGGTAAGGTTGTACCAATGCCACTGCAAGAACGTATCCTTGAAACTTTTAAACAGCATAGAGCAAATTATTTTAAAGAGAAAAAAATGCTGATTAAATGCATCTTCAGTAGATTTTCTTGAAATGATAAATTTATTCATGCTATGCAAATCTATTGCAAATACTCAGTGGAATTTTGAAATCTTTGGGTACAATATAAATGCATTGTGTCAGTATTGAAACTAATTAAAACATGATGTACATGCATTGTATTTTTTCTATATTATGTAATTCTTCTAGGTTAAGACTCATATCTGACCAATATCCAGATTCTTATAACAATCTGCTGAAAGGCCTGTAAAGATATTAAACTCACAAGAGTAAAATTCTGTTTTACTGTGTTTGACGCCCCAAGCCATCAGTCATTATCAACAGAAATTCAGCCACAGATTCCCAAAGTTCACCATCCATCAGCCATAACATCTGATCATATGTGACAAACTGACTGTCACGCTAAAACAAATAGTCTCTGTAGGTTATATGGAGATAAATCCATCCTCTGAGTCTCTAAATAAACAAGGATTCAAATGTTCTACAACACCTAAACCAGTTCTATAGCAGATTTGGAACCATCTCCCGAGTTGAAACCAATTATTTATTGACTGACTGTCTAAACACTGGCAGTTACAGCAGTTGGTATAATAGCACCAACTGCTGGCCAGTTCAGAGCAAAGTGGTTTAGGGTGGGAGTGAGAACAGCAACTATCAAGTCTATGACATTAGGGGAATCATGAGCGTGATTGGTGAATAAGTAAATACAAACTGAAGTGGTTGACTGGTAAGCCAAGTTGTTTTCTTTCACGTTGGCTTGTTTTATGAAATGCTGAATTACATACAATATTAATATATTTTCTGAAAGGTGTTTTTCTTTAGTTAATCTTAAATCTTGTTTTAAAACCTGTCTACCTCAATTTGAGCTGTTCACAAACAAAACAAAAACTAAAAGAACACATTTTGTTAAATTAAAGGTTCTGTATCCTTCTATTTTACAGCTTTCATCATCTGCGATAGGCACATATATGATAAAATTTTACCTTTGGTGTTATATAGTCTTCATTTGTCCTGAAATATAACTTATACTCTTGAGTTTTTCTCCAACCATGAAGTAAAATGCTCGGTTTACCTAAAATCCCATCTTTCCTCCAGGGCCCCTCCTTGTGAGTGCTGCCACTCGAGCTGCCTGATTAAAATGGTGAATACATTCCTGTAACTTTTGCAACCAAATGCACATTTTCATAGAGACATCTTTACAAAGTAAAATACTACAAAACTGTGTTGCTTAGTGTCTTACTTCAGACTCTCGCAGCTCGGGGTGTGTGTTTAATCTGCAGGGGCAGCAAAGACACACCGTGCAGGTCATGGTTTAACATTGTTACATCACTATGTTACAGTCAGTCATTTACCAGGGCAAAGTGGAGCAGCTGCTCAGAGAGCAGGATGCAGGAGGATTACTGAGAAATGTGTGTATTAAACCAAAAACCACTCTGTTTTTTTAAATAAGGAAATAACATCATAACATGGTGAAAAGCTTCATAAAGTTGATTTTGCATGATATAGGACCTTTAAGATAATCCCATTGTCAGCATCTGTTCATACCCAACAAATAACAAAAACATCTATTTTTGTATTAAACTGCAGTAGATTTGGTTGATCTTTTCAACAACTAAATGAGCTGCTCCCTTTGGGGTGGTGAAATGGTCCAGTGTCCAGAGAAGATCCAGCTCCAGTAGGGGGTCATGACCCTTATCAGTTAGAGAATCACTCCATTAAGACAGTCCCCACTGTCCTGTGACTGTCACAGTGAGGTGGGAAATAGTTGTTCCAGTCTTTACAGCTTGGAGTTTCAACAGTATTGCAGAAGAACCTGTACCCATCAGTGCAAAGCAGCATGTCCCTTAAATAGTCTCAGGGGAAAATGAAGGTCAGTAAAACACCACAAAATGCTCCACCTGACTGTTTAAATTCCCCAATGGCTGCCTTTCCTCTACTCTTCGTTGCTGCACAACCTCCATGTTTTAAAAAGCTGGGTTGCAATGACAAGTGTACTTCCCTGCTGTTTCACAAGAGCAAAGGTGGACCGAGTGGTAAGGCTGTCTGCACCCACTGCAAACCAATAAGTACAGTCTAGGGTGCTATCATTCATACAACAGGGCATTCTACATAAGTGGTAGTTAACTTTAAAGCTTCTGGAGAGACTTGCAGTGAGTAAAACAATCATGACTGGGTAGTTTTTCTAACAGATGGGGCTGGAGGAAATGGGGTTTGGAGTTGAAGTTGTGGGCGAGCAGATTTCAGCATTTCAAAGTACAACAAACAAGCAACTAAGTAAAAACCATCTCAAAAGCACTATCTGTTACAATGACAAAAGAAACATTTTCTCTTTCTCTCTTCTGGTATCATCTCTCTTACTAACAACATAGCAGATGTTCAGCAACATGCTGAAAAGTCGACGCACAGTGAGCCACAGACAGAATTACCACTGTGGCACAGTTTAGTCAGCAACAGATCAACTAAATGTGTTAGTATGTAGACACATCAACAATTAAAAACTTGCCATCTCACATTGTGCACAGCTGTTTTCATTGTGTGTGGTTGACACCAGTAGGTAGCGAGATCACTTACTTAGACTTCTCTAAGCTTATGAAGTTTTATTTTCCGATTATTGTCTTAAAACATAATGACAATATAGATGTTTACAGTCATTCATTTCAGGAACATTTCTGTCCTCACAGGCAAATACAGCTATTGATAGGTGGGATCGTATAAGGAAGTATTTAAGAAATGTGGATTAAAACTGTTGATTGGGTGGTTTAATAATATTTCTGAATCTAAATAAGTTTGTTTTCTGTGCTGTGGTTTAAATAGCTTATTTATTACTTCTCAGTTATATTATTGTGGTTTTGAGAATTTATTTTTACACCTTAATATCTCTACTTTCTGACACTGATCATAATCACCAAGTAATCTGCGCTTTTACAATCTTCACTAAAGTCTAGGGAAATATCAAATTTTACTTCAAATTCAGTGTTCTTTGGAGGTGGGTGCTTTTTTACTCTAGAGTAAGACACAGGTAAGCGGCAATCAGCTCCTTCTACTGCATTCACTCACTCGCCTCCCCTTTATTCCTTAATATTCTCCATTGTTTACCAAGAAGAGCGATCCATCAAAGCCTTGGGAAGATGATGAGTGTGAGAAAACAATGCCACTTTACAAGGTCTATAGATAAGGCTCCAGCCTTGTGTGAGCAGGAAATAAAAGCGCTTTTGTTTGGCATTATATTTATTAAAAAAAGAGAAGATGTGAAGCTAAATCTAAAATAAAATCTAAAAAAAACACTAGCTACGTTTATATGGGCACATTTAATCGGAATAAACACCCAATTGGAACAAAAATACGTCATGTAAACATGCCAATCAGAATGTTTTGATCCGATGCAGTCTAATCAGAATGAAATTTCCTTACGATCGAGAGGGGTGGTTTTGTCCGATCCTCATTCGGATAGACGTGCATGTATACACCCATTTGGAATGAAGGGGTGAAAAAAGCCCACTGCGCATGCGTACAACTTCAGCGTGACGTCTTTCCGCTTTCGCAGACCCAAGTAGAAAACATAGCGGGAAGTAAACAGAAGTGGTCTGCTGGCGCAGTCATCCTGTCATCCTGCTCTCCTCTCCTGTGGTGGAGGAGCAGTAGCAATATGTTTTCAGCCTCTAGCTTGGTTAATGCGACCAGTAAAAACCCAAACATAATGGTAAACACCCGCAGAATGTCCATATTGGGGAAAACGTGAGTCAGCTCGAGCACATGATGGGGCGGGAAAGATGTACAGAAAGGACGTAGTTTTTTTACTTTTTTTCTTCCCCCGGAAAGACAACTCGCTGTGCGCATGCTCAATTTATTTAATCTGATTGAGTGCTAGGTGCATGTGTACTCATGGCATGATCAGATCATTTCAGTTAGTGTCCATGGGAAAAGGGATTTGGGAATTCCGATCGACCAAGATTTTAATCAGATTGGGGAAATTTGGCGCATGTAAACGTAGCTACTGATAACTATTTTAAGTTCAAAGCAGCCTTTTGGTATTTCTGCAACTTGAAGAGGCCATTCCACTTAAAAATGTTTTTTCTGAGGTTTCTGTTGAATATTTTTGCTCCACAGGTGTTCTTACCTTCATACTGGGTGTGAAAACAGCACAGCAACTTCTCTTTCAGTTTTTGTCTCTCAAACTACGCAGGTGGCGATAAAACCCAAATTCTCCCAAGTTCGAAAAGCCTGTATTTGTTTCGTCACAACTACTTTACTCATTAGTATTCATCAGCTTGCGCAGTTGACACCACGCCTAGCATGCTGCTGGCTAAAAGCTGTTAGCATAAACACGTATCAAAGAGTAAGAGACTACGTGAGCTGTTACCATGCGCAGCGAGAAAGGAAACAGGAAGCCTTGCTCTCATAGGCTAGTTTGTTAGCCAATCTGAGTCCAGCAAATTCGCATAATAAACATTAATGAGCTGCAGCTGAAGTCGGCTGAATCTTCACACTGACAGATTGAAAGGGCTGTAAATCAGTATTTCCTAATGTTTTTTATATATTAAATGTTTCATATTACAGATTAATACTTCAGAAATAACCACAAAGTCATGAAATGTGTGTAAAAAGGCCTCTATAGAACGAGCCGTTAGATTAATACATAAAGTCTCCTATGATAAACAAACAATCACTTTTTGTGCTCTAGACACTTTATATTTGATAGCTGTCCAGAGAGAGGACTAATGTGAAATGAAGGTTTTTTCAGATCTGGGAGTCAAATTATGGAATGGTCTTAAGCGCTTGTTAGAAGCTAGTGAATAAGTTGTTGTTACAAGAAATAAAGAGGAACTTTAAGTTCAAAGAAACAAGTTATTAAGCACAGATTATATATTTTATGCATTGTATCTTTTTTCTGCAACTTTTACAAGTTGCAGAAAAGGACTACCAAACGAGGCCAAAGGTCAAAGGAATGGCTAAACAAAAAATACAAATCACTGCAGGATTTTTCCCTTCAGGTTCAGTTTTAACAATGGATGGAGCTAATTTAGGTTGTTTATGCACGCATCACAGTTTGTGCTGCACTACTTGACCGTCACAGCATTTTAAAACACAGTCTACACTCAATTCTGAATAATCCTTTGAGGAGAAGAATGAAGAAATGCCTGCATCTTAATGTCTTGTGTCTAGACCAAATGAAACTGACGTTAAGTTAAATAATGTAGCAAGTTCATTGTGCCTCTTGATGTTCTTTCAACTCGCCCTATGCATTAAACTCCCAGCAGACGAAAATATAAGTTCATTAGCACAGATAATCCATACTAAATGACACCAAAATTTGTTGATATTCCAGATTAGACATCTGAGCTCAAACAAATATGTCCTCTCTAATGTCTGAGAAGTACAATTAAGAAGAAAGCTGATGTAAGGGTGAAAGTAAGTCTTTGAAAGGTGTTGTTTACATCTCCAGTGGAATTATTAAAAAATCACACTTCTACTTTTAAGTCACTAATCAGTAGCTGGTCATGCCCCGTGAATGTGACAGTAAAACTATGTGGAGACAAGCCATCCTTGATAAATTTATGCTAATTATTTGTCTGTCTTAATTAACTCTGTCAAACACCTGCCAGAATCTTAACTCTCCCACAGAGCACGACGGAAAGGATCTGCACTTCAGAGACGGAGAAGATCTCACTCGCTCCGAATCTATGTCACAATCATTCACACTTTTTTCTAATAGTTGAGTCACATTTGCATGTTAATGTCACCTAAATACACATTTGTTAATAACTGAGATAGTGTGATTCTGTATGAAATTTGTACAGCTACACTTTTTTAGATGTTAAAAAGTGTAATCTGGAAAATGGCTAATTTAGGTAAAGAAATAGAGAGTAATTTGACCAGTTTATATGTGGTAAATACTAGAAATAGGAGCAAATGATAAAGAGTATAGATTGATGGCGTGAGTCAAACTTAATCAGAGCATGTTCTATTTCTGCACTTCCTGTTATGTCGTGTTCTGTCAACAATGCAGTCATGATTCATGCCACTCACCTGGTTCTGCCTGATCACTGTCATGACAGTCACCTGTTCCTGCCCACATATAAACTCAGTTTTCACCAGGCTATTTGTTCACCTTTGGTAACATGAGTCACGCCTTGTCATAGAGTTTGCTTTCCTGTCGAATGTTCTGATCTGTTTCTGCCTTGATGATCACTGGCATTGTCTGACTCCTTGTCTAATTTTTGGATTTATAGATTACCTTCAATTTACCTACTGCCTGACTGATCATATATCCAGTCCTCTCCATCTTGAGATTGTAAATCACCAAATCTGTCAAGTGTCGAGTCATAGAGGTTCAGACTCAGACTTTTGATTTCTGGATTTTGGATACTGGATTTGTCTGTTTCAGGAGAATAACAGTCTCCTGTTTATGACATCACCACAATAACATCACAATAACTGATTTTACATTTATGATTTCCACTGCCTTTCAAACTAGTCTTCAAACCTCCTCTAATCAAGTTCTGATTTAACAGCTTGTCTTTTATTGTATTTTTCCTCTAAGTTTTATTCTTTGTTTATTATTGTATTTTCTGTTTTGCTTTATTTCTTGATTTGCTGTACAGAGCTTTGGTTAGCTGTCATGCTGTTTTTTAGTGCTCCATAAATAAAGTTGACTTGAAAACCTGCAAGGACGAAGTGAAACACCTACTTGAGATCTTTGGATCGACTCCGAACAGAATCACTCTCACCTTCGGTGACTCCTTCATAAAACTCACTTTGGATCATCTGTGTGATTATCATTTTAGTTTTTACACAATAATTCATTTTTCAATAGGCACTTCTCTGTAATTTATAATAACCATAGCACAAACAGAGCTATTGATCTTTAGTTTGAAACCTATTTGGAAGCTCTTTGAACATCTTTTCAATGAGACATTCATGATAATTCTTCTAATGGTTTTATTCATGGGAACTTTGGTATTTGAGTAATGAAACGATTAAATAGGATTTTTTTAAAAGATGTTTGTCCTCAAATTCCTAAATATGAAAGTAATGAACGCTTAAATAAACACACAGTAATTCAAAGATCCATTGTTCTTTCTTAAAGCAAGTGAACACAATTTGGCATAGATTATAAAACTTCTATATTTGTTGTAAGTTCATGCAAATGCAGCTCTGTAAACGTTTATGCCGACTTCACATCTTTGTAAAGTTTTGTCCTACTTCCACTTTTGTGTTTAATATATCTTTGTGTACAAGCTTTAATGCTTTAATTAAAATTAAAGGATTGTCCCTGGAGGCTTGAGCTGAGTGGATTTGTTGCCTTTTGGAAGGTAGTGAGCCAAAAAAGAAATAGAGAGTGCTTTTTAACTATTTAACAGGACCATAGCCACAGAATTTTCAGTTTGATTATGTTGAAGAGAAAACAGCCCATTTTCAAGTGGAAACAGTTTACTCAGGTTTTTAGAAATGATATGACAGAATTGCCTTTGGCTTTCTTGGTTTTCTTGGAATTTGTAGAGCAGATGGAAATATTGGAACACTGTGTTCATGTGGGTTCAACACAAACAGACATGCGTTTTTTATGACAATTCTTAAACAGGAAGTACAAAAACAGTTTTGGATAATCATAAAACCAACAAAAAAATATTTTAAAAAATCCAAAAAACACAGGGTTGATCCCACTAAAGGAAACTGTTCTGCACAATTTTTAGAAGACTCTGTTTTATACTGATTTGATTGCAATCATCCTGATAGCCTCTTGTAATTTCTGTGCACTACGATGTAGAAGTACTTCTAATGAAATTTGTGACAAAAAGCTACTGAAACAAACACCAGACAATTGAGAATGAAAGGTTATGGTTTGATATTATTTATGTTCCAGTTTCTAAAGTTCAAGTGAAGGAAACAAAGTACAAATGGCTATAGGACAGCCTTGGTTGTGCTTTAAAACACAAGACACATACCAGTTTTACTAGGTATTAAACTTCAGCTGAGCACTGACTTGCATTTCAAACAGGAGTACCTTATTTAAGCTCATAATTACTTTAAATTTTAATGAATTTCTTTCCACACATGCGTGTGGACATGTGTATATAAATGTGTAAAGCTTAATCTATGATAAATGTAAACTCTCAAATCCTAAATCTGGAAATCCCTCTAATCATTTCACTTCAGATCCAACTTACGCTTAAGGACACAAGTGAAAGCAACACAAAGGTCTAACTGTGATAACAAGTACTGACTTTACTGTGTATCGATCTGGATGGCTATAACTGAGAAGTTATTGGCTGCCTTCTTCCAGAATTCACAGTGTGTATCAGTGCAGACCATGTGGATATACAGTAGTATTTTTTAAAGACCTTTTCCCTCGTGGAAGAGCAGTAGCAAACAGTATGTTTGAGGCATTATGTGCCAACATTTCAATAAAAACACAACTACAAGGATATATGTTTTTAAAATTAAATTAGCTTATAAAAATAAAGATTTCACTCATGTTTATGGGCTGTACGGTGCACAGTTGGTAGAACTGTTGCCTTGCAACAAGAAGGTCCTAGGTTTGAAACCAGGCTGGGATCTTTCTGCATAGAGTTTGTGTGTTCTCCCCATGCATGTGTGGGGTTTTTCTAGGGACTCCAGCTTCCTCCCACAGACCAAAAATATGCTTGAGGTTAAGTGACGACTCTAAATTGTCCCTAGGAGTGAGTAATTGTCTGTCTATGTGGTCCTCTGTTGGACTGGTGACGTATTCAGGTGTAACCCCGCCTCTTGCCCACTGACAGCTTGAGACAGGCACCTGCTCCCTGCAACCCTGAACAAGAATAAGCTATTATATGTAATAACTGACAGACTACTCTTTACTTATTATGAAAAAAAAAAAACTAAAGTGAGTTGCAGCAGCAAGAGCAATATTAATTGAAAAATTTCAGACAAGTACAGCAAACCGACTGGGCTATTTATTTAGCATATGCTAACATTTGGCACCCTTTAGTGTTTGCTGTTCAGTCACTGACTAATAATAAAGAGTTATATTTTCTGTTGTGTAATGTGTGAACCACGACTTGTTCACATGTACCTTGTTTCTTTTCCATCATGCTGTGACATGAACAGACAGGCTGACCTTTCAGTCTTGCTGCTGTTGGAAGCCAACAGAGCTCAGCAGCTGTGCAAAGCGAACATTTTGTGTAAAAGACAGTAGAATAACAATGCAAAAGCAGTATTCCCATCCTATGATCACATGGCATTAACATTGAGACTTAGTCATACAGTCATTTTATTTTTGTAGTGGATCAATCAATACTTTTATGGATGCAGCAAGTCAAAATCTTTTAGGTAAATATTTTTGGATGTCATTTTTAGGTAAGTAAAACTAAAAGCAACTAAAAGTAACTAAAAGCAAAAGAACACTGCATCTTCAGTGAAATATGAAGCTACATGAAGTTATACTATTTGTAGTTTTGACATTAGAGTTGAGCCAAATGTGAGAAATCTGAGCTAATAGCAGCCCTGGGTTTATTTCCATGTACAATGCTCTCTCAAGGTCATGTCGATGGGCGTTGGAGCAGCGATATGCTGCTTATCTCCTCCTCAGGCCAGACCGGATACCCCATTTATCAACCAGTAATAGTTACAGAGGCAAGGCTCCAAGTGAGCGGGCATGTCAAGGTTTGTTTTTTGCATTTAAACATATGCACATACATTAGTTATCCCTTAATTTCAAGGTTTAGGTGGGGTGTTGACAAATTCTCAACAACTTCAGTGCAAAGATGCACAGCAACACAGTCAAAAAAGTAAAACCTTTCACTTCAACTCTCCTACATACAATGGTTGAAAACAACCTCTTTGTAGAGGTTCATCTGCAAGTAAAACCAAACAAGTCAAGCAAACATATGTCTGCAGTGAACAACAGATTGAGTACAAATGGAAGTATACATTATGTGATTGGCACCGCAGCCTGTTATCAAAAGAGAAAACCATAAAGAACATCTAGATTCATATTCAGTTACTGGTGTAGGCTGTAGGAGTACAGGTTGTGCACCATTTGAAAGAAGATGAATGATGAAGTGAGGAAGTTGGGTACATTCATCGACAACACAATTGCTTTACTCTTTGCTATCTCTCCTACTCTCTCTGTCACTGTCTCAGTGTGTAATGTACTGTAAAATGGAGCTTGCTTCACTAAGCCCCCTTTATTAGTTTTTTCTTTTTATAGGGTGCTATTTGCACAAATAATTTCCTGCACTCCATATGTTTTCTATGGGCCAGAACTCAGACTTTTTCCCCTAAAATTAGCACTAGTGCAGTAAGGCAGAGCTTTGTTATTGTGAGCAAGGTCTATTAAAAAGGTTCTAAAAAACAAACACAGCAAGACAAAACTGACTTTTCTTCTTCAAATACATTATTTGTCAACAAATCTGACAACAAAAAAGACAAAATTAAACATGTAATTTGTCACTTTGGTTTGTTGAAATACTTCATTTGTATAGTATTTAATTTAGTGGTAATTTTGAGTCATTTTATGTACCTGCTTGCTCCTTTTTAGGGTCATGAGCAGCTGGTGCCTAACTCCAATGGTCATTAAGGAAGAGGTGGACTTACACCAAGGAGAGTGAAGTTTGTGGTATGACTTTAAAAGATTATATCATTGTTAACATTACTGCACACCATTTGAATTGTATAATGCAAACAATTCAAGTGGTGTGCATACTGTATATTATTTACAGTATGAATTGTGTACGTACTGTATTTTATATACATTACTTTCTAATTGTATATTAATTTAACATATAGCTTAACTTTTTATTGTCTATACTTTAATTTGCTTGTATGTCCAGACAACAGAGAAAACAGAAATAATGCATAACAATGTGTTAAAAGTCACATTACTGCTGCATTTAAAAACAGTGTTAAGTGTCTCATTGAGGTTACAGAAAAATGAGCCGTCAATGGAGTGGTAATGTTTACAACAGTATTTTAATGGCCTTGACATAGGTGGAAAAGAAAAACAAGAAAAAAGTTTGAAGAATGTATTTACAGAAACTTTCAAATATGCAATGAGTTTTGCAAGGAATCCCTTCTTAGCTCTGCAATCGTTTTCTATGAAGCAGGAAGAGAGACTATTAATCACAGGGACTTGTCTGTGATTGGAAACCAAGTAAGTGTTTGTCCTGCAGGCTCAGCAGGCTTTGACCCAAGGGAAGTGATCCTGAAGGAAATGAGGTTAGGGAAACAAAAGCTTGAAAACTGAAGTATTTAGACTGTGAGAATATGATTGTGAACACAGGAAAATGGTTAGTGATTATTTCACCAACCAGGGACAAGACAAGAGCCATAACATCTGTGATCAATATTTCTGGACGTGGAGTTATAGGCGCGATAAGTGTAGTCAAGACAGACAGGCATGTAGGCCATAACCAGGAATGTTTTTCCCAAAACAAAATCTAAAGGGGTAAGACAGGAGTCAGTGGTAGGAAAGACAAAACAGGGTAGATATAATCTACAATAAGACAGGAAACTTGACTAAGAACATTGAATCACTGTGGCAAGGCAAACTGACAATCTGGCACTGGCAGGCAAGGCAGAGCATGGTTTAAGAGACTGTGGACACAGGTACGCAACATGAGGATGGTTAGAGGTGCACATTTATGTAGCATGAGATTCGATTATAAAACTTTACAGGATCAAACAGAATTCACTCCAAATGTCTTATTAACCTCATTCTAAAAAACAGATTCTGCAAACGACTAAAAATTGTTATATTGCCACGGATGAGATATTTAATTCTTGCTCCAGCATACAGAAAACAAAGAAATAAAGAAACACACAAACAAACAAATAAAATAGATTTTCATTCTTAACTCATTCACCGTCATTGATGACTTTATTCGTCTTTTCAAATACAACCGTTGACTGCCATTGACAACTAAAATCGTCAATTGCGTCTTTTGACGGGAGGGGTGAGACAACAACAGCTCGCACCATGAGAGTAAATATCACGCGTCTAAAGGACGTACAAGTTGTTCTTACCTGTGTGAGGTGGTGAAACATCATGTGATCATGATGATAATCCATGAAAGAGGAGCGAGTTTTGGGAAGCCACTATGTGTGATACGATGCGGGGCGCAACGCAAAGCAGAAAAACTTGTGCAGCTCACACTTAATCAAAGTCTGTGTCACGGTTGCAAAAGTTTGGATAGAAAAAAATGAAGACAATTAACGCGGGCTGCCGAGCTCACTGCACATATTTCATCACAGCCAGAGACCTTCATTTTAGCAGACGGTCCGAGTCACGTGATTTTAGTGCACCTGACCCAGTCATATGATCAACCAGGAGGTGTCAATAAAACACCGTTTATCAGTGTCAAAGACACTTTTCTGCATGACATGTCTCATTTCACAAAAAGCCAGTTTTCTCCATTTTTCTGTCAGAAAAAGGCGTTTTCGGTGAAATCACCTATTTTCTACAGCAGATTGTTAGAACGGTAAACGCTAGAAACAAGCTGTTTTTTCCCGATGGAAGTAGAGAATGTACTCTTTGTTTTGATAGTTTAGATGTTTGTATAGTCATAAAGCACAATATTCTGTGGCTCTTCAAAAACAGTAAAAAATGCTCAAAAATGCTGGCAGTGAAGGGCTTTTCTGTTCAGAAAACAGCTGGCAGCCAATGAGTTAAAGGCTTTTGTTCCAGAGGCAGGTGGGCGACTGTAACCTAATGGGGAATGAGATCGTCTTCTGATCGGGAGGTTGGGGTTTGATCCTGCATTCCAGGCAGGCTACATGTTGGGCAAGATACTGAACTTTGATACTGCCTCCCGGGCGCTGTACAAAAATGGCTGCCCTCTGCTCCCCACGGATGAGTCAAATTGGTCAAATATCAATTATTATTGTAGGAAAAATGTCAATCCCAAAGCTAAACATTTATAGGACACACAAAATATTTTGTTTAATTCTTAAGAAAAGTATAAGATTTGTGACACTTTTATTTCTGCTTTTGGTTTATCATATTTCCTTTAGACTGACAAGAATTATTTTAACAGTAATTTTTCTGGTTGCCCTAATAACTTAATGCACTTGTTCTGCCTACTTTTTTGCAATAGATTTAAATGGATAGCATACTAACTGTCTTGTTCAACTTCAGTTCTGTGTTTTATGAAGCAAACAGATCTGTTAGGCCAATGGTCCTTATTTATTTATTTTTTTAAAGTACATTTATTGCATTTACTGAAACAATTCTGTATGTAATATTTAACATTTTAGCAGCCAATGTTACAAACTCTTCCAGTATGTCACTAACATCCGTGAGAGGTTCACAGCTGTCACTGTCACATAAAAATTTTAAAATAAACATGAAAACATCTTTTTCTTACCACAATAAAGTTTTAAACAGGTACACATTTGCTTCTTAGCTCTGACATATGTAACTATCACAGTAATCACTCGTAGTAAATATGTGCTGTTTGAAATATGTTTGGAGTTAAGTGTTTCTATATATGTTGTACAAAGTGCAACCACATTAAATGACACTGCTGTTTTCACATGAGAGTCATACACATGGATGAGCATCTGGGACAAATTTATTTAGGAACCACACCATCTGCAAAGTTTTCCAACAGGGAAATCCCTTTGATGGGTGATGGACTGTGTTTTTACATTTGGAACACCTCAGAGTAATCTTTGAACATTTTGGTCATATAATCAAAGTCGGAAAAGACTTTAAACCCAAGCCCAATCTCTGTGGTAAGTACTTTAACTCTGACATTCTGAGATGACAGAAATTTTGATTTAGTTATTATACATTATATTTGTACTGCTTATGTTGTTGTGAACAGGAATGAATGCAGCCATTTTTGTCCAAATACATGCAGATAAGGTACATGTTCTTAATTCAGAGAACTCCTATGGGAACTCAACAAAAAAAGGGTGTCAATGACTTCAAACAGAAGGCCACATTGGGACTGAATGTTTACAATGTTCATAGCATAAAAACATGTGGTTTCAACATTGCTGTGGGTGGCAGCATGAGTCCCACTGAGACACTGGATCTAATACTTAAGCCTACTAGAATTTGACTGTTTGCAATACATGGGCCACTTGTTCAGAAATAAATTTTTGACCTATGAATATTTTACAAAAACATGAAGTCCTTCTAAGAACAATAACATAAAATATAAATGATATGTTACTCCTATGTCTATTTCCAGCAGTATTTAGGCGAGAGGCGGGGTTACATCTGGACATGTTGTCAGTCCATCACAGGGCCGCATATAGACTCACTCACATCTAGTGACAATTTAGAATTACCAATTAACCCTAAGAATATTTTTTGGTACATGAGAAGAACCCAGAATCCCTGGAGAAAACGTATGCATGCATGGAGAGAACATAAAAACTCCACACAGAAAGGTCCAAGCCCATTTCCAACCCCGGACCTTGTTGCTGCAAGGCAACAGTGCTAGCCACTGCTCTACCATGCAGCCCAGGTAACATTAATGTAATTTTTAATGATTTTGTAGCAAATTCATTTTGATTTCCAACAGTAACATTTTAGTTTTATTGTAAAAGCACCCAAGAAGTGACAAAAGTAAAAAAAAAGAAAAAAGTCACAAAGTAAACAAGAAAAATGTGTATTTATTTAGTTATAGCTGAATAATACAATTTTAGCCTAAAAAAATCAAAACATTTAACACTAACTGATCATCTTTTACAAAAGAAAATGAATCCAGTTTTGGCTATTTTTAAATAAGCATGCTCCTTGTAAAATGCTAAGCTGGCAATAACCCACACCTTATGTAATCATATTTATTTATATACCTTTGACTCAAGGTCTGCTAATTAGTCATCAGAGGTTCTCTTTCAAGTCAAAACTGTGAATACATGAATGATACAATCTTAACACAAGAGCAACATATTAAATACAGCCCAACATAACTTTGTTTTTATTTGGTAAATGAACATTTGTAAATTTTACTCCATTTTAGCACAAATTTTGTTTATTTGTGGGGATAACTTTAAATGTCATTATTATTCAAGGACATGCTTGTCCTCGAAGATCAGCTACCTCCTACATGTTGAGAGCTCTCTGTATTATAAATGAGTACGTTTTGGCATTCTCCTGCTGTTCTTCACTGTAAAGTCACACTGAAGGTATGGTTTTGGCATGGCACATCTGGGCCTGGTGCATGCTGCTTTGATCACATCTTCACAATGACAGTCTTGTGTGATCCTACTTTAAGCTGGCAGTGCAAAGCTTAGACTTGTGTGTGGCTGCAAAAAAAAAGGGCCCTGAGAGAAGACACGGGTTGAATGAAGGCAGATTAATGCCACGCAGAGTCAACTGAGGGACAGGCAGATGGATAGTGAATGTGATCTTAAATTATGCACGCAGGATGCCTGCATTTAGCACAAGTGGTGCGACTCCCTTGCACTGATACGGATGAGAAACAAAGCTTTCACACATTCTTTTTTTTCATTTCAGCCTAATAAAACCTTAACAAAATAACTTATACGTGTATTCTTTTCCTTTGCTGCAAACTTTGAATGAAGACCTTAAAGAAAATAAACTAAATATTACGAATGTATAAAGTCATAAGAGTTTTCTGTCCTCTGGTGTCCTTGGTCATGGTCATGTCTTAATGCAAGAACTGTGTCCCTGCAAAAGCTTTTACTCCAACCAGGCAGAATGAGCTGCTTAAACAACTCAAATACCATTAGTGTTCTGCAAGTTGTGATCAGATAAGGATCACTTTTACTTCAAAGAAACTTTTTTTAGGTAACCCTAGGTAGATTTATGAGCTCATGACTTGTCTCAGATATGTGTCAGAATATCAGAGATATGAGTTCTCCTCTTTTCCTGAGATATCAGTGAAGATGGTAGAGGATTTAATTTAAAGGTCTGGTGAATTGTTTTCTCTTTGCATGTCTCGACGATAAAACAGTGTTTCACTCTGATTGTAAAATGACCTTGTTTTCCTCTAAGCATTTTGTCCTTGTCAAATGGTGTGTTGCATCTTAGCTCATTCTGCAAGAACAAGAAGCTCTGCTTCTGAACCCATCTTCTGCAGCAAGGCAGGGACTCTTAATCTGGTCCAACAGATAGAAGATGAGCTTAATGCCCCTTTGTTTACTAAGCTTGTCTAACACAGGGGGAAAGAAAGTTGATGCTTTCAAACTCTTCTGTTTTCAACAGGAAATTGTTACAATTAGAAATCCTTGAGGCAATCAGGGTAACTTCAATCATCTGCAAATACTACACATAATCAAAAAGAATGTATCTGTTTTTGTTAGTTTAAAGGTAATTAAAAATTATTATATCTAAAGAAAAAAATTGTTCAAGTTTGTTTTGATCTCTTGCCTGTTGTTGCAAGCTTTGAGGGAGCCTCCAGAGCCTGCAATGCACCTCAGTTGACAGTAACAAAGCAGTTGGCGATGTTGGACAAGGAGCCTGTTGTCATGAGAACACAGTGCAGGGTGGGAAGGATATGATAAAGCTGTCTGGCTTTATTAAATATAATAGCAGGATGATTTTATGTAGATGTAACTAAGATTAATTCTATTCAAGTGATCTGTTGAAGATGTGACACTGGCAAGCAGCGCTATAAGCCTGGCACAGCTGTCAACCTGTTTTAAAATAAACATGCTACATTATTTAGTATTCTAGTTGTGAACAGATGAGACACACTATATTGCCTATTGAGTATTGGGAAACCTCAAATCACTGAATTCAGGTATTCTGATCCCTTCCATGGCCACAGGTGTATAAAATCAAGCATCTAAGCAGTTTGCCTTTACAAAGATCCATGAAAGAATGGGTGGCTCTCAGAAGCCCAGTGAATTTGAGTGTGGTACTGTGATAGATTCTCACCTTTGCAAGGAAAGTTGTGAAATCTCCTTGCTACTAAGTTCAATGGTCAACTGGTAGTGGTATAATACTAAAGTGGACAGATCTCCAAACTTTGACTGGTTTTCAGATTAGCTAAAGAATGGAGCAGAGAGCGCATCATAGAGTGGGTTTCCATGAGTGAGCAGCTGCAACCAAATGTTATATCACCAGGTGCAATGCAAATGAAATGGTGTCATGGTGGAAGAGCAGTGGAGACGTATTCTGTGGAGTAATGTTTCTTTCTAGTCTGTCTGGCAATCTGATGAATGAGAAAAGATTTGGTGGAAGTGTGCAGGTTTGGTGGAGGGTGATTATGGTATTGGATTGTCTTTCAAGAATTGAGTTTGGCCCTATTAATTCTGGGGAAATTAAACTACAATGCTTCAGCATACCAAGACATTTTGGACAATTTCATACTCTCAACTTTGGATTTAGGGAGTTTAGGGATGGCCCCTTATTGTTCCATCATGACTGTACATCGGTGCTCAAAGCAAAAGCCATAAAGACATGGATGAAAAAGTTTGGTGGTGCCTGCACAGAGTCCTGACCTCAACTCCAAGAACACCTTTGGAATGGATGACTGTAAAGGTTGTGAGAAGGGTCTTCTCATTCAATATCACAAATGAGCCTCAGGAAGAATTATCTAAAACTTCCATAAACACACTCCTAAACTTTATGGGCTACCTTCCCAGAATAGATGAAGTTATCATAGCTGCAAATGGTGGGATGACTTCATGTTAAATCCAACAGATTAAAAATGCAATGTCATTCAAGTTCATATGTGTGAAATCAGATGCCCCAATCCTTTTGTAATATAGCATTATTTAATTATGTTTTGCATAAATTACAGTTTTATACATTTACATCAATTTTTTCCACATGTTAAAAATGAGAAAATAAATAATCATATCAAATTAAAATATTATAACTGTATGTAAAAATGTATCTATACTTGTACTAATATATCAGTCCAACATGTCAGTAAACAGAAATTTCACAGAAATACTTAAATGAAATACCTAACTCATAACAGGATTTTTGCATATAACAAATAAGCCCTTTACTCATCATGTAAAGAGTACAATAGTCCATTAGGTTACATTTCTTCAAAGCTATTAAGGGTTCAAAGCCCTTGTAGGCACACAAAACTTACATGTTTAAACTGCCAATTGTAAGTCTCATCGCATCATTACTTTGAGCCCACAGGTCTAAACTTGGTCAAAATCCCTTTGCCAAAACTTGAAAGCATTGCAGTCTTTCAGTGTCACATTTCCCAGAGCCTCTGGTATTATATCTTAGGTATAAAATATCACTGCACCTCTAATAGCATCCATTTGAAGATATTGCCATATGCTCTGCCTGCCAATAGCATGGGTCTTAAAAGGACCCGGTTGGTGAGTTTTCACTCACACTCGATAACAATAATCTAAACAGACTATGGCTACTGAAGCAAATAAACAATTAACCTCCACATTCAACCAGAAGCCTGTGCATTCCCATCTGTTCTCAGACTGCTCCCATACATCCGTCATCCACTCTCTTCTTTTACCTTTTTGCAGCCTTACTTTTTTGTGAAGTATGACAAACACATTAGAGCTCTTTAAAATTCATTGTCTAAAAGAAAATTGTATACAATATTGAACTTGCATACAATTTTTTACAGATCCTTCACTCATAAAAAAAACATTAAATACAAATTTAAAAGATATAAAAAGATTATTATCTTGTCTTTTGAAGTCTAGGTGGAGAATTGGCCACTGGCCACCTACCTCTAAGAATATATATTATACAGCAGTAATCGGTAGAAACATTATTTTAGCATTATTTTATTGCTATGTATAAAAAGTCCGACTAAACAATTAAAGGTACATCGAATTTAGTCAAGCCTCACACATTCATATTTGCAGAATATTGCTGAATAATTCCAACATTTTTGCAAAACAGCAAGTGACGAAAAACAAGAACGAGAATGTAAACAAAGCTATGCAAACCATTGCAGACAAAGCTGAATCAGATCAGGAATCTATCGTTTCTGGGTATTTGTCTGTAACTGAATAAAACATTAATGACTCTAAAGAGGGAAAGAGTAAAGAGGACTGATCTGGACAAGTTTTGGATGCACAGCAGTTTATTTTTGAGCTAAAATTGGTTCTACGGGCTTCGAGTTCTACGGCTTAAACACAGCCAGTCTCAGTGTCATTATGGATGCAATTAAACATTACAGAGACAGATCAGAGTAGAAGGAGGTTTATTAATTTACTGGCCAAGTATGTTACATACACAAGGGAATTAATTACTGTATTTGAACCATCACTGAGACGCAATTTTGGGGTTCAGTATCTTGCCTGCTGGGAAAGAACCACTCATTGGAAGTATATCAGACCACTTGTAATGGAGCGACAGAACAGCCTTTTCACAGTCCATATGCAATTGTGAGTGTAAACTGACAAGGGTCCAGTATCAAAGAATGGGCAGATGCAGTTGGTGACAGGCCAGCGGTAGGCAGGCCAGCCTGAGAAGCAGGAGCCCTGGATTCACTGATGAGAGAGCGTCAGTGGCTGACAGGAGACCCTCGACATCTGGAGCTGCGGCATGAGGTTTGAGCTGAATACCGGTGTGTAAGGTTTCAGCTAGAACTGATATAGATGAGGAAGAAGCACTGAAGCTTGATGAACAGCTGATCTGGTGAGGACTGTTGTGAGGAGATGTAACAGGAGCTTGTGGCATGATGTGCATCAATGACAGCTCATAGTGGGGTGAGTGACAGAGTATTTCTCTGATTATCTGTGTTTTTACAGGCTATATTTATTATGACTAAGTTGTGATTTTTAGGTGCGCAAGTGTGAGTGTTTTTGAGTGGTGACAAAAATGAAAAAGTAACATTCATGATGCGTCCTCATGACGTTCATCATTCACCATGACGTTCATCCTCGTAAAGTCTTTTATTTCTGTCTGAATGATTTCAATATTCACTGGATGTGATTTAGAGAAATAATGAAGCGGTGTTGCTGCAACCACCTGCTATGCAGCATTTTACCCTTTTATCAACGAAAACACAAACTCACAAATGCTTTTCAGTGTCAAAGTACGATGTAAACAAAGAGCTACATTCCTGCGTTTCATCACTTCCGGTTTGATTAGCTTTGAAATTGAGACTTGCCGAAACTCATAAAACCATTTGATTTGAAGCACATTTTGTTAAAGAAAATTATAAGGATTTTAGATATTTTCCTGAGACCTGAAAATTTCACAAACACTTTAAAACGCCTTGGAACAGCTGTTCATCTAAACAGGCTGTAATCATTATAAAAGTGACAACAATAATCATAATATGAAAAAAAAACATTATTTCAGATATATTTATTTTTGGTTTTAACTTTTACAAACACCATTAGCTTAAACCTTTTAAGTTTTAACTCATTTTTTACTTATATAATTATGGATGATGTCTTGGACTTCAAAAATTAGCTCTCTGGCACAGAGTTGCAGAATGATTCATTTGATAGTCCCATATGTCCTTCTGCATTTTATCAGGTTAAATATTTTTTATTTTTTGTTAAAAAAAACACAGAATGTTCAAAGTCACATCTCCTGGTCACTGTTCACTATTTTCACTTTCTCATGACAAATTATAATATGTCAAGACTGAAAATAATTGATACAACTTGACAGAGTTTTCTCTTTGATTTTGGCTTACTGACTGAGTTGTTAATGCTGAAATTCACAAGCTGCAGGACTGCTGCACAAACTCTGTGGGGGGGCTGACGACAAATCTGGAGGCAAAACTGCTTTGAAATATGAACTCTAATTATATTACCATTTTAAAAGGTTATTTTTCAGGCCCAGTATCTTGGGAGTGGGATAGTCTAGTTTCTCTACGTACAATTTATATTTTAATAATTATTATTACATTTCTGTCCTAAAAGTAAACATTTTTACTATTAACAGAAATGAGAATTTATTTTGAAGTGTGTAGTAGGTTTTTAAAAAATGTTTTTCTCATGCATAAAATATCTAATTTGTTAAACAACAATGGAGGTTTTACAGAGGAAGAGAAGTGTTTCTAAATTGCCTCAAGCATGACTGATGCATATCCAAATGAGCTGCCTGATTATAAAAACTGTGAGTCTTGCAGACAGAGCTGTTGATGCATCAGCTCCAGGGGTCCTTGGATTAGGGAAGGCATTGCAGTTTAGAGAATTATTCTGCAACAAAATTATATATAAATGTAAATATACACAAATTTGACTTTCTCAGATGGATCAACATTTAGCTCAACATTTTAATGATCAATCTGGCTGTGTGATTGGTAAATCTCACCAGGAGGGCACATATGGAAAAGTACCTCACTGATACCAAAGAGATACAACAGAGCATCTATTGTTTTGATCACAGTTTTTATGTGGTAACAATCGCAAAATCTTCAACCATCTGTGAGGACATGTAGACACCAAACACAACCGGATTCTTTCAAATAAAACTAAAAGCAATTGCATTTCACTCTAGTTCAGAGAGCAGATTGTTAACGGTGACTTGGTTTACTTCGCGCTGTGTAGTACAATGCCCAGCAGCAGGAAATTGTGTGTTGTCAAAGTGCAAGGAGCTTCTGTAACAGGGCAGGGAGGAAATTTTCTTTGTGCCAGCTGCCAGAGTAATTAGTTCCTCGCTGAATTATGCATCAGCAGAAGTGTCGAGCAGCGTTACACTCAGGCAGACACAGAGAGAGTGGACATTGGAGTTCTGTCACATAAAACCTATGAAAATTTACGTAACAGTGGCTAATTCTGGCACACCGGAAGACCTGGAATAGATTCTTAACAGAACAACATTTGAATTAGCAGATTTTTTAAAACATTTTCTATACTTACAACACTTGTAGGAGAAACTGTATTAATTAGAAAAGGCAGGCAATGATTCACTAATGTGTATATTCTAATTTGAAGTTTGTTTGTTTTCAATTAGGCTGCAATTAAAATGAGTTAATCTATAGAAAACTGGTGGCGAGTTATGTTCCACAAATTATTCATGTAGAAATGAGGGATTAATTGAGTGATCACCTGTTTAACGATGATAAATACAGACTGGAATGATTAAATTACACTTGGAAAATGAATGATCTCCTGGTCATTTTCTGCATGGATATCATCTGTTTTTCTACAGAAATGCCTGTCCAACTTAAAACCTTAAAATTATGGGTAAAACATCCGTAAGAAAAATAATTTTAAAAAAACTTAGATTTCTATGGTACATTTATTTAAGTGTTTTATATACATAAAATCAAATTTTGATCTATTTACTTTTTTATAGCTATTCCATTTTAATTATATTGACATTATCGGTATATATACTAAACCCTTTTTAATGTTCAAAGTAAGACATAAACAAAAATAATTTTTTTTTTAAAGAGGCCATTTCATACAAATTTCAGGACTTTGTGCTTATTTCTTAAGTATTAACCAGTAATATGAAACATTTTATATCTAAAAAACATCAGGAAACACTTATTAACAGACCTTTCAATCTGTCTGCATTAAAATTCGGGTGGTTCCGGCTCTTTCCGTCAGGCTGCTTCATCAGCAGCTTGTTCATATTTATTATTCGAATTTGCTGGACTCTGACTGGCTAACAAACTAGCCTATCAGAGCAAGGTATACTGTTTCCTCCCCCGCTGTGCATGGCAACGTCAGACGTTGTGTCTTCCTGTTTGCTACGTCTTATGCTACAGCTTTTAGCGAGCCGCATGCTAGGCGTGGTTTCAACTGCGGGAGCTGATGAATACTAACGAACAAAGGAGTTGTGACGAAACAGATACAGGCCGTTCATACTCGGGAGAACTCGGGTGTTATCGCCACCTGCGTAGTTTGAGCGATAAAAACTGAAAGAAAAGTTGTTGACCTGTTTTCACACCCAGTATGAAGGTAAGAACACCTGTGGGGCTAAAATATTGAACAGAAACCTCAGAAAAAACGTTTTTAATGGAAAGGCCTCTTTAAGAAAAAAACAATAGATGTACCGGTATTTATGGATGTATGGATGGACAGACGGATGGATGGATGGAGAGCTGCTGCGGAATATCAACTTCCTATTTAAAGTAAGAGTCCAGCAGTCAGAGTTGGTGGTAAAACCGTAGTGAATGAAACACAGAGTAATGAGACTCGGACTACAGTCTACTTGTCAGGAATAGAAAGCCTGTTGGGAGTGGCATTTCATTGTAACCACAGCAACAATGTCACATGTGAACATCAAACAAGTGATTTCTGCCACAGATATCTGCTGTAGCAAGCCAAAACAAGTTCATTTAAAATAGACTCGAATGTTTTTGTTGTATCAGAGTTTTATGACTCAGCATTAAGATTTTTCATCTTTTATAAAAATTCAACAAAAAAAATAATAATTTGGTCTAAATCTGGAGCGTGACTAAAATGTATTCTCAGCAGAGTCATGTCTTGTCCTATCTGTGCCAACTGTCAGACTCTGAACTGTACCGCTCTGAACAGGCTGCACTGCCACTGTGTAAGTGTCACTCACCTTGGACTGAGGTGCATTGGAAATCACAGAGGAGTGAACAGGCCGAGTCTCCCTTTGGCAAAGAGCGCAAATTGCACAGCATTAGAAGCTGCACACGTCCAACCTTTATCTTTCCCCCTTTTTGAAACTATCTCATTTGTGCAGACTTATGCAAACACTTAAAACTCGGCATTAAAATGCTTCCAAACAAATCTAATATTAGATCGTGAAACTAAATAAATGGAACATTTACTGCATACTGTTATGGTGCTATAGCTCTATTTGCAGAGACTTTAATGTGCTCACTGGAGTGCAGAGGAATGACTGAATGGGATAAACTCAAAACTCAAGACAAGGTGCTACTAGCCTCCTTCTTCCCAAGGGAAACATATTTTAGTAATTGTCAACCGAGTCACACACTAATATGCACACAGAAAGTAAGTAAATGTTGTTTTCCTTTGATAAAAATCACAAAGTGTCCTTCAATAATACTGAAATATTTAGCAAAGCACCTATTCTAACACAAAGAGAGTCACAAGCAATAGACTAAAAACAGTGAACATTTAACTTTAAAAAAACAAAAAGGTTTGAGATGAAGCCGCTGCTTTGTTTGCACTCGGTGGGTCAGGCTTGTTGGTTTAAGGCTATAACCAGATTTAAAATTAGTTGAGAAGTATTCATGATTTCATTTCCATGCATGCCCCCAATTTGAACACATTAAATATTCAAAGTGTCAATCCGGTATCTGGAAATGTTGTGTGTCAGTGATATTGAACAACTGAACTCTAGCTTGAGCTTGCTGAATATTCAGTGCTAATACACTAGAAAAAGGTTTACTTCCTCTTTAACTTTAAATACATCACGTAGCACAAAAGCTTGTGTATACTACTCAACAAAAGGTGCCAGTATAAAAAACCATCAACTCATGATGTCAAGCACCTCTCATCTTTCAGCACATGTCAATTATTTTTATAATGTTCATAATATATCAAAGTATATTAAAATAAGAGTGTTTACCTATTTAACTCACATATTTTATATGATGTTTCACCATTTCTGTCCCTATATATCGTCTGTGTTTCTTTAAAGTTGATATACTCTTCAGAGAGAAACTGAGTATTTTAAAGAATAATTTAACTATATTTACATTGCTTTTTGAACCAATATCTGCAATATTATTGAATTTCACAGAGTATTTAGCAAATGTTGAAATTGGTTAGTTTATTGCTTTGATTGTTTATTGTTTTTTTTGTATATTATCTTCATTTTTCCTCTTATTTACGACGCTGCAACCTAATTTTGTTGTAGCACTTATTACAATGGCAGTAAAATTTTTCTTTTCTTTTCTTTTCTTTTCTTTTCTTTTCTTTTCTTTTCTTTTCTTTTCTTTTTTATCATAAACCAAATAGTTATAGTACCAGTCTAACAAAATGTTTGATTTTGGTTTAATGTAAAACTGTCCAAAATTGAATTACATGTTTATTACATATTTAAAAAGGATATTTAGGTAAAAATATATCAGATGTATTAAATATTGAAACTGGGAAACATTATGATGCCAGTAACAATATCCAAAGACACAACAAGACACCAAAGCACTTTAACATGCCTAACAGCTACTTTGAGATATGCCTCACGGCCATTTGAGATTAAAAAAATATATGCATATGTTGAAATTTTGTTAATTTATTAAAGAATAACATTTGTGAATTTAAAGCTGCTAAAATGTTATCATATTTGAATCTAATTGAGACTGTACATGTTCACCTTTAATGGTTACGGTTTCCCAGAAAGTGTTCAGTTTGCAGAGCTCTCGACTGCATGCATCCATTTTACTGTACAATCACAAACAACATGAGTTCATTTCTTAGATAATGTGCTCCAGTTGAGTTTGTTGTGCTTACTCAGTGAGTTAAAATTGCGTGGGTAAGTGAGGTGACCTAAAGTAAACTGAACTCAATGATAAGATCCATCCACTTTTTCTACTTGTTTCTTTCTGTGGGTTTCACGTGGAGCTGGCGTCCAGCGGTCAGTGAACAAATGATGGGGTCACAAAGATCATTTGCTTGAGACAAAAAATACACATGCACATCCAAGTGTCCATATAGGCAATGCATCTTAGACCTGGTAAACTTCAACCATAACAAAGCAATGCTTAACCCTCACTCTTACCTTAAGATCTAGCTATAAACTAATTTCACCCCTAATTCTAAAATCAAATCTTAAATTGTTAAAAAGCCACTTGTAACCACTGGGATTGCAATCTGGTGTCTAGCACTTAGTTTGGTTTCGGTTCTCAACATAAAAAAACATGCAGTTTTTCCTATTTTGTTCAGTAATTTTCCTTTTAAGATCCAACGCATGACAGGTTGCTTGTTATTGCTTCATCTCATTTTTCTTACTATTTAGAAAACTTTTTATCTGTCTGTGCTGATTACTTTTTATATTTAATTCTGTTTTAACTATTTGTTTTTGTCTGTATGATTTCTGAAATATGTGTTAATTGTTTTCTCAGTTCAGCAGGAATTAGGGCCTTGTTGCATCAAATACTCAGTCTGTCAGTCATTATCTAAACCTGCTTATTCCTGTTCAGGTTCGTGTGGAGCTGGTGTCTATCTCTAGCAGTCATTGGGTGAGAGGTGGGATTACACCTGGACAGATCACCAGTCCATCTCAGGGCCACATATAGACAAATAACCACTCACACACACACATAAGGACAATTTACAGATAACAGTTAACCTCATGCATAGTTTTGGTCTGTAGGAGGAAGCCGGAGTCCCCAGAGAAAACTTGCACATGCACGAGGGAACAAACTCCATGCAGAAAGATTTTGAACCCAGGACCTTCTCTCTGCAAAGCAACAGTGCTACAAACTGCATAACACATCACATCAGGGAACTACTTAAATATGTATTTAAAAATGTAATATATAAAACATCTGCTAAATGCCAGCTTTCATAAAATTCTGCTATTGTTAAAAAAAAAAAAAAAATTTTTAAAAATCCAAATTATATAGTACAGTTAATAAACACGTCATAAATACAGAAAAGAATCACATCTCATCTTATTAGAGGTATTCCTGCCCTATGCATCAGAGCCGAACTAATTCATTTTATCCCCTGAATCCATGTTATAACAGGGCGCAGCAGGGGTAATCTTCAGCAGCTATTAACCATGATGAAGCTCTTTCCCAGTTAGAAGCCATGCAAACCAGATTACCTGATCATTTAGCCATCATTGGCCAGGCGGGATGGTTTCCACTGTGTGCTCCTGAAGAGATTTTGTTCTGTAAGTATTAGCGCTGGGAAGAAGTCCCAGACACTCCTGAACATGGGCCTACAGCCCATCACTGTTATTTATAATCTAGTTCAGTTTGGGTTGACGTCTTTATTTGAAGGTGCTTCAACCATCACCTGTCTCCAGCTGTGTAAACCAAGATGAGTTTCCCTTTGCAGTGTTCTTCATTCTTCTATTTTGACCAAATCCTTAGGGGATTCCATTTACTCATAAAAAAAGTTGTTTTCTAATGTATTAACAGTTTTACTAAAAAGACAACTCAAAATATTTTTCGTGTTTTTCAAACTTCACTTAGATAATCTCCTAAAATTCAGGGATTTGGGATAGTGATGACGCCAATTCGCCTCACCCCAGACATCTGATTCAATACAGACTCAAAGGTCAGAGTGTTACACATTTAGTCTTTTCCTCCTTTCTCATCAGACGAGGGATTCTCCATCATCAGCAGAGAGCCATTAAGGTGTCTCTTGCTTAATGGACTTGTCGGGAATCCAAAGACAGGCCAAAGATAGATGATAAATACTAAAAATGAAGATAGTTAGGTGTGGGGAGATGGTACAGGAGAGTGCTTGGTTGTCCTGAGTTCACATTGATTCACCTGTCAAATAGTGGAGTCTAATCTCCCATCCAACAACAAATTACTTCCACATCCTCACTTTCATCAAAACAATACTTAGCAGGATATAGGAGTGGCATACGGGACAAACTTGTAACCAAATATTTTAAAAGATTTTACACCGAAACAACAAATTGTGAAAAGCTGAGGCACTAAACTATCAAACTTTTCTTAGAGGAAGTTTAAAAATGTATAAGAAAGCTGAATGACCGAAGTCATGCAAGTTTCTCAACACTGGCTGTTATAATAAACATCCTTTCTCCCAGCATCAAAAGAGTGAATTATTAATTTTACAATTTATCTTGTATAGTAAAGATCTCTGGGATAATAAGATGTGAATAAAGTAAAAAAGGATGGCTGTTAAAGACAATATTTCTCATACACAGTCAGTTCAAGCACAGAAATCAATAATGCATGTGGGAAATGACACTGTTGTTGCAGTAAGATTTTAGAGTTGTGAAATCCTTCCCTGCTGATCTTACTCTGAGATCTCAGTGGCATTAGTATACATAGCTGCACAGCTCTAGTCAGCTCTGTCTGCACACAGCATCCTTTTGTGCATTTCAACAGGCCTTTCAATTTCATCTCCATTCACTTCTAACTCATCTCTATTGAAACATGGCCATGGTGAATTTATATTTGATCATCTAAAAATTCATTACACCCTATCACAAAAGATCAAATGTGTTAGATGTAAGAGTACGAGCAAGACATCAAAGCCGCTTCGCTGCAACAATGCACAACAATTGTGCTGCATGTTTTAATTACTTGTAATGTACACTGCAAAGCAAACGACGCTCATTCATGTTACAATTTCAAATGTTTGTGCATGTGCACAGTGTAGCTTGTAAATCCCCATCAAATGCTGATGGGATGCAGTCGTTATATTCATATATTTTCTAACTGGAGTTATACCTGTTGTTGCTTTGCATTTGGGTTAACTTCATAAGACAATTAGAGATTTGGAAATAAGAATCCAGCTCATGACTTTTTATAGAATTTCGTACATTGACCTGAAATTTTACTCGAAAGTTTGAAAAAAATACATGACAGAAATCTGACATTATCTGTTTGTATTGTATGTACATTTTGTGCTGACAGACCCAGGTGGCCTGAAGCCAAGGCAAATCAATACGATCCTTCTTTTTTCCTCAGACAGACGACTCTATGGCTTGTGAGAACTATAGACTGGAGTCCTCTGTGGACTGTCTCACATATTTACAGAACTTTGATTGATGACTCTGTTGATGGGTTGGTCACTGCTGATTTGGGATCAGACCTTCAAAACTATCTCTAAGCCAATAAGGAGACCTTACACAGACTTAGGCAAAAGATTTTTTTTAGTGATTGGTCACCTTTACACAAATGCATTAGAGCAAGCAGAGTATCTTCTTTCAAACACTTACATGGCATGAAATGCAACATTATCCAATTTTAGAGTGGCTTGTCCAGCTGTACCAGCTATAGCTCTCATAAAATGGGCCTTTTAAATCTTACTAAACAATCTCTTCTGCAGTCTTTATCAAATAATAACTTCACAAGCAGAAACTGAAAATCAAAACGTGGATCTGCTTTATCTTCTATGAGGTTAACAGTCACAGTGACCATCATTTTTAATGTTATCTTGGCTCAGAAAAGTCAGTTCTTTTATATTTTTTAAGCAGAGACTTGGGGACTACAACACAGTTCTGAAAGGTCATAGCCAGTTCAAGTTTTGTAGTAGTTTTGTTTCTAAATTTTAACGAATTAAGGCAAAGAATATTTCTTCAAATGATGCAGATGGATGTGAGCAATGAGCAACTTGTAAAATGGAATATTTTTGTAATTGAAAACTTAAGTTATGGCTTTGCTTGCTTCTTCTAAATCCCAAGAAGCTGTTTCATTGAAGAAATCACTCTGTGGGAGATGGGGACATGGCGTTCGAATGTTCTGACTGTTCCAATCTAACAGATTAATGATTCACACAGACCTATGCCAACTATGCCCCTAGGAAAGGAGGACACATGATGCTCTATATCAATAAAAAAGGACATTTATTCGTCATTTCACAGATAAAGTGTGATGGCCTGTTTGGGAAAGGGCAAATTTATATTTGAGATTAGCTCAGATTCTTGTAGTGGGTTTTCATATGTCACTGACTGATTCACAGCCTCCATTTAGGACGGCAATTTAGGCTGTAACAATATAAATCTTGACGAAAGCTCTTTGAGATAATATAAGAGGAAAATGACAAATACATCACCAGACAAGTGGGGAAAAAAAGAATAAATCAAACATAGGGTTAATAACTCAACAAAAAGAGTTATTGTTGTTTTTCCACAATCAAATAAAAAAAAGTCACAGTTACGATGATGTTTTCACAGGACATGTATAAAATGAGTCATGATTTTAGACTCAATGTGTTTTAATAGATGTTTTTTTTTTTATTTAGTTTTGAATATGGTTTACTGTAACTTAGTAGGTTCCAAAAAAATCTGCTGGACTTTTTCTTGGTACTTGAAGATGTTTTGCATCTGAGGAGCTTCTTCAGTTCAAAATGAAAAGTGCAGCATTTCCAGATTTTAAGCTGTAGTGATTGAGCTGCCTCACAGATCACTCACCCTCCCTATCTGCAAGTTTTCAATTCAGTTCAGTTTATTTACAAAAGCACTTTTCAAAGCCCTGTGCAGAAAAAAGCAAGTGCATTCCACATCAACAGGTCTGCATTTAAAGCCAGTTTTGTACAAACAGTTCAGTCTGATCATAATCAGTTCCAGTGAATTGAAAAGTACAAATTAATATAAAGTTTTCTATCTAAGGAAACCAGGTTGCATCTTCATTTCAGCACAATCCCCCATGCTGAGCAACACAAACTGGTGACAGTGTTTTTGGTGCTTCGTTTGATGCATCTCAGTTCTTTTTCTTTTTTCTGTCATGGAGGGAATATTTTCAACCCAATTTTTCTAAGTGTTTTATGAGAGACAGTTCACACTCCTGTGGGTGGAGCAGGTTATAGTGCAGAGATTGGCCGATGTGTGTAGATTTCCTGTATATTTCAGTGTTGTACCATCTTTAATTTGCGCGATACAATCTTAGAATCTCCATCAGTTGCTTTCCAAAACCTTTTTTGAACTTTTATGTTTAACTCTGAGAGAATAAAGAAAAACATTTCTCCATTTAAGATTGCTATTTAAAATTTAGTCCCCATGAGATGGGCAGAGTGTTAACTGCCACATTTAAAACTCTTAGTTGTCGTCAAAAGTCATGTAGCCATAAACTCCCAATTGAAAACACTTTCATAGAAGCAAAACATGCTGCATCAAGTAAGGGTTTTGGTTAGGGTCAGCCATGACAGCATGATCACAAATCCCACTATAACTTATTTTGGAAAGTTTCCTTTTTATTTTGGATGCTGTTCATATGGAGGAAAGTATGCCAGTTCTCCTGCTGAGAATAGAAGAAAGCCTGTCGACTGATTTATATCTTCTCCCAGTAATAGAGTCAACACGTGACAGAGAAGATGTGAGTGATGGTTGAGTTTGGTTGATACATGTTAGAGTTTATAGTGTCATAAGTGTGTCAACATGAGCCTGTGCCTATAAGGTGGATCATTACCAACTACTGTATGATCTTGGCTGTCAGCATCGTAAATGACCTTTTTCATCTACTGGATTTGGAACTTGGATTGTGATTTGGACTTATTTACTTGGATGTTGTTGTTAATGACCCCTGATTGTCTGACCTCAGCCTTTGCCCCGTGTTTATGATGTCAGGGTTGTTCGCTGCTTTGTCTGCCCTGTCTGTGTGTGAAGTTACTTACTTCCTGAGTCTTTGGATTCCTGAGGCACTGCGTCCTGTTGAACAAACAGCTCACAACTTGTAACCCTGCATACTTACCTCCACAAGTCTCCGCTGTCGAGTGACATTGTCCTAAGTGGCCGATCTTCCATCTTATTCCATTGATTGCACAACTTAAATACTCACTGTTCATCTGAGAGTCTAACCTGTTCTGTCTTCACCACAGACATGGGTTACCTGTTCTCACCTGGAGGTCCTTCTACTCAGCACAAATACAAATACAATTGTTAAAACTTTTCATCAAAACCTTTTTGTGGTTCATTCAGTTTCCCCAAAATAAGTCAGACATCACTGTTAGGAGTAATATATGTGTATTTTTGACTCCCTGTTCTTGTAGAATATTTTGTATTTTGCTTCCTATAGTTTCTACCTTGTAATGATGTTTTCAGATAACACAGTTATTTCCTTGTGTTTAGTGTCTTAGTTATTCCTTGTGTTTCTAAGTTTTTTATATCTGATCGTTCCAGGTTTGTTTCTAAGTTCAGATTCCTTTATTTACAATTAATTTTTTCTCATCGAATTCAGTATTTTTGCTACTTTCAATTTTTTTTCCTGATTTTGTGATGTGTTCATTTACTATCTGTGTCATCATTTCTCAGCCTCGACACCAGTATTCATTTTTTTAATAAGTACCGAGCTGCTCTCACTCTGCAATCGCTCCTCCTCAGCATCTATGGCCTTTGGTTTCATTCACTCCCCAAGTCTTGTGCGTTCGCTGTTAGCACAACTGTGTTTCTGATAGTTTCATCCTTTTGATTTTTTTGGATTCCAGTTTTGTTAGTTTATTTTATTGCTGCATCAGTTTTTTGATAAAGTCCTAATGATGACCACATGTTGACATATCCCAAAAAAGTCTCCAATATTTTTTTCTCTGTCTGTAATTGAGCTTTGAATATGTCCTTTGTCCTTTTTGTAATAGGACAAAGGACATATCAAAAGCCAAATTACAGACAGAGAAGAAATATTGGAGACTAAAACTGTATTTTTCAATGAAAAAATGTTTAGCTTTGGTTTTGTGGGAATGGTTCTTTGTGATGTTTATTGCTAGTCTGAACATCCCAAATCTGTAGAAAATTATAGATATTAGAAAGCCATACACAATATCTGATATTCTTCAAATAGGTGTGCTCTAAAGCACAGCAAAATGTGAAACCACCATAAAAATATGAAGAACCTGCAGTTTATTAGTGCAACATGTTTATTTATTTTAGGTTACTCTGAGTTTAATTTATTTCCTGC
Organism: Pachypanchax playfairii; assembly: GCA_006937955.1. NCBI lineage: Eukaryota > Metazoa > Chordata > Actinopteri > Cyprinodontiformes > Aplocheilidae > Pachypanchax > Pachypanchax playfairii. The sequence goes on from SSNP01000084.1 coordinate 1,197,440, forward strand.
TGTACATTAGCATTTAGTTCGTTACTCCTCTGGGAGAAATAATTCCTAATAAATCTGGGTCTGTAACATCTGAATATATTTGTAGTAAAAAGAACATTTTAAAACTTTCCATTTGTTGCACTAGTTCCAAAAAGGTTATTTCTAGTAAGCAGACTTACAGTCTAATGTAAAGCTAACAGCATCAGGACAACTGATTAAGTTCTGCCTTCTTTGTTCAATCAGAGCAGTAATGTAAGAATCGAGATGCTGGTGTTCAGACTGTTTGTGACAAAATAAGTATTTCCTCAAGTAGCTTTTGTATTTTTGGCCATGTCACTTTAAAGACCTCCATTGAGCTCTGTGGAAATAAATCTTCTCATTAGAATAAAGGTCTTGTTAAACTAATATGCAAACCACTGAAATCATCTCACTGTCATTATCTTGTCAGCAATCACACATGTAGTTACCAGAATTTCAAAACTGACACTCTTTACCCCCTTAAATGAACAAAACAAACAGATTATTGTTTATATAATCTGGTCTCAAACAATCCAATTATCTGAGCTGGGTTTGCAAGTTCAGATATTAATAAGGAATAAAAACCTAAATCCAGATCAGTTATTTGCAGAAACATACTGTACCTATATTAAACTGTTGGACTTTTCTTGGACTATATAAGTTGGCTCGTTACGTTCTTCTTCAAAAAGGCTGCATCAGTGAAAGCATCCTGTTTGCACTGTTCTTCACACTGCTGCCGGCAGTTTAGCATCTCACACTGACAAAACAGGGTTCAGATTTTGGTTAACACGGTGCCAAAAGCATCTTATTTATATTAGGAAACCTTCTTGAAGAGCTGGAAAGAAATATCCATTATGCAGGCTTCATTTAAAGCAATTGAATCATGGGTCTTCAGCTGTTTTTGTGACTTCAGTTTGACCTAAAATAGATGCTTTTTACTACAAAAAGAAAACAAGAATGAATCTATTTTAAAACATGTCAAAATAAGAAAAACCGTGACAGATGTTTAACAGACATATGACCTTAAATTCTGCACAGATTAATGTCAAGATGAATAAAAATTCCACAATTAATGGACTTTTCTTTTATATCACCCTTCAATAAAAAAAGCAACTCTTCATAAACAGTTCAGCAAATAACATAGATCATCTATTTGCATATTTACGACAAGAGAATACATTTCAATTCATGTGACATTTATTATATAATTCAATTTCAATGTTTTTGTCCTTACATGCAAACAGCAAACAAGCTCTGGAGTGTATTTAATAGAAATTCTAAAACAACGTTCAGCGTCATCTTTTATCAACATGAGCAGATCCATTTTATCAAGCTGAGAGAAAAGTAATTATGAGTCTTAATTGAAACTGGCAGTGAGTTAGTGTATGTGTGTATTTGTTGGGGAGGGGGGCTTCTCCATGATGAAGAGAAAATTACAGACTGTATTATTGAGCCTTGATATGAGCTCCAGTATTGCTTTACTGAATTCACCCTTGTGTGTGCTGGTTTTGCTTTTGGAAAGGAGTACATCACAGGATATATACCTAATAATTTTCAACACGGCTTTTTAATATATGATGGCCCTTTTGAGGAGACAGTGTTGTCCTTTTTTGGGATGGATGTTGCAGAATAATTCACAAACCCATCATGGAGCTAGTTTCCAACTTAATGTGGGCAATAAATCTGTTGTTGCTTAAAGAATATTTAAAGTCTTCTAATGGGAACAGCTGGTAAGTGTGATCACTTTTCATTTTGGCTGTAAATACTAAAAGAGGTTTGGAGTAAAATTCCTTTAAATGAGAGAAGAATCCAGAACAAAAAGCTGGGGGGAAACACATTAACACCATAGCTACATCTAGTGTGTGGATGTTGTAGATATAAAGATAGAACAAGGTTTCCAGCCGTCGGGATGCCAGGTTCAACATTTTCGAGTGCTTTCTGTGCCCTGAAAATGTTTCATTTGGGTCCATCTATTGTAGCTTCACCTCAACTCACACTGGTTTTTGATCTTTTCTTGTTGCTCCTATTCTGAGAAGGATAACAAAATCTCTGGGGCTCTGAAGCTGCTGCTTGACTTGCTGACTCCTCCATTTTCCTCAGACTATTTACTGTATTAGGCAACCCACAATGGTGCCAGCTATTTGCTGGTAGGTGTAAACATAATGCCAACGTCGTGCCCGTCAAAATAAATATTTTATTACATTTGACTTCAAATGTCATTTTTAGAGGAAATACTGTACTTTCATTCTGCAACCCTCTAAACACCCCGTGGAGGTATTATGATTTTTTTTTTAAATATAGCTTTTAATGAAAATTTTCCACATTCAACCTTTAATGTCATGGTGACACTGGAAAATCTTAGATCGATTGAAAATTTTGGAAAACTTTATTTATTATTACATCATGTACTGTAACCACAACAATACTTCATTTCATTGAATGAAATACTGCCATGGTGTTTTTTAAATAATGTAAATACACAATGCAAAGAAGAGGATGAATGTAGAAGCTACAGTACAGCAACAACACAGTTCATCATAGCTGCAATGTTATTGTCAAGGGGAGGATTGTCTGTTTGGTTATCAGTTAGGAATGTGTGAAGCTACTGATCTTTTACAAGTTGATGCTCCTGCACACCTTTTCAGTGTCAGCGCTAATGTGTAAACTGACAGACAAAGAAGCTCAAGTGGATGAAAGCAGGGAGTCCTCATCTTTCAAGATGAGGAAGATCTCCCAGTTCCACAAAGAACAGATCAGACCACAAAGCCTGTTAGCACAGATAAAAGCTGTAAAACCAAAAGTCTGTTAAATCTAAACAAGTTATTGAAAAAAAACATTTTTTTAAAATTAATATACTGTAAGATTTGCACACTTTTAACTTTACAGTATTACAAAAATTGCATTAGCTTTTTTCTGAAATGTTGTCATTTTGTATAACTTCTTCACTGCGCAAACTCTTGATGTCACATCCATCGAGGATTTTCGGAGGCATGTAAACACACCCTGTTCTCTGTTCATTTTCTTTTTCAGAATAAATGATAAGTATGGTGAGGAGACTACTCAATATGGGAAAAGAAAACAGGTAAGTGCTGAGGTTGTATCCCTTTGCAGTTTATCGGAGCTGGAAATCTTGTCACTACTTCTGGTTAGCAAGGATGCTGCTTTTAAACAGTTCGTGCTTTCAAAGTTTGTTCCAAGGCATCAATTTCAAATCCAAAGAATAATCCAAATAAACAAAAATAGGTCAATTTATGGAAGGCAGAGGAGGTCAGAGGCACAGGCAGGGGCAGGGGCAGGGGTGGAGGCAGAGAGCGAACTGGTGAACTGAACAAAACAGGCGACTGGCTGAGAGAAAGTTCCTCACTTATAAAGGGGCGTTGACAGGTGCTGCAAATCAGATGCTGAGAGAAACACACAGGTGGGTCAAATGACACGCTCAGTTAGACACAGACATGATACAGATGACTTGTTGGATACACAAAGGATCCTTCCTCCAAACTTTTTTCAATAGGCTTGAGCTCATTTATACATTGGTGTTGAAAACACACTGACGCTAAGTGGCTCCTCACAACTTTGCTGTGCACAAAGCAGCAGCTACGACAACAAATAAAAAAAGCAAGTATAATAGAAGATGAGAGCCAGAGGCAGTGTTGTTTCTATATCTTCTCATGCCTGTAAACAGAAATGAGAAAAAGGAACAGTATGAGTGAATTATGCTGCAGTGAGTCATGCATTGGTTTTCCTAAGTATATGTTAAACATAAGAGGAGAGAAAAATCTGTTAAGGGAGATTGTCTTTACTCTGCAGTTGGTTATTTGTGGAGGATTACAGAGGTCAGGGACAGCTCTGTATTAAGTGCTTTTCTTTTTAATATATATTATGATAAGCAGTTGTCCTTCTTTATTAACTCACTAAAGATAAGTCGGGAACAAGACCATCTAATGCTTTGGAATTCAAACAAAGTACTGATCATCACTTGAATGTGCAGAAGGGATCAACTGTGGAGTAATGCGCTGATGTTTGCATGTAAAAGAGCTACATCATTTGGAAATGTTTGTTTAATTTTGAGGTAACAGAAATGAAGATTTATTGCAATGTGCTTGTGAATAAATAAAAAACTCTCCAGGCATCTGGTGAGAATAAAAGGAGGAACAAGCCTTGCAGACTAAAAGCAAAAAACCCAATTTTTCCTCTCTTTGCTTTTCTGCACATAAAAATACTCACAAAAAAATCCTGTCTTGTATAACCAATTACCATAAAAGCTTTTTACAACCACAATTTCAAAAAAGTTTGGAAGTTGTGTCAAACACTAATATACATGGAATTACTAGAATTATCATTGTGTGGCATCCCCTTAAAAAAAAAATCTGTCTGTGAACATCTGGGAAGTGAGGAGACCAACTGCTTGAGTTGTAGGAGAAGGATGTCCCATTGTGTCAACATTCCTGGGCCTTCATAGAAGGTTTTTTGTTTTATAATAAACCAATATTTTCTACTGGTGAAACATCTGGACTGCATGCAGGTCAGTCCAATCCTCTGACTCTTCTCTTGTGAAGTCATGTGAGTGTGTGTGTAAATGGATGAATGACAAACTGTAGTGTGAAGCGCTTTGGGAGTCACATGACCTTAGAAATGCATTATAAAAGTACATGCCATTTATCTTTTACCATTGCCATGCTGTTGTGATAGATGCAGTATGTGATGTAAAATAGTCCTTGAAAAAGAGGTTGTTTAGATGTTGCTCTAAAGCCTCTCTTTCAGCATTGATGCTGCCTTTCCAGATGTGTAAGCTGCCCACACCATAGGCACTAATGCAATCCAATGCCAACAGCAACCATCTGCTGATAACAAGTGGAATGGTACCTCTCTTCTTTAGTTCGCTTGACATGGCGTCCATGGTTTCCCAAAAACCTTTAAAATTTTGACCGTAAGTCAGTCTTCCACTTCATCTCAGACCATTTTAAATCAACTTTGGCCCAGAGAAGACACCAGCATTTCTTTGTTTACACATGGCTTCTTTTTTGCTTGAAACATCTTTAACTGGTGTTTGTGGATCAGATGGTGAACTGCGTTGGCAGACAGTGATATCTGAAAGTGGTCTTGAGCCCATGTTGGGATTTCCAGTAGAGAATCATGCCTCTTTTCAATGGAGAGCCGCCTTAGGGACCATGAATCACAACCATCTAATCTTTACTTTCCACCTCGTTCCATGTGCACAGAGATTTTTCCTGATTCTCTGAATCTTTTGATGCTATTATTCACTGTAGATGGTTAGATCTTTTCACAATTTTACACTGAGGAACATTTTTCTCCAATTGTTCGGAAATTTTTAGATGCAGTTTGAAGGGGCCAGTCAGAAGGGACCGCAACATCTTTGCCAAGCTGTTGCATCGGGTTACCTCATGCATCATGAAAAATTTGATCTAAGTGTAATTTTCTGGAAACAACAGCTTTTTCTTGTGGTCTGTTTTATGTACTTGTAAAAAGATGCAGTCCTCTATAATTTTAGAAGTAAATACAGTAAACAAAAATATAAATGCAACACTTTTTTTGCTCCCATTATTCATGAGATGGACTCAAAGATCTAAAAAACATTCCACATACACAAAATAACTATCTATCGCAAATATTGTTCAAAAATCTGTCTAAATCTGTAATAGTGAGTCCTTCTCCTTTGCTGAGTTCATCCATCCCACCTCACAGGTGTGTCTTAGACTGGCCACAATAAAAGGCCACTCTGAAATGTTCAGTTTTGTTTTATTGAGGGGGGGTCTGGGGACTCAGAAAACCAGTCAGTATCTGGTGTGACCACCATTTGTCTCTCAGTTCAGTTTTGCTCAGTGGAATAAAGAAAATCAAAAGTAAATTATCCCAGATTATTGTGTGTTGCTCTTTGGTTATTTGGAAGACATCCATCCAGCTTTCCTACACAGAAGGTTTGTTTGGTGTGTCTTGGACCAGACCATCAACCTGGTCATCAGCTTTCAAACAGGCCACAGACACTAAATTCTTATGAGGCTGCCTTAAGGCTGCATTGGCCTTAGGAAATAGGACAAAAATGGTTCGTAGCATGTTCGCAACTGTTCCTAAGGGTCATTGTGACCAAGGCTCTAAATAGTTGTAAAATATTCCTCACATTGATTTTGATTGTGCCAATTAATTATTGACCCTCTTGTTGTCCCTCTTTCAGCTTTTTTGCCATGTGTTGCTGCCATCAAATTCTAAATGAGACAATTGTTTCTATGAAATAGTGAAACATTTCCTTTTCAATTTGTTTATTTTCTAATGGGGTTTTTATTTACATTTTACACAGTGTCACATCTTTCTGGAATTTTGGTTGTAATTATTCATTCCTGGGATACAAAAATCAACGTTTCTGTTTGTTTTTACATCAGAAACTCTCATAAATATCTTGTTTCCTTTGTTAGCGATTTTTTTTAAATGTCTCAAGGCATTCTGTACACATATCTAGAAAAATATCAATATCATGCATCAGAGAAATCATCAATATTCCCACATATATATATTCATGAATTTATTCCATCCTTCAGTCTTTTTGCACAAATTGCACAATACTTTATTTTCCATTGATAATACATAGAACTCATGAATATGATATCACAACACCTCTGTGAAAATGGATTAAAACATTGTTGTATGTTTCATAATGAATGACAGGAAAGATTCAACCCATGCTCCTTGTTTTCTCAAATGGTTCACACTGAGAAGACTTGTAAGAACTCATGTCTGACATGGATTTTAATACATTTAGCTCCACATAAATCAGCACAAATGTGCAAAGACATCCATTTCTTTTTATAAGAACTTGAATGGCACCAAGTTAAACTTCTTTTCCATTTTATATCATAGCTGGTACTACAGAGCATGCACATTTTTCTCAGCGGAATGCAGTTGACTCATGTAATGTACAAAGACGCCATCAAAGCCTGTTTGGTTGGGATTCAAAGGAATAGACAGACTCCCCCTGGGAAGAGAAGTCATGTGGGAGAAAAGTTAGGCAGTGCCTTTGAAGCCTGTGTAAATGAGGCACTTTTGCTCATCTTGGGAGTTGGGGGGGAAAAAGGAAAAAAAAAAGACAAGGAGGATGCCTGAGATGCTGGCAGACATACCTGCAGATGGATCATTTTACAGCAAGGACATGTCCCAGATCATTGACAGCCTCTATATTTCCATCAGCTTTAAGGTATGAGATAATTTGTGCAACAAAAATGGTTGAATAAATACAGTTTTATTTCCAACTTCAATTTGATACAGACATTATGTAGAGCAAAAGAAAGGTAAAATAAAATTGAAGACTGAAACATTGAATTTTAAGTTGAAAATACCTGTGATCAATTAAAGAATGGTGCCCTTTCTTTAAGCTGCACTGATGTGTCGAAACAGGACTCTGTAATTGTAACGTATGACACCCAAGGTGTAGGATTTGTCTCGGAGGCTGTCCTCAGGGTTGTCTGCTGTGTGTAAATTGGTGCTTTCAACTACAGAGTGCACCACGGCAAACTGCATTTGAAATCATCCAAGCTGTGGCTTCAAAGAAAATGTCTCCTCAGGACGCAAGCTGTTTCAGTGTTCAGATAAAGTGTCAGTTTGAAGGAAGTCTAATTGATTAATTGTTCATTTTGTAACTCAGCTTAATTAACCACCTTGTTTTGTTATCACGATTTACTTTCACACATGATCACATGATTCTGTAACACTTCATAATGTTTTAAAGAGGCCATTTCATACAAATTTCAGGACTTTGTGGTTATTTCTTAAGTATTAATATGAAATGTAATATGAAACATTTTATATCTAAAAAACATCAGGAAACACTAACAGACCTTTCAATCTGTCTGCATTAAATTTCAGGTTGTTCCGGCTCCTTCCATCAGGCTGCTTCGTCAGCAGCTCGTTCATATTCATTATTCGAATTTGCTGGACTCTGATTGGCTAACAAACTAACCTATGAGAGCAAGGTATACTGTTTCCTGCCCTGCTGCGCATGGCAACGTCAGACGTCGAGTCTTCCTGTTTGCTACGTCTTATGCTAACAGCTTTTAGTGAGCCGCATGCTAGGCATGGTTTCAACTGCGGGAGCTGATGAATACTAACGAAAGGAGTTGTGATGAAACAGATACAGGCCGTTCGGACTCGGGAGAACTCGTGCGTTTTCGCCACCTGCGTAGTTTGAGAGATTAAAACTGAAAGAGAAGTTGTTGACCTGTTTTCACACCCACTATGAAGGTAAGAACACCTGTGGAGCTAAAATATTCAACAGAAACCTCCGAAAAATAGTTTTTAATGGAAGGGCCTCTTTAACAACAACAGCTTTTAAAGTGCATGAAATACTTGCAAAAAAAACCTAATAAAGATGTAAATGCTTTTCAAATGATCAGCTCTGACATTAAGGGTTATTTCTGGAGTGAGAATTCAAAATTTGCAGAAAGTAAATTGAAAGAAAAAAAAACAAAAAAAACATGAAACTATGAAATGTTTCATCAAAGACTAAAAAAGCAATCCATGTGATGTGTTGGGCTGATTTGTTCAGTTGTAAAACAAGAACATGAACACAAGTTTATAGGCCAACTAACGAACTAGAAACTGAACAAAATACGTATTTTTGGGTACAAATTATTTTTCTATTTGGTCAAAACTTTTGGAGCATGTAATCACTTGTTAATTTGTCTTGGGCTTATCAAAATGTTGTTTTTGAAGCAAACTTTTAATCTAATGAAGCAACCAGGCTCTGGTATCCTCATTGGTAAAAAAAACTAACTTCAGGGATAATATTTTAGCATCTTTTACACAAATTATGGGAACTACTGGCATCAATTCAAACAAACTTACCATCCAGAAAGATTTACCGTATGGGCCCATCTTAACTTGTTTCCAAGTTAATTTCTTATTTTATCAAGTGAAGTGTGCTCTTCCTAATCTTCAGCCATGTGACATTTGATCAAATTAATTCCAGTCGAGTTGTCTATTTTTGGCCAGGCTAACGAAAGCAGGATGATGCAGTTTTATCACCTCTTGCTAACACCTTCTGCCTGGAAGGCAGAGCGTTAGGTTGCAAGAGAACACTGATGTTGTGAAGAGGTGATTTAGAAAAGAGCTTTGCTAATATCCTGCACGACAAATAAAAACAATATCAGGTTTACTTATGGCTATGGATGAACAACATCATTAAAGACCTACAATGTGATCATTTAACCAAGAACAGACCAAAAACCAGAAAAAAGGTCACATTGTAGATTTAGAGGTCATGGAAATTTACAAATTGACATATAAATTATGATATATTTGGTTTATTTGTTTTAATGCCAGAAAGGCATAGAGTCTGAAAAGAAAATGAACACCATGTATCTATAGTTCAAAGCCTCTTGCAGTCTAATTCCTTTTATTTATTTCACCTCTGAAAATTCTCTTATGGAGCTGACATACAGATTGAAACAGCAAGTTAAATTATCCAGTTAACATTCAAATGACAACAACTGAGTTTAGCATTGCACACATGTTGCTGAAATTAATTTAAACCACCCATGTTTCATAAAAAATAAAGCAAAGAGTGAAATGAAGGATGGACAAAAAAGAGAAATGGAGGGCAGAGGAAGAACATCCTGCTATCTGGAACTGCCGAGTTGTAATTTACTTGAGAGACGACAGGAAAGATACAAGCAGAAGCCCCAGACTGATAGCTTCTGGTTATGAGGGGAGTGGAACATCAGTTATCTGGTGGCTAAGTGACAGAACGTGTTGATTGTACACTACACAGCCACAACTCTTCAAAGACGAACGGCGGGTCTTAAATCAAAGAAAATTCCTGTCGTTTTTCTTTTGCACTTCTTGGCAATCTATTTTTCCCTAATATTTTTCCCCACACATCCTACCACAACTATGTGTTGGCACTTGTGTTTCACACTTTATAAATGGTGATACAGAAACGTTGGTCCGCTCAAATACATCTTTAAAGTCAAATAATGTGTGATGTGATTGTGTACAGGCAATATTTTTACATGCTGACATTTAGTATGCAGGTGAAAGGTCCATCCTTTACATAATACATGTTTTTCAAGACTCTTTTTTTGTGTTTTTGTTTTGAGGAAGCACTTGACTCAAGCAGCTGAGCTTGGATATCAAACAAAAGCCAGTGTTGCCCCAGCAGCTATATAGCAGCAGGATGCATCTCACATAACCGAGGGCTTGAATTGGGCTGTCAGAACAGACTTGAAGGAGTAACACTGGTCCGCAAGCAGCAATTATCAGACTGGCAGCTGCTGATAACTGCCACCAGACAAAACAGTTCTGTGAAGCATTACCCCTCTCCACTAAACCTTTTTTTTTATCTTCTTCTACTCAGTAACACTTTTGCTTCTACTCCTGTAAGCTGAGTAAACGTGATCACTAAACTTTCCTTTTAAAATATAATGAAAATGTATAGAAATATATGATAAAAAAAAAAGAAATTGAAAGAAAGTCAAAAACGACATAATTTAAAGCAACGTACATTCTAATTACTTGCAACAAGCAGTTTTATTAAAAAAAACGTCTCATCCACTTGGAATATTAATTGCAAGAGTATCTTTGTTTAGATGCTTGAAACATATGAATGTGGCTAAACAATAATTCATATTAAAAACACATTATAAGGTAGTTGCCATTTAGTTGCATTTTCCAACCATTTTCAAGGTAAGTGTGGAAGGTTCTATAGCTAGCAGCATCAGTAAAACTTGCAAATGAGCCCAAGTGTTTTATTTGCAGTTTTAAATCATAGTCACATTGTGTGAAACACCAGGAGGGCAGAAAAAATTTATATTTTTGTGTGAATATGTGCTCATGTGACTGTGTGCAAGTAGAAGAGGATAAATACAACGTGAAACCCTTGTATAATTCAGGAAGAGGACTCTTCAGTGCAAGTGATTATCTACCTTTGTCAGTTCAGTAAGTTGACTATTTTTACTCATTTTCACGAGATTAGGAAGACTCTCCTGTGCCACCATGGTTCCATATTTGTAATGAGGATAGTAGCAGGTGAGCTACAGTATGTTGAAAAACAAGGAAAGCCCACCTCATTTGGCGAGATATTTCAAAGAATGGAAAAAGGTGTAATATGTGCAGTGTGACTTAACACTTGGAGTGAAAAGTTTCAAACATAAAATACTTACAAAGTGCAACAACTGCATTAAGTGTAAAATATGTAGGAACTTAATGGAGTAGCACCACTGAAGGGGATTTATAAGCAGTATTTTCATAGCAGGAATTAATTATTGGTTTCTCAGAAAGAGATTAAATAAAAAATGAATTTAAAAAAAAATAATTTTGCCACATAGTAAATAGTTCCTACTCACAAAATGTAGGATTTAAGTGGCTCTGATTTACTGCTTCATTAAGTAGGCAGTCATTCTTTTCTCTTTTAAACTTGAGTACAAAGGCAAGCTTATGAAAATAGTTCACAACAATCGCAATGTGACAGTTTAAATTAAACTAAGAATTTATAATTAAAGAATTAATTGGTTTGGTGTTAATGTAAACACTTTATGGCATTTATTAAATAGTCAATTTATTACCAAAGCAATTATCACTACAAAATAATGAAAGTAAAAAAACACTCCTGGAGGATGTCAGTCTAGTTTTTTATATTTATAAATGTTTATATAGACGCAGCATCAGGCGGAGCTTAATCAGATTCTATCAAGTTCATAAAAAAAAAAAAAATGACAAAAAAAACTCTGGAATCTTTTGTTCCCCAGGGGTAGAAAACAGAGGTGTTTTTGTTTCTGCATCACATGCAGAGCAGTCGTTGCTTTCTATTAATTTTGGCTTGCATCATCCAGATAGAAAATAAAATCCTAATTTTGACAATGAACACCTCCATGTTTAGTTACTAACGATGAATTTCAATTGTTCACATAATATTGATAAATGCTGTATAAACAAACATGGCTATAGAGGGAAAATAAATTATTTGGGATCTGAGAGTATTCGGGGAAAAACATCAGTAGACCCCATGGAGGCATTTTGTTAGTAATTACTATCAGCAGTACAGCTGTGGAGAATTAGGACCTACTTTCCTGATGAGGTCAGGTCCTCATTATAATTACTTGTTTCATGAAAGTGTACACAGCAAGTGCACAATAACATGAATCCCAATTAGTATACTAGATTCAAACTCAAAAATCAGCTGGGACAGAATTACTCCTTCATTAAACCTTTGAACAAGTCAGATAACAAGAATAAAATGGGAATGGGCTGAGCTGTGGAGAAGTTAACAGCAGGAAAAACAGACGCACTATTCCAAACCACTTTTTCTCTTTTATCTGGTCCTAAACTCTCCCTTTTTTAATTGGAGAGATGAGGCAAATCTCAGAGAAATAGTATTGCTCAACCTAATTAGGATCATTTAGATGAAACTCAGACATAGAAATTCAGTGTCGGTTTCATATTTTGCTGTTTTCTATTATAAATGGCTTATTTATAGTGTCAGCTCTGCAAATCACCTGTTGCCTCCTCCAAAATTTTAATTTTACTGCATCGGTTGTCTGTTTCTAGCAATGAGTTTGATCATAATATATAACTGTTCCCATTTGAAAGAGTAAATTAAGTTAAAATGAAGTACAAACTGCGGCAAACAGACACTTCTCATATAACTGCAAATAAAACCACAATCTTTATTTTATTGCCATTTTATTATACAGCTTAAAAGGCACAATGATAATAAATGTGAAAGAAAAGGGGGATTATTTTCCCCATTTCCTATCCCTGTTTAACATTCCTGGCTACTGGCTCTCTGCAAATGCGTAAGTATCAGTGATTTAATCTGTCAGAGGAGCTTATCGTTCATAAACTTGATATCATTTTCAATATTCTCTGATTTCAGTGTTTGCACATGTGTGTATATTAGAAGTAGAGACAGACACACAACTTTAAACTTAGTAAAATTACCCTGCAATTACAATAAAATGTTTTTGAGTTCTTTGGTATCAGAGTCAAATACAGGCAGAGAGACATGGAGTGGTGGCAGGGTGAAAACTATTAATCTTTTATGAACTCGTATGGCTCAGAATAAAAACATTAAACTAAGCTTGATCTAGCATCTGCTCTGATCAGGTTTTTACTATTGATTGAATTAAAAAAATAGACATGTTAGTTTTTGTAAGCAAAGTATCAGATGTTTTTTTTTTTTACAATTCGACAATGAAATCTATGTTGTATGTGGGGGTAATGTTACAGTCAAAAAGACAGACAGATTATCTGTTTTTTCCTGCCACATTATGTACACATTATGTAAACATGTAGTGTATCCACTCTCTATGGGAATATAATTAAAAAGTTACAACTTCAAGAGTTCACAAATACAAAGTCCAAGTGTACCGTAGTGTCTTCTATATAAAATAAGCAAACGAGCAGATTTCAGAACCAACTGCAGATTATTTATTGTCGTGGGGTTGGAGTGGAAGATGCCATCATATACCTGTTGAACAAACCCACTGTCATTTGGACAAAGCAGGCTGTGAGGATCATGTTCTTTGATTTCTCCAGTGCCTTTAACACAATTAAACCAGCTTTACTGTGTAATATATCTCCAGAAGATGCAGGTGGGTGCCTCCACAGTGATCTGGATTAAGAACTACCAAAACAAAGAGACCGTCGTTTGTGAGACTGTAGGATTGTGTGTCTAACCAGGTGATCAGCAGCACAGGAGCACCACAGGGGACTGTACTCTCACCATTACTTTTCACTCTGTTCACCCCAGACTTTCAGTACAGGTCAGAGTCCTACCATCAACAGAAATACTTTGCAAAGGTCAATAATGTTTAAAGGGTGATAAATGAAAATATGAAAATGAATAATGAAAAAAAAAACAATTAAGACTGAAGTACATTTACCTCAGTTCAAAGTGGAATCACTTTGTATACTAGTGTATATGAGAAAGCTTTATCATACTCTAGACCCTGAGGTTGAACCTGTCATGATTTGTATTTTAAAAAGAGGAACTGAATTCCAAATACAATACATTAAATGCACAACTGGCAATGTCATCTTCCCTTAAGACACCATCTTATTTTGGAGCTCATAATGCAGTGTGATAAGCAGGATTTAAATGACTCTTAATGAACTAGATGAATGTAGAAATAAATGTTCATGAAAGAAAAGGCTCTTGAAAATCATGTGTGAGAAAAATATATTCAAAATAACTAATTTAAGCTTGATATTTGATGTGTAATAAAACACAGACAATGAAAAAAACTTTACAAAGAAATACATGGGAAAGGATAAAATGCTAATGGTCCTAAAGCATGTGCTAATCTTTATAACTCCGTCCATGTGGGAGGGAAGGGCAGAATGTAAGTTTCTGGTTTAACAGTTCATTTTATTTTGTTTTGAGTTATTAGTTTTTATGGTACTGAATTTTTCTATATTTGCAAAATGACTTGGACACATCAGACTAGTTAAAAGCAGTTTTTTGAAGAAGCAAAGGTGTTTCATTGCCTCTATTTGTACAAACAAAACAGAGCAAACACATTTGACTTCAGATTTTTCTGTTTGTTTTTCAAAGAGAACCTCCTACAGTCTGACTAATTAGTATTCATGTAAATCAAGACAGGACTGTTTGTGAGCAGCTTAGCTGAGCAGCATTCACACTGATGATTCTTGCAGCCTCTATACTCCTTTGTAATTACCGTTTCAAAATATACAAATATACAATATACAAAATGTAATAAATAAAAATTTGTTACAGTGGCAAGATTCCAGTGCTGTGGTCTTCAACTTCAAACGTCCAACCAGCCATGATCCCAAACTTTCAGCCCATGATTGAACTCTTGTAACTTTGCAAGACAAAAATTTGGACACCCACCTCTATTAAATAATGTAAATATGTAGGTATTTTATAATATCTGACAGGTTTAAAAAAGGCCACTTTATGTTGAATTTTGACTTATATATATACAAAGTTTTAATTTCCACCTTCTGACAAAACAAATTGAATATCAATATATTATTGAATACATTTATCATAAAAATAGTGGTAATAATAATTATTTGGTAGGAACTAATGTAAAACAACATCGAACTAAACATTTAACACACAAACTAAAGCTATGCAATTATTATTATTGTTATCAATCTTTTTATTTAATTTGTGTAACATAGGGGAAACAGGACAGACTAATATATTAGCTCCTTTACATAAATTCATCTGTGTTGTGTTCTGCTCTGCATGCTTCAGTTTCGTCCCTGTTCCAACACACCAGCTCCAAATGATTTCATTATGTCCTCAGCATGTTGCCAAGACCACAAGAAAAGTATGTTAATGACCCATTAATTTAAATCAGGTGTGTTGAAGCAGGGAAACCTCTGTTAACATTGGGAGACTCAAAAACCAAGATTGGGAAACACTGATCAAATAGTTAAAGAGATGCTATAGTTTGCTGCACAGAATAATAAATAAAATTAGGGAAACTAGGAACAACATCAACAGCAAGGTTTTCTAGAGATGCTGCCACTTTGTAATGTGTGTGTTAATGTAGCTGTAAGAGCTGCTTCAAAGAGCTGAAACATTTTAAGATTAAAAAAGCCCATAATGAGGTTTTTACACAGCAACATAGAATTAAAATCAATTTCCCTTGTAGACTGAAGACTAAGCAACACTTTGCAATTATTATTCAAATCAATCAGTGACAGAATTTCATTTGCAGAGCTTAGTCATTTGACTCGTGTCTCAACAAGCGTCAAACCAGGTGAAATCCAAAAATGTGTAATGATTGGTAATACCACTGACGCATGATGACTCATGAATGAAAGGTGCTAATCCTCTTTTTGCATGACTGCAACAAAAGTGTGATGTAGACAGAATCCAGAATAAAGAACAAGGAATAAATTGGATAGATAGATGAATTTTTTAGACCGATCTGTAGGCAGAAACTGCTGTATGGCTCTCTGTTATCTCTGTCTTACCATTATAGGATAAGGCATGGTTAAATAAAAATGTTTTGGGATTCTTTTTGAGTATTGCCTGTGAATTTGCTTTAGGAAAGTTTTCCTCCTGTTTGTGAAATAGTATTTTCCTTGGGCACATTTCTTTCATCTTCATGTGGCATCATTAGCTCAATATTTGTCCCTTAGGGAAAAAAAAGGGAGAAAAACTGAGTTCAGCTGAGGAATAGAAAGACCTTTCTGTCACTCTCCCATTGGAGAAAGATTATGAATTAAAGAATGTACAGTAGTATTATATCTATCAATTTAGAATGGCTCCAGAAAGACTAAAATACCCATTTGGCATTTTATTCCTTTCCTTGATCCGACTGTCTTTTAGACAAATGTTCACATCTAAAATTACACCAGTGAGGAGTTTACTGTTAGACCTTGTAATCAAAACATCATATAATCTCATAGCATTCTTGGCTAACATTGAATGGTATTACGGGAATGGTTCTAACTGTAAACAGAACATATAAACTCTGGAATTTATTCCAATATTGATCAGCTGCAGAGTGCCAATATGTAACTTCAGCTGCAGTGATGGAGTTTGATAATGAATGAGAGGAAGAAGTGATCATGACCTTGAAGCAGTGAGTGCAAAAACCCAAACAAACTAACAGTTACCAAGTATTAATAGGTGTCAGATCCTCTGTATACAGTCTCTGTCCCTCGGCTTATTGTGTACAAGCTGTTTCACAGAGTCACTCTCTCAGCTCCAGTCCAAGTTTGTTTTGTTCTAGTTGTCCACTTTGTGTTCTGGTCCAGGAGGACCCAGTCCAAAGTGTCATGGACCCACACTAATTTAGATTATTTTCTTTTTAAAAGAAACATGTCTGAAATTATAGTATTTAAAATGGTGAAGAGTGAAACCTCTGAAAAAAAAAAGTTTCACTTTCAGAATATTTTTGTTGCTAGCATATTTTTAGCATGCCCCAATTTTGCTTTAATGACAGCAGCACTTGAGAATGGAAAAGCTCTTTGAGTCTGTGCAAAACCTGGATACCCACGTTATCCCAGCATGATCTGATGCCTCAAAGAGCCTCTTGTGATGTCAGCAACACTTGGCTTTCTTAGTCTTCAACTGCCTCCATAAATATTCAGTGGGGATGAAGTCAGGTGACTGTGGCGGTAAGTCCATGACAGTCACCTCCCCTGACATCTGGCTGTGCATTCTGTTACTGATGCAACTACCCCTTAAAATACTGCTACTATTTTAGCTTCATGAATAGATTAAAGTCGCTGAGTTTGATTCTTTTATCTCACCTTCGTAAAACTTCTTGCAAATTTCTCGGAAATATTTCTGTCCATTTATCTGAGTATCTGCTTCTCTTTTGACATACAGCTATAGTACTGTTGTTATAAATCCTTGAATTCTCACAGCTCCTTTTAAGAAATCCTGCCATATCTCTGACCTACCTTCATTAGACCTCGCTTTCTCTAGATATAAGGATTAATTATCACTATTAATGCTTTTCTTTTTACTGTAATCTTACTCTTATTTAGAAAAACTACACAACTAGTCTTCAAATAAAGAATGTAGTATGTGCAGTAGTTGTGTGCCATAGTGTGTTAAACTGTGGTCTCCAAATATTTCATGAAAGCTTGTTCATTCGTAGGCTAAACATCAGAGAAAGAAAGGAAAAAAATGCGCAACAGTGTTTATGCTGAAGAGGATTAAGTGTGTCGTGAGACGCACACAGATAGCCAACAAACAAAAAATCGAATGTCAGAACTGAAAATGAGTTTGTCATTATGTTAAATAAGTTGTACCAAACCTAGACGGTAAGAGCTTGACTTAATAGATGTTTATGATGGTATTTATTCCTCTCACTCATAGAACGTTGAAGCAATTATCCTTTGATGTTACATAAAAAGGATTCTGTTTACACATGGTTCAGATGCTCATAGTAATTACTGCAAACATATCAACAGGCCTGTATGAATATAGATGTTCAATAAATGAGTGAATAATGCTGCATGATTGAAGGGCTTTTATATTTTTATTGTTAAACCCAAAGCAACAACTCAGAGCTTTATTATGGAAAGAAAAACTTTCATTATGTCTAATTTGGAAAGGATTGGCTGTCATTTTGGAACAGGAATGCTTTGATATGTGAACTGAAGGATCAAAATCTACTAATCTATTATTTAAGTGTATTTGTTTTTATTTGTTTATATTTTTGACTGCCAGTTGCTATGAGTGCTGTTGATTTTGCGGCTTTGTAGCACCGAAAACTACAAGTGATTAAACATAAAATGTGCAACAGAGCAGAAGCCAATATTTGCATCATTTTCTATAAAAACTTGTAAATTTATACAGCAGATGTTTAGAACTTGTTAAAAGTGATGGACTTATAGTATAATTTGCTTGCAGTAAACTACAATAAAACACTCTAATATACCCAAAACATTAAGCTGTTTAAAGGTGACTGTTAAATAGTTTGTTAGCACAAATAGTGAATCAGCCAATCACATGGCAGCAACTCAATGTACACATTTGTAAAGTGCAACAAAACTAGGTTTGCAGTTGAAGAAAGATACATTAAAAAATCTTAATAAACAAATAATTGCAACACATTTTGAAATGAACGAAACAGGAATAATACTTTTGCATGCAGATTTAACATAATTTCTTTTTTAAATAAAACCTAAGTGAGTGACGCAGAGCTCCAAAAGTCTAATTCCTCCATTTACTTCTCCAGGCAGTGTCATATCTCTTGTCCTCCATAAACCATTACAGCTGTGTAACCGGATGTGTCTACTAACCTCAAGGAATTCTCTAAGTGGTATCTGAACTGGAGGGATGTATTTGGAGCAATTTTATGTAGTGGACTGTGTCAAGGGAAACAGCAAAGCTTTTTACACATAAAATGTCCTTCTCCACAGGGGAGGAAGAAACAGAGGAACACACAGCCGATAGTGAGGTGATCCTTTCATTCACTTGGAAGGAAAAAGATAGAAAGGTCATATGCAATAAATCAAACGTTTCATTGAGTTGCTCTAAAAAAATTGATCCAAAAATATGAAATGGTTCATAGTTATGTAACATAATAAAATAATATTAGAAATGATGACAATTAACCATTACAAATGACTGTTCTTTAACAATGATTTATACTCATGTCTGATTTAATTATCTTAAAAATACAAGATTTTTAACACACTTACATTGAAATTTTTAATTCCAGAAACAGCCACTTTTCTTCCCGTTTATTCAGAGATGACATGGTGAGGAACAGATGACCACTGACACATGGACATTTATCAATAGATCTGACTGACACCTTCACCCCAAACATCTTTTATACTGTGGGAACAAAAGGCCACAGATGACTAAACCGACAAATCAATCAACAGCTTAAAGTGACATTTTGTTTTTCCGGTCTCCTCGCTGGCCTATTCACCTATCTCATCTGTTCAATGCTCACTCACTCTCACCCAGCACTCTACAGATGGTCAACAAGCCAAAAAATATTGAGGTTTTTTTTTGACACATCTCGTCTAGCCTTGTTTTCTATTCTTCCTGTATTGACACAACATACAAAAATGGCCTTTCCCTGCCTGTCTCGCCCCCACCCCCGTCTTCTCTATTTCTTCTCCACTTGCTTTCAGTGAGGCCTAATTACATGTTGGACAGAGTAATCGATACAGGGGAGACTGAAAGTCCCTAGCAGGCAGTACGAGGACCCTCAAACTTCGCTCAGTCGACCCTTCTCAAACTTAAAATTGCAAACTGTAAGCCATTTTTATTTTTTTGCAAACATTAGACCAAACCCACTGTGTCCAATAGTTGACCACATGATGCATAAACAGAGTAAGAGGACTGGACTTTTTTGTCTTTATTATCAGACATAACAAATACTGAAGTGGTATAATAAATAAGGATGCAACGATACCACTTTTTTCAAACTGCCAAACTTGCCAATACAGAGTACCAATGTCGATACTTCAACCACACAAAACAGATGCAATGAATTGGAAGACAGTTTTTATTTTTTCCTCTCTTGTTACAACAAATGATGGTGAACTTGATAAAAAAATATGTTAATAAAAATGACCACAACATTAAAATTTAACATGAAAAATAAACATTTTCTGTGAAATTACTGCAGAGTTTTCACATTTTAATTATCGGTTCATGGTATCGGCACCGATACCAGTATCAGTATCTGTGCATCCCTAATTATAAATACATGTAGCTGTTTTCTAATTTTTTAGGCATTTAGTTATTTAGTCTTACTCCCTATTTTCTTGTCGTTTTTTTTTTTTTGCCTGTGATTTTGGTATCTGTATGTTGCTGTCCTGGCTTTAGTGTTTGTTCATTCATGCATTTTCATTAACTCTGAGATTTCTTGCTTAGTATGTTCAGATATTGTTTCTTGCTCTTCTCGGTGTAGGATTCCTTGTGTCACTGCATTTTCTAGTGATGCGTTTAACCTTGTATTTTATCAGTTAGTTTCCCTTTATGATCAGCTCTCTCCTTGTGTTTTCAGTTTAGGATTTTCATAGTATTTTCATGGTCAGCATGTTTGCGTGATTTGTTTTCTCTTAACTCTCAGTGTCTTTATTTCTGTCCAATCCTTGATTTTTCTTGTTTTCTTAGTGTGTCTGAATTTTGCTTTTTCACTCAAGTTCATTTTTTGACATGTTTATAGGTTATTCTTTTCTGATTAGTTCTTCCGTGTGTCACAGATGTTCAGCTGCAATCAGTTACCTCATCACCCTCCCTTTATATTTATAGCTCTGTTTTTCAGCCACTCATTGTCAGGTCCTCTGTTTTGTTCCTCTGCTTGCCAAACTTTTGGTCCCTTTGGCTCTTCAAGTTCTTTTAGCATTTCATAAGTTTGTTTGACTGCCACAGAGTCAGCTTTTGTTTGATAATATTAATTCTTATTTCACTTTGAGTGAATCCCTTGTGTCTGTCAGCGTCTTAAGCCAAAATCATGCAGCTCATTATCCCGACACATAAGTGAGGGAGAGCTGTGTTTCATTTATTGGGTAAATAGGTCACCACAAATTAAAGCAAGCTAGAATTACTTTGGTTTTCTATTTACCACTGCACAAATATTAGTATGATTATAATCAGCTAATTCATAAAATAGACTCAATTAGGTGCAGTTCACCAAACATATTTACTGATTTAACCAAAAGATCCCCCTTCAAAAAAAAAGATTAAACACATTTTCAACTTTTCTTTATTAGATTTCTCAAAATGTTACCAACCACAACACTTTACAGTTCAATAATACATCTATTTGCAAATTAATTAAATGGTTTCAATTGTTTACGGCTGATCCAAAAAAGACTTTAAGTGATGGCAAACATTATAGAATTTGACTCCCGGCACTTGATGTTTAACAACACAAACACCCTTATAAATTTTGAACATTTTCAAAAGGTTTCTTTTGTTTGTTTGACAGTTTGATGAACCAGTGTGGTTTCATAAAACACACTGCTTGGCAAATAACCAATTTCAAAACTGATATTTAAGCATTTTGTTGCTCGCAGCTTGTATTTAAAACACAATTTGTCTTCACTTCTTCAGTTGAGTCAGTGAGTGTCAACACATCCCATAGTCTGACACAGACAAAATAAATGTTTTGCAACATCATTGAGATTTCCATAACACTACTTGATGCAATCTTGGTCTTGGAACAGTATTGGAATTCATTAAAAAGCTTTTGGTGAAAGCTCCAGTTGTTTTAAAAGGCATGACTGTAAGAACATTTCCTTGGATGACAGAAAGGCCAGTGTGGCTCAAGCTATAATAATAATAGTACAAAAAATAGTTTGAGCATCAAGAATTTATTGTGGCGAACTGGACTTTAGACCTATCCAGGGTGCACCTCCCCTTACTGGCTGACTTCAGCAAGCTGTCCTTACAATTCCATTAATCAGTCAATAAAAGTGAATACACTGATGTTTTATACGTTTGAATAGTCAAACAAATGTGTAGGCACAGAGTAGAGTTCTATTTTTGCAGATAATATGACACATTGTTGCCGTCTGTTCATCAGACACTGTTGATTTCAACTTTAAATCCATGCAATGCGTTTTAAAGCAGTGCAGAATCCAAAGAAGCATAAAACAGTACTGTGATTATACAGAGAAATAGATGAAATAGAGAACAAACTATTTGCGTTCCAAGCAGTCAAATACCAAACCAAATACGCATTATTGTTACGTACATATACAGAGATTGTTGGTTGCT
Source organism: Pachypanchax playfairii (assembly GCA_006937955.1). Taxonomy (NCBI): domain Eukaryota; kingdom Metazoa; phylum Chordata; class Actinopteri; order Cyprinodontiformes; family Aplocheilidae; genus Pachypanchax; species Pachypanchax playfairii. Next base: position 1,219,629 of record SSNP01000084.1, read on the forward strand.
ATATACATACAGGTTATCTGAATTGGCAACCATAGCAGTAGACAACTTGAGCTAGTTGTCAAGCTATTATTTTAAGCAGATGGAGTGGTTTGTTTTGGGTTTAGCAGTAATCTAAACTTAACACAATTAACTTCTATTAAAAGACTGAAACAAATATCTGACCTTTTGTCAGTGTTTCTTGTTTGTGTTATTGGCAGCCTTAGGGGAAACAAGAATAAGTGGCCAATTAAGCCTCCTCATTGAGGGGATCTAATGATCCAGAGGATTTGGAAATCCCTTGATCTTAAGAACGTTTGCGAGGGCATAAATCCGTAACTGATCAAATACTGACAATGAATGTTCACAAACACAGACACCTTCCACCTTTTTCTCTGAATCATAATTTAACCTGTTTCTGGAGAATGGCAACAATTACTAATAATAACATTTTTTTCAGGTTTCCTCCCTCATCAAATTAATGCAATTCATCAATGTCTTTTTTAAATCTATTTTAGCCAGAGTTTGTCATCTGAGTGAATCATTGCTGATCGTGAACCTCTCCCTTCTCATTTGGCTCCCTCCAGGCCCATCTTTGTTCTGAGCACGTCTTGAAGGCTGAACACGGTTGTACTGACACTACAGGATGAGAAGAGAGCACAAAGCCAGGGCTAATTAAAGTAGGCAAACTTCAGCAGCCCTGTCCAACTCTTATTGACCTTTATCAAAACACTGGCATTCATGGTGGGCAAATTCAGGCACATTCCTCTGAATGGAAGGAAAAAGGTAAACAAACACAGCCTCATTAGATTGCACCAGGGACCATCCTATCACCCCTCTTAATCTTGTGATTCTTAACCCGCATACTCTCTCACCCACTCACACATACACCAACTGGAGGTTTAAAACTATAGATAAGTTGATGAAAACATCACTTCGCTGATTGATAGTCAGATTTTTTTTTTCATTTCCTCATGTCTGTGCATTTTTATCAACATGTGGTGATGAATGATATTGTGACAAACTGTTGACAGAAGACTGATAACGATTTGGAAGGTTAACCCTTAAAATTAAAGTCGTTAAAGAGGATTTTGCCGCGAATGATAAGCTTAACAGACATTTGTCATTTTTCGAATAGTGCGCATGTGTTTTAGACCTCCTTTCCCCTGACGCCAAAAACGCCTCCGTTAGAAATTTGCGTAGGAGTCTCCCCTTGTTTGTTTACTACCGGCATTGCTGGAGTTTTTTCTGGAACTACTACTTCAAACATGTCGGGATCATCAATGGTAAAGGGGTGTTTATTGTTACCCTTAGCAGTACAAGTGGGATTGACCATCTAGTAGCCAATATATAACGAAACAGGCTCCTTATCTATTGGCTACTTTATTTCAAGCCCCACCAGGTCTATGATTTATGAATATCATAACTTTTTCTGTTGGAAACCAGAAGTACGATACTGCTACAAGTTGATAAAATTATTTTAAAGTAAATTTGACATCTGAATTTGCTACAAAATCCTCTATACCACCTTTAAAGGTGTAAGGGAGTTTACTCTACAAGTCTTCCTGGGTTTTGTTGACTTGTAGGAGGTTTATGACCATGTTCTTTGGAGGTATGAGAGTTCAGGCCCCTTACAAAGAGTCATTTGAAGACTGTACAATGAGAGCAGTATATCGTTTCATATTACCCACAATAAGTCAGATTAACTTCTGGGAAGATTTGTACTTCACCAGGGTTACCCTTTGTCATCTATTTGGTTCTTTACTATTGTGGACAAAATGTGTAGATGCAGGTAGCAGAGGAACTCAGGAGGCTCCAGCTTACTTTAGCTGCTTTCTGTTGATGATGCAGTCTCACTGGCCTCAGGACCTCCAAGGAGTTCTCATGTGGTTTGCAGTCAAGTTGGAAGCAGCAGGGAGAAGATCAATACCTCCAAGACAGACTGGAAAAATGTGGATCTTGTTGATGTAGTGAGAATGACACAGTGCTGTGCTATAATCCCTTATAATGAGATCTATCTGTAATGATCTGGGCATACAATAAACCTTAAATGCAGTGCACACCATTTTTTTACCTGGCTGTAGTTGGTCTTTATGGTAGTATGCCATTATGAAAAATGGAGATTGACAAAACAAAGCAGTGTTTTGTCTTACTGACTCACAGGCTGTTCACACCAGAACCAGTAGAATAATTTAATGCAGATTTAGATTATTTTGAAACCCCATCTTTTTACACACTGACCTAAAGCAATACACATAATAGGATAGCATACATTTCAGTTTTTTTTCTATTTTTACTGAGATCAACAAAATATTGCATAGCCACATTGTTCTAATGTAATTACCAATTTAGTTCGTAAGCATACTCCTCTGTGGATTCATAAGGTGCAGTGCAACATATAAATAAACATACAAAGCCCTATGGGCAATTTAGAAAATCCAATTCATCTGACCTACATGGCTGAAGAGCAGGGGGATATCGGAGAAACAGAGAAAGCCATGTAAACACTAGTAACATGCAAAGTCCTTGTTTACCTTGGACCTTGTGTTCAGCAATGTGACTGCAGGGGAAACTACAAAGGAAACACACCATCCAAATCTGATGAATTCTGCAGAAATAAAAATTGTGCTGACTGGCTCACCTTAATGCAGTGATGAAAAACTTTTAGATCTGATCTATTAATCTTTTTTGTCACCAAATCAAAATGGCCCTATATATGACCTGTATAAAAAGAGCTATAGAAAAGGCAAATGGAGAGAAAGACGAGCACTGTAGCATGTTTAGATATTTAGATACATAGTTATTTTGAGGTTTGGCTAGACCAACATAAAATATCAATAAAATGACTCATGCTGTTTGGTTATTCAGTTAAGGTCCCAGGCATATAGAGTCTGATGAAGAAAAAAAGTATGGACTTATTCCTTTTACTGACTCAGAGCAGTTCAATGAAGGAATTACAACATTACATTTGACCTCATATGCTTTTTTGCACCTAAACACAAATTAGCCATAGCGAAGATGGAGATAATACTCTAAAAAAACTTTTTGAGTCACTCTCCTCAAGCTCAGGATCCATTTTGAACAAATGTAAGCATTTTACCACCTTGTGTCTTTAGATATGATCAAGCTGTAAACTGGTAAAGGTGGTGAGGTGGATTGTTGCATTTTATATTTCAGTCAAGTGACCTTGACATCATGTTTGCTGTAACATTTGAAGTAATGTGACGATGTGCAATTATTGTTAGTATACCAGATGTTACCATGTCATACTTTTTACAAACACTATTAAATTTAGCACACTACTAAGAAAATTGTAGAAAAAAGGAAAAAGATGAAAAACATGAACTACATTGAAAAAACAACAAATATTCCAAAAATCAAGCTTTTGTAAGCTTAGTAAGCTGACTTTTGCACACTTTTTATATCCTGTAGCATGATGTAATTAAACAAATGATTGCAATGAAAAGGTAGAAGATTGTTCCATTAAATCACCTCAAAGAAACCTTCCAGCATTTTAATGGTCAATTACGAAGAAGTTTGACCCCTAAGCTTTCTCTGTTTTTGGCATGTTTGTGTGCAATGTGGTCATTGCAATTAATCATGCCCCCTTTAGACAATGTTTTTGATTTTCACCAGACCTGCTGTGCTTCAGAAGTTCTTCAGTGGCAGCTCCTCTTCATTAAAAAAAAAAATGTTTCCCTTCTATTTTATCATAATTTCTTTTCCGAATTTACACACAGCCTATGAGCCCAGCAGAAGACGTGTACAGAAATGGCATAGAACATCTGGTCAGTACAAAACTTCCTGCTCAGACACAATATCTTATTTCACATCATCACATCAACATGAAGAAGTAGCACTTTGTTAAAACCCCTTTAACTGTTTAGTTGTTAGCAAAGTACAAAGTAAACAAAGTTTGACGGTTGAAAACTATAGTGTGTTATAGACCTGCAGAAATAACATCAAAAATTAAAAGATGCATGAAATAACCCAAAGCATATGGAAGAAGAAAGTTAGTAAACAAACCTGTCTGATGCAACAAATATACCAGATTGTGCCTAAAAAGAAAAATGAACAAAAACTCTAATTTAAAGCAACAGTCTTACAAAATAACCCTTTTAACATGCACCAGTTATTCCTTTGATATGACAGAGACCTACTAAGTGTTGCTTTTTTGTTACACCTTTCTAAACCCTTTTGTAGAACTAAAATCAGAGCCATTTATTGATATTTTAAATTTGAGAGCTGGTGCTATCTGTTCATATTACACCCATGCAGTATATTAACGATTGGAAGCTTTTAAGTGAGCTTTTAGACAGAGCCTGTATGTCTCTTTGTGACTTACATCAAGCCAATAGGAATTCAATATTTCAAGAGTCTCATTAAGTGTTGGCAATTACCCCTGGAACATGTCTACAGCATATGTGCAATGAAATTCCACTGGCATGCTCGTCTGGAGTGTAGTCCCATGTGCAGCAGTACCAGCAGTTATTGTTCATGCAGCACCTCACTCTTGTGCCAAGTGCTCCACAATTCTTATTCAGAGAGAGACCTTCTCATAGCTACTGAGCTTCCCATCTCTTTCTATGCCTCTAACAAAAAAAGAGGAAATCAATGGACCTGAGCATCAATAGAAGTGCTAAATTGCCAAGACAATCTGCTGTTTTTCTGTGTGATTGTGTAAAGTTCAATAAAAAAGTCGCCATATGACACCAACTGTTCACTAAAATATACAAAGCCTAAGACTGCTGTATTTTTTTTTTGTTCTCTCATTTTCACTTGATACCATTATCTGTTCAGCAGTAATAGATTTGTACAGTTTTCAAATAAATTCACCTTTAAAGGTTTTTCATCTGAACAGCCACCTGATATTTTATAGGGTCAGTTTTGTAGTGTGTGATAAGAAGACTAAATATTAAACAACTAAGCAATGTCACACACAAAGTATGTCTGGAAGACATAGAATACTAATTCGTTGTGTCTAAATTATGTCAAGATGTTTCATGTAATTTTGCTTCAACCATGTGAAGTTTCCTTTATTTTTTATTTTTTTGTCACTAATATCACAGAACAATATCTAAAATAATACAGATTATCTGCCTGATATGATTTAACCTTCACATGTCTTAAATTGATATCTTTTTCCAACATGTCTTGGTCACTTTTATCTCTATCGCACTGGCATAGTATTTGTACCTGTTATCTCAGTTATACAAAAAAGATGATGCACCAAGGCTGACTTTATTTAGAATGAAAGTGTGGAAAGGAAAAAAAGATTACACTGATTCTGGTAAATCAAATACTGTATCAGTAAGATAACGTACCAGAAAAACAACCTGCACACAATGCCAGTGTCCTAAACTTAAGTATCTTACTAACTTCAGCTTTGTGAACCAATAATATTGGTTTAAAATAATATGGAAGACTTAACAACCAGCTATAAGCATTGTATTGCAACATGAAATATAAGAGATGATGCTGATCGTATTAGATATTATTTTGAAAAACCTTCACACATTTACATTGATGTTATTTTCACACTTTTCATATTTTTTATATTTCTCAGGACCTTTATAAACCCCCTGGCAGATGGAACCATGCTTCCTTACCCTCATCGAGTCCAGAAAAAAAAAAGGTTTCAGTAATTCCTCAAAGGACACAGCAGAGAGTCTGAGATGTTTGCCTGTCCTTGAAACGTCATGGATATCAATATGAAATCAATGATGGGAGACAAGCCTAAGCACAAACACTTTGCAAGCCACATGACCAAACGAATCTTTTGGCATCATCAACCCAAAACATTCCCAGAAAGTCTTTGTCTGTAAAAGTGGATCTACTCAATACTCAGCTGTGGCAGTCTACACAGAAACAACTGGTGAAACATACACTGGGACAAAATTAGCAGAATTATGTTGATGTAGGGCTTTGTTTTTCTGATCCTAGTCCTGTATCCTCACTCCCCAGTGTTTCATCTTGAGTTGTTGAGTCTATTGTTAGTATGTTACTAGCCTCCTTGCGTCTGTTTGGTGTACAATTTCTTAAAGTATGACTTCAGATGAGACCTTCCATGCAGTTTACATTATGACTTGATATGTGTGACTCTGCTTTTGGCCTAGAACTTATGCCAGAGGGCTATCCCATAATTGGGAGGATATGTATGTTGATGAGTTGAAATTTGTACTTGCCATCTAAAGCTCTTAAATAGGCCCTTTACATTTTTTTCTGAGGTTTCTGTTGAATATTTTAGCTCCACATGTGTTCTTGCCTTCATAGTGGGTGTGAAAACAGGTCAACAACTTCTCTTTCAGTTTTTATCTCTCAAACTACGCAGGTGGCGATAACACCCGAGTTCTCCTGAGTTCAAACGGCCGGTACTTGTTTTATCACAACTCCTTTGTTCGTTAGTATTCGGCAGCTCCTGCCTCGTCAGCTGAAACCACGCCTAGCATGCTGCTGGCTAAAAGCTGTAGCATAAGATGTAGCAAACAGGAAGAGAGAACATCTGATGTTGCCATGCGCAGCGGGGCAGGAAACAGTATACCTTGCTCTCATAGGCTAGTTAGTTAACCAATCTGAGTCCAGCAAATTCGAATAATGAATATGAACGAGCTGCTGCTCGAAGCCTGACAGAACCAGCCGGATTTTGACGCAGAGATTAAAAGGTCTGTTAATCAGTGTTTCCTAATGTTTTTTAGATATAAAATGTTTCATATTATAGGTTAATACTTAAGAAATAACCACAAAGTCCTGAAATTTGTATGAAATGACCTCTTTAAAAATTTCTCATACTGTAGGTCCTTGGTTTTGAGGACTTCCTGGCAGCTTTTAATAGTTGCTATACAACTGAAGTATAAGCACATGCAGCACATGCAGCAGCACAACACTTGAGTCCTGTATAACTGTGGTTCTTAAAATTTTCAGCTTCAGCTTTAAAGTCACTACATCAGTTTGGACCTGCGATATCTAACCCCATCCAGGGTTGCTCTACCTTTCTGTAATCCGGATAAAGTCTCAGCCAATTCAAATTATATTTGCACAGTCTTGAAAGGCACCAAGGAGCTCATCTCAGAGGCTGACACCAATTATTACCAGGTAAATGAAAAGCAGTGAGTGTCTAAAAGGGCTGAAGACAGTTGTCCTTAGATTTATAGACTTATGGTACTTGCACAGACTGTTAGTCATGTAAAATGTAAACAAATATATAGCAATATGTTATTTATTAACCACACAAAAATCAAGATGCATCCAATTAAATCACACATACAGCAAAAATGTGCACCTCTGACTGGGATGCAAGGAGTTGCAGTCTTCTATAATTACATTCTCATACTCATTGCTTATAGGGCAGCCAACATGAACTTGAAACACCTCATGCATTTTTTCCCTTCTTTTATCACCAAAGGGACTGACTACTGACTATGTCTCTGCAGACATGCCTTATAGATATGGTTACAGGTGATTGATTGAATGATTTGCTGCAACCCTTATCTCAGTCTCCTTCATCAGTGCATCCAGCCTCCGGAGCTAATGCCCATAACTCTATAGTAAAAGATATGTGAGAGAAGGATTTTCAAGTCTATCTACAATCGTGTGCCCACTTTTTCACTTTCACTGATCTTTGCTTTGTTTTCTCACAGTTAACAGATGTTGCATTGAACTGCTTAGAGTTTATTAGTAGTACTGCTTCTCTCATTTATTATGACTGATTTTAATTGCATCAATTTTATTCATTTTCAAAATGTTAAAATCTAGCTGAGTCACTCTGGATCAAGTAGGAGACTCACTATAGGGTTGAAATAAACATTTCTGTCTCTAGCCTTGGAATTTTAAAGGATTACAGAACAAGTTAATGCTTGACTCCTTGCTTTAACCTTGGCATATCATTTGTGTCTGCACACTGCATCCAAGTTTGACTTGATCTAATTTAGTTAAATGAGGATATCTCCCTGCTGAGATAGAAAAAGAAGAGGGAACTTTGCATCTTCTCATGTCTAGCTAAAGGAATGACTGCAAATAGAACTACTTTAAAATACTGGGGCTATAATTCATTGGTATGAATAGCAGTGTTTTCCACACATTAGGTTTGCAGCATTTAAAGAAACATTTTTATTCACTGATGGTAAAAATGTCACTATGTATATGTTTTAAAGTAACATGCAGAGATTGAGGGTAATGAATTTACATTTAAACTGCAGAGGAATACACCCTGTTGAAATCTGTGTGATTGCTATCAAGGTGCCTCCTCTTTGCTTACATTTACTAAGAAGAATGGAGGCAATATCTAAAAACTGCAGAGTGGTGGAATACACTTTCAATCCATCCATCCATTTTCTATAATCATTTTACAACTGATCCTCTGCAGGGAAGACTGGCGAAAGGCAGGTTACACCCTGAACAGGTCACCAGTCCATCACAGGGCCCCGTAGAGACAAACAACAATTCACACAGACCCAAACTCACAGCCAAGCCAACCTACATTTGCCAGTTAACCAAAGACATGTTGTTTTGGTCTTCGGGAGAAAATCCAGGGTCCCTGGAGAAAACCCACAAACGCAATAAAGAAACTCTGGTTTTGTAACCTGGCTCTGCCAGATCTACGTATGTGTAGCCCCGCCTCTTCTCGATTCGGGGACACACATAGATGTGGAACTGCTCTGTTTGAAACCATTTATAAAAGGGAGGGACATCTGGTATAATATTTTAAGCTGATTGGAGGACGAGCCAGCAAGTGTCTGTCTTTGATGATTTGTTTTTAGCCAGTCACAATAAATCAAGCTATTGCAACTCCATTCAGGAGAAAAACACACACATCGTTTCCACTAAGAAAAGCAAAACACATCTTTACTATCAAGAAATCCACAAAGTTCTTACCTTTGCTCATTTTTCAACGATGAAATTGTCTCCAGTTCTCCTAAAACAGATTAAATATCCACTTTTATGCGTATCCACCAGCGCAGCCATGTTTGTTTTGCTTTGTTTGACTGGACACTTGCTGCCAATCATACCTGAACACCCGCTCTAAAGCACAATGCTAACACATGATTGGTGCAAACGTTTTTTTTTTACCAAAATAGATGGTTGTCAATGGAGCAGTACAAGACGGATTTTCGTGGGTTTGGAAAACTCAAAATCTTGCGAGAATCCGTCTTCCAGCGCAAGGCTACTGGTTTTGAACAAAGGACATTAGCACCTGGTGCATTCTTGCTGCAAGGCAACGATTTTAGCAAGAGCATCACTGTGCAGCATAAACTTAGAATACACTCCCAGTATACTTAAAAACAAACAAAAAACTACAGAACATATTTTTGTCATCATTCAATGCTGTATTACTAGAGGTGTCGTAATTATTCAATTTTAACTTAATTGAGAAATTAGTCAAGTGGCTGGATGAGAAATTTGAGGATCATCTCAGTCGAACAGATGCAACTTCAACACTGGAAGTAGAAGTAAAACATTTTAGGGGAATTTAACTATCTCTGGTGCTTATCGTGGTTCAATAACTTCACATCAAGAGTCTCAGCCGAGTATGAGATTTGCTTAGATTTTTACAAGGAATTCTGTTGGACTGTCTTGTTTTACAACTGTGCAACTGCATGAGGGACAGTACTCTGGGATTGGTAGACCTTCAACGTTGAAAAAAAAGATGATCATACAACAACAACATAATTTTCACTTTGGTCATGGTACCCTTTGCAATTTCTACCTTTGGATAATGAAGACTTGTGTCTTCGGTTCTCAAGGAAGTCAGTTGTTGTGTCTTGTGAGGGTTTCTTTGGGGTTTGGGGAGCAGCAGGACTTGCTATAAATAATTTAGTTTCCATACAGTCAGAATCTAAGGATAATTCAAATTGTCAGGAATAAGTCATGCTTATTTTTGGACCTTGCCAGGACTGCCTTTTAACATTGATTCAGTTCCTAACCTTCATTAACAAAATCTCAAGGTACAGCCAGGTGGTGAAGGGTTTCCATTTAGGTTGGTTTCAGATGACATATTTGCTATTTGCAGTTGGTGTGGTTAGAAAAGGATGGATTTCCCACACCAGGGTGGGTGTGAGGCTTTTACCTCAAGTTCAAGGGTGTGGTTCACATGTTAGAATAAAACAGAACAAGAGACTGATGATAACATTGGGGCAGCTTCTACAGATATACAAATACTGTACTCTTCTGCCATGGTAAGACATTGTCTGAGCTGCAAAGTAACGCTTTCAATCTATATGAATATGTAAAATATGTGTTACAATTCTTTCTAATGGCAATATGAGGTGAGTGAAAGAATGAAGCTACCAATAAAAGAAGCTGAGATTAGATTTTTCTGAAAGGTGCACGGGCTCACCCTTATTAACAGGGTATACAGAGCTAAGCTATCTGAAACTGTTCAGAGTATAGTTGCACTTTCTTTCATTGAAAGGACTTAGTTAAGGTGGTTTGGGCATCTGGTAAGGTTTCCTTTTGAAAATCTCCCAGGGAAGGTGTTTTAAACATGTCACCAAGGGAAGATGCCTTGGGGCAAAACTGTGATGTGCTGGAGGATTCTAAAGTTGTTGGTAACTTGGAAATACCTTTGTAAAAAAGCTGGAAAAGGTAGCTGCATTGAGGGAGTTCTGAGACACTCTGCTCATATTGTTGCCCCTGCACTAGGAAAGAAAAAAAGCTCAATGAATGTAGACATTCTTATTTTTTAGTTTTCCTTTAGTTGTTCCCTTAATGATTAGTTCACATGCCATGAAGCACTACATAAAATAATGTGTTTGTTTAAAGGTAGTTATACCAGACTTGGATTTAACACTTGTGTTTATTCACACATCTTACAGTCATGTTTTAAATCCAACTGGGCTGCCAGTTGTTCTTGTTATTTTGCACAGAAGTATTTTTTCATGCCTCCTCTAAATCTGTTCATTGCCCAGTACTGCCAGAGAAAGGCTTGGTCAAAATAATGGCAAATTACATACTTCACTAAGAATTATGCTCTATAAAGTCTCTGGAAATTTAACAGATACTGTCAAAAAATAAAAGGAGATAAATTTAATTAGCTTTTTCCAACTTCATCAGTATATTCACCTTTTCTTACAGCTCTACTAAAACCACGAATAGAAAGAAAACAATGACTTCCAATGTTTATATCTCAGTTAAATGTTTAAAGTTTGCCTCAAATTGTCAGATTGCTGAGAGTCTTGAGTCTGTATACATATCGTGTATATACATACTGTATATAGTATATATCTTTTAGAAAAAAACAGAATAATGTGCACAGATTTGTACTGATATCTTGACAAACATGTAAGTGATAACATGATTTTGTTTTTTTATGTTTGCTCATTAATAAATAAGCTGAAAGACTGAGTTGTTGTTTGTTTTCATTCGACAACAAAAACTACTTAAATGCAAATATATATTACAAGCCTTATACTGTATTTGTCTTTTTTATATGATTGTAGAGTATCAGTCAAAATGATTGCGTTTGGTCTCAGTTTACTAAGAAAATATAAAGATGAACCCAAGGATTTGTCACTTGATTTTTGAACAGAATTGTTGAAGCTTTGTTTTATAGACAAATGTGTCTTATTGACATGTGTAACAAGGGATTATCAGACTCAAGCTCTATGGGATGTAAACTGCAGTTCAACCTAATACTTGCCTTGAAAGCATAGATGTGAAATTTATTTATACTAAAATTGATTTTGGTGCAGGTGGTTTTTTTATATACGTTTACCACTATAACCTTTCATTGGTATTTGCTTTAAAGAGGCCCTTCCATTAAAAATGTTTTTTCTGAAGTTGAATATTTTAGCTCCACAGGTGTTCTTACCTTCATAGTGGGTGTGAAAACAGATCAACAACTTCTCTTTCAGTTTTTATCTCTCAAACTACGCAGGTGGCGATAAAACCCGAGTTCTCCCGAGTTTGAACAGCCTGTATCTGTTTCAACACAACTCTTTTGTTTGTTAGTATTCATCAGCTCCCGCAGTTGAAACCACATGTAGCATGCTGCTGGCTAAAATCTGTAGCATAAGAGGTATCAAACCGGAAGAGACTATGTATTCTGTTGTCATGTGCAGCGGGGCAGGAAACAGTATGCCCTGCTCTCATAGGCTAGTTTGTTAGCCAATCTGAATCCAGCAAATTTGAATAATGAATATTAATGAGTTGCTGCCCAAAAGCCTGACGAATTTTGACGCACAGAGATTGAAAGGTCTGTTAATCAGTGTTTCCTAATGTTTTTTAGATATAAAATGTTTCATATTACAGGTAAATACTTCAGAAATAACAACAAAGTCCTGAAATTTGTGTGAAATAGACTCTTTAAAAAAACAAACAAACAAAAAAAAACATTAATGCACCATTGATTTAGTTGCATACACAGTTTATTACAATTACAATTTAGCTCTGATAGACCCTTTGTAGCACTTTTCTTAAATAGAGACATAAAGTGCCTGAAAAATAGTAAAATCAGCTTTATGAATATTTAATCAAGAAAAAGTTGCATTGTATGATTGAAATTCCTTTTAAAAATGATAGCAAGGCAAATACCACAGTGCACTCAATTTGTATGAGGATTTGATGTACATGAGGCTGTTATTATTCAAGTGCTTAACTCGAATCTTGATTCTTGACAGCAGACGAGGCAAGAGGATTGGAAAAGTAAGCACTGTCTGCATGTAAAACTCAATGAGCTCCATGAAGTGCCCATTGCTCCGTGATCTTTGGCAACAGGATGAGCTACTTGATTATTATTCTAAAAAGATTGTGTGTTGAGCAAACACTTTTATAACAACATCACACAACTAAATTTATTTATGTATCTATCTAATCTATCTATCTATCTATCTATCTATCTATCTATCTATCTATCTATCTATCTATCTATCTATCTATCTATCTATCTATCTATCTATCTATCTATCTATCTATCTATTTATTTATTTAGCATGAACTGCAAAAACCTGCTGGAAGTTTCTGTTGTTTGTCTTTTTCATAGAAGAGTCCCATTTTTCTCTACACTTAGTGTTCTTCAAGCATCCTCCCCTGTCTTATGCACATTAAGAGATCGATGAGTACAATGGCGGCATTCAGTTAGACCAAAACCAAGTCCACATTTGGAGAATGTAAGGCTCAACCCAAAAATCAAATAACTTTTTTCTCCACATTTACCCACATATGACATACCCAGAGCGTTGAAATGGTTGGTTTTTTTCATTTGTTTAAAAAAATGACATTCAAATCCATAGACCGAAGTTCAAATGCATTCATATCAGTCGGCTTTTATATCGTCAATATTCTAAGAAATGTGTCTGATAATGACATGGATTGTACTTGATCTGAGACACTCTTTCTTTTCATCATCAAAGCCCTCGTGGGTTTATGGTAGAAAAGCTGCATTGGAGGATTATTTACCCCATTTAACCTTTATGTTGCAGCCCTCATTTTAATCACCTGCATAATAAATTGCTTCACAGATCATTTTCAGTACTTGTTTAGAGAAAAAATGCACGTCAATCTTCAGAATGACATCAATTCGGCTATGTTCATACTTCAGGTCTTAATGTTCAAATATTTTGTGAGCTCCGATCTTTTACAAGGTCGTTCATATTGCCAGTGAAATACGACCTGAATGTGACTTGCTGTCTGAACGGAATGCGTCTTGAATGTGTCACGCATGCGCATTAGAAGAAACAGTGCCTCCTTGTATTTAGCTCAGAAACTTTTTTATTTTTCTTAGGCATTGGAACCAGATTGGAGCCATTTCTTTGGAAATGTTTTCAAAAACCACATGGTTCCGATAACACCCCTCGAGTTTGGCCTGAACAGAGCTCTCTCCCCAAAGTAATTAATTCAGACACCTCGGCTTCTCGCCACTGTTCGTGTCATCTGCCGTACTGTTGTTTACTTTTTGCTCCCGCGTCCTCCGTGAAGAATAGTCTCATATGTCACGTATTGATGATGTACAGGCTGGATGGAAGCGACCTGGAAGTGTCATGCCAAAAGATCGGATACGTATCGGATTTAGGACCACATGCTGAAGTGGCCTGGGTCACATTTGAAAAAATCGGATTTGTGTTGTTCAGACTGACATAAAAAAATCAGATGCACGTCACATAGGGGCAAAAAAATAGGATTTGAGTCACTTCAGCCGGCAGTCTGAATGTAACCTTCTAAAAGTTTTTCTTTGAATATAGTAAATCCTAAATTTGACCAAATGCTTGAAATACAATACCATTATAAAAAACTGAACATGTAATTATTTCCAGGATTTATTTGGATAAAATGAAAAACTAGTGAATAAAGAAATGTGTTTGCATGTTTTTCAAAAGCTAAATACATTTTTTTCAGTATTTTAGAGTGTGTGGCATGTGAGGAGGCTGTTATAAAATAACCTAAGTGGATAAACTAATAAAAAATAGGCAGGTTTTCTCAGCTCACTTCATTTGATTGACTCAAGCTCACACTTAAAGGGAAATGAACCTGGGCAGAACTGACAAGCCTATTCAGTGTAATGCATCGTGGGCTTCTTAAGACCTCAGATTTGTGCTTGGTGTCTGGAAAAGCCACCATCCCCTGCTGTAAGAGTGCTTAATGAAGTGTGTTTCTGGGTTCCGACTGGCAGTTTGAGGAAACCACAGAATGGGGCAATCCGTTTCCCTCTCCAAAGAAAGCCAGGGAGGTAGATGTTCATGATTCAGACAGTTTTTCTATTTGGCAGAGACAAACAATCGGAAACAACTGACCTTTATTTTGTAGCTGGTAAAACACTTATACAAGAAGGAGCAACATTTTTAAGCAATGTAAGTAAAGCTCTGAAAAAACAGCCAGTACCTTTTAATAACTGAGAATCTTAGAATTTAGCTAATCCTAAATAAATTAAAAGGATTACTCATTTCTATTAGAAATGTGATTTCTTGAAAAAAAAAAAGGAACTTGGAGCAAATTAAAATAAAAGGTTAAATGGAGCTATTCCACATTTTGATAATGTTTATAGAGAATAAAACCTATCTTAAAAACTTTAAAATTAACAGTGTAATTTATTTTGTTTACGTTTGCCGGTTCCGTAGTGATTTTGGTGCCTCTACTATATGGTACAATAAACATTCTTAAAGCTTCACCTGCATAATGTTCCTGCATTAGAGTCCTATGTTTAAACTGGTCATTACTGTGCAGCTCAGGTTATAAACCAGTTTGAAGAACCTTGATTATTTAAATTAATATGTTTGGACACTGAAACCTTCAAACTGCCACAGCCTTTTAAAACCACTGACCCGCCCATCCAGCAAGTACAGATGATTCCAACCAACCAAAGCAAAATATGCAAATCTGAGTCACGCTTTCGAGGTTTAATTTGCTGGAGAAGCCACCTGGAGTCAAAGGAGTCTTTTGGGGGCTCATATTTTTGTTGCCAACTGTGTCTAACAAGTTGGACCACTTTCCTCCAAAATGCAGTCAGGTTCTCTTGCTGTAGTTAAAATGTGTGTCCTTTTATCAGTCTCCTTCCTTATTATTGAAAAACATTATTGCACTTTTTTTTTTTTACTTTGCTTTCTTTGAATCATAAATTATTTTGTAATTAGTCTTTCATAGCTCATTTCATAACCTGATTGTTTTATAAATGAATGTGAATAAACCCTCATATGTATTTCAAGTACTGTTGTCACCCCATTTCTTTCATGTGCAATCGAAGTTAACAAAGTTGAAATCGGCATCAAATTTAAATTGATTTAGTTATTATTTTCCTTGTATTTATTTTTATTTTGGAACATCAGTATTGTTCAGTTAAAGAATTCTTTAAACACATACACAGTGTATACTAATCCTTTCATCCTTCAGTAAACAGTAAAATGCAGGGTTCTTTGCTGTCATTCTAGAGCTGCTGGTGAACATCAAGTTGCTACTTGACTGTAGTTTTTATAAGAATGGTAGTATGTGCTGCTGAAGGTTCTCAGTCATCCAGGTCATAGTAATCATAGTAGGTTCAAAAAACGGCAAATTGACTTTTCACTTCTCATCTGAGGAGCTTTAACAGTTCTGGTGAAGCTCCTCACAGAATGACTTCAAGAATCAAGTTTCCTTTTTTAAACTAGGAACGGTAGAACGTGTTCTTCATTTAAAATCTGGGGAGATTACGTATGTCCAGTCTTGGTCTGCAGACATATTGTAGGTTTTCTATATGTTCCTTTCTATTTGTCCACATTTCATCTAACTCACTTGTAATTGTCCACACTGGCTAATTTAAATCTTGACAAAAAAAAGTCATGAAGGCAAAAAAAATAAAAAATAACCTCTGACATGTAATACTTCACATATTTGTACATACTAAATTACTTCATACTGTAGAATCATATAAAAGGTTTTTTGAGAATTTCTCTGTGAAAGAAAAAAGGTGCTAATGTGAATGTCAGGTCAACTACAGAGTTGCATCAGGGACTGCAAGCACATCATCATCAGCTTCTTCTTCTGCCATAAGACAAATAACTAAAATATATGAATACAACTACATACACTTTGCCATGTTCTCTTTTTACAGCTCTTTTGGTCTAACAGAGCTGCTCTCTTCATAAACCTAGAACTGTTGTTAAAATGTATAATATCCATTTACACCAAGATGTTAATTTATCTGGACTAATAAAGATAGCCAAAGGTCATTTTAGTAAACTTGCCAAAAAGCCGCAGCTAAAGTTCTTCAGTTTGACATGTTAACAGAGGCGGTGTCTGTCTCTCTGTGGCTCTGTGGTGGACTGAGAGTAACCCTGCTTCTCACCCAGTGACTGCTAGAGAAACACAAGCTTCTCCACCACCCTGAACAGGAACAAGTGGGTGAAGAAATTAACTGACTGATTTACTAGTGCTGCTCTGCTTTACATATTTATATCTAATCAGGACTGAAGGCAGATCATTACTGTGAGGAATAAATAGTTTTAGTGTCTGCAGGTTAACCTTGACTTGCAGTTAGCTGATGGAAAGCACCTTTTTTTCTTCATTATATCTTTCTATTATTTCAGTCTCCCCTTAGCTTTGATTAATTCCCTCTCACACTACTTCTACCAACATCACAAGCGATTTGCAAAGATGCACCTTATTTTTTTAGTCCTTGAGAAAATGGGTTTAGTTTCTTTGAATTAGCAGGATTCACTAATGGTGCGTTCACACCGCCCAACGCGTCCAGGCAGCAGGGCAGCTAGATTACATGTAAAGTCTATGATATTAAGCAGCAGGTGGGTGTCAAGCTGCGCCGAGCAGCTTGATGCCCGCGTCTGTGCGTCCACGCAGCTGCTGCTTGGACGGTCCGTCAAGGCGTCGAGGCAGCTGCTGCTTGAAGTTGGGAAAATTGAACTTCGGTTGCTGCCCCGCGCCTGCTGCTCCAATCAGCGACTCTTTTTACTGATCACGTCACCAACAGCTAGATCTGCCAGTCATTCAAATTCATTTCAAAATGGAGGAGAAACTGATGATCACTGTTTGTAATCAGCGCAAACTATATGATCCGTCTTCGTCTTTTTATAAGGACAGGAAGAGATCGAACTTTATCTGGAGGAAGATATCGGAGGATATTGGAATTTCTAAGTAAACAGTTTCATACTTTATTTAATGAAACTCAGATCGTCTCAGTGGGGTGTGTCCATAACCTCCGCAAATGTGCCCGACGACGACGTTGTATAGCTTTATTTATTAAATAAATCCAAGCCGCTCTTGACATGATCTGTCATGTCTATAGCAACAGAGAAATTCCCCGCCCGCCTGGGATGTACTGACGTGACGAGCGGACGCGGGCTGTGCAAGCAGCTGTGTTTTTATTTAAAGCAGCAACTTTCGTCTGTTCAAGCGTTTTGCCTGGACGCGTTGGGCGGTGTGAACGCACCATAAAAACCTTCATTTCATCCTGCATACTGAAAACAGACACGAGATTAATTAAAGAGGCAGTTCTGTAACTCTTTTTTTTGCCATAACCAGCTACATTTTTCTTCCAGCCAATTAAATGCTCATATGACTTTACAAAATAATGTTTAGTAAGCAAAAATGCAGAAGTTGAGGGACATGCAATAATTACAGCTCATTAGTTACATTATGCCTTTCCTTAACACAAATACTTCACAGTTTATGGAAAAGGAAATAAAAAAAGGTTTCCAGCTGATTGAGGTTTTGGTTGAAGTAAATTGATTTAATGCAATAATAAACATTTTTTGTTTTCTGTTTGTGGTCTGCAGAAGGTATTGGAGGAGGAATAATGGCAGTATAATATTACAGACTATTACACACCAAGCAGAAATGATTTATGAAATGTGTGTCACGTCACTGCTAAAAGAGACACCTGCTCTGCTGGGAACTACTAAAATGGCAGCTATGAGAACTCTGGCAAGTGTTTATGTTCTGATATGAGGATGATCTGACTAGTAATTGAACATTTATGGTGTGAACGATAAACATTATTAGCGATTTATGTATAGGGCCTTGAAATGACTTTACTTATGAACTTGCACGATATTAATGAAACTGAACTTAAACTGAATTGAATAAAAAGTCCCTCAGGACATTGTCATATTGTAAAACATCAGGAAAAACCTTATGATTGCAATAACTTACCAACTGCCACTAGCTAGCAGTTAGACACAAGTATCTCACATTTGACATTAAAAATTTGCCCTAATTAGGACAAAGTTTGACAAGTTGTTAAATAGATGATTTAATCTGAATATGAAACCTTCCTCAATCTTTTATAAAGGAGTTTAAATCCATCCTCTGTGGCATATGAAAAGAACACTATGAAACTTATTGTTAACACAGGCAACATGTGGATTGTCCTTACATGAAAACACTACGTACAACTCTCTGAAAATAACACAATTAAATGCAATATGTTTTATTGAATTTTAAAGAAAATGAAAAGTTCAAAGTGTTCAATGTTTGACGACAAGCTACAGAGCCAAAAAAACGAGGTCCATCATGTAGCTGTCGGTTGGATGGAAGAAAAAGAAACGGGTTCCCCTAAAGCAATAAATCCAGTCAGTCTGGGGTCCGTTCCATTGAGGAAATCCTCCATTATAGAAATGAGTCTGGAAATAAAATTTAAAAAATAATGAATTATTTAATTAATACACCCAGTAAAGATAAAACTGCTGTAGAAACTTGTGTGTCACAAATGCATAAACCAGTTTTTCAGCATCATTTTGTGTTAGAAAGCTCCTAATTTTTGGACAAATTCTCAAAAACAGAGAAAAAAGCTGATGTAGACACAAGTTTAAAATTGGAGTCAAAATTTAAATTCTGATATAAAAACTGATGTTGAACACAGAAGTATTGATGCCAAAGTAATGCCGTCAAAATTGATAATATGATTTTCAAATAAGTATCTAATTTTTTAAGATCAAAAACAATGACTTTGGTTTTATCTGAATTCAAGCGAGACATCTAATCTGAATAAATGTTCTTTTCATTGGGATGTAATTGTAAATAAAGTTAGATATCATCAACATATGAGTGAAATTACCACATTCATTTAGGAAGAGTTACCTTACCAAGACCAAGTGAAATATCTCCTCGGTCTCCCTTCATCCTCGTCTTCATCATCTCTGTTATGTGGTGTGGACCGTGAGGTAGAGGGAGAAGCCTCGTCGTCTGACTCACTGTCACTTGATGCCCAGTCAAAATACCGTCTCTGTCTCTTCCTCCTGACTGGGACATCCTCATCATCACGTTGTCTTTTTGATGGTATGTTGTCCGGTCTGTCCTCATCATCAGAGGAATCAGACATAGGGAGAGGAATGAAGTCAGCTCCATCTCCAAGATGGTGCTGATATTCCTCTCCCACTTCATCTCTGACCTCTTCATGTTCATCATGTTCGTCAGCAGAGTCATCAGAAGAATGAATTTCTTCCTCGTCTTGTGTATTGTGATTGTCCATTTGGAGGCTGGCATAAAATTCATTGTTTATAATATTCTCAAACATAATAAAGAGTCTGTGTCCTGCCCCGGGGTTGAGCCCATTCCTTATGCTTTGTTGTATTGTGTCAATGACAATTTGCAAACGTCGTTGTCGTCCTGCAAAGAAGTTTACAAATTTTACAAGGTTTGTTAAAATAAAAACTAAAACTTCTTTTCACCCAACATGTCTGTTAATATTACACACATCAGAGAGCTTGTACAGTAGTGTGCTGCAAAACTTTCTTTCAGTGTTTCCCTTGCTGTCATTTATTTTGATAACTGATAAATTATAGTTTATCAAAACAAAGTTCTTATTTGCCATCTGGTGGTTTGGAGGCCCCAAGCAGCTGCCTGCCTGTTGTCAAACTATCCCTCCAGGATGGAACATCAGTATCTGCCATGGTCAGAAGGTTTACTGTGTCTCCCAGCACAGTTCTAAGAGTATGAAGGAGATTCCAGGAGACACGCAGTTACTCTAGGAGAACTGGACAGAGCTGCCAAATAGAGCCCTGCACTCCCGCGGGAGTCCCGCGGGATCCGCGAGACCCGACACAAAGCAATGCGGTGCGGGACAAATAGAGAAAGCTCATTGCGGGCGCGGGGCGGGCGTAGGAGTGCACAATGCGGGAGCGGGCGGAGCGGTGATAAGCTGCAGTCCTGCAAACTAAAAATAAAACTAAAATACACAATGTGTACTCTCTCCCGGCTTCGTCCCACCGTCCAAACAACACAATAATAAGCACAATATCAGGCTGATTGAGTCTAAATTTATGCAATGAGTGAGCAGGAGTCTGATTGAATGTTTGGTTTTTTTGTGCTGTGATGGTTCTGTGACAACCAGCAGCTCCAGCTCCCTCACGACCATCCATCTCAATAATCTGTTGTCTCCAGATGTGTGTTGGGGATCGCCTCAGCTGCGCATGCCACTTGCCAAGTTGGCAACGCGTTCCTTCCCCACTGCCCTTGGTGAATGATCGGTCAGTGGTATGCTCTAAGCTCAGCATTTAATTACCCAAGCCAAAGACAAGAACTTTCGTGAGAAATAACGGGAACGTCTGAATCATGCGGGAATTGCGGGCGGGAGCGGGACAAAATACGGCAGGAGCGGGCGGGAGCGGGACTTAAAATCATAGTCCTTTGCGGGCGCGGGGCTGGAGCGGGACTGTACTATGCGGGAGCGGGCGGGAGCGGGACTGGAAATTCTGTCCCGCGCAGGCCTCTACTGTCAAAGGTCCTTAACCCATCAGCAGGACTGGTATCTGCTCCTTAGTGCAACAAGAAACCTCTGGTGCTTCTGGTGTGAAAGTCTCTAACTAAACCATTAGAAACAGACTTCATGAGGGGGACCTGAGGGCCCAATATCTTTTTTGCGGGCTCTGCCCGGCACCATGGAGCTTGACCAACGTTTGCCAGAAACTGGACTTCACGCTTGCCTGACCTGAATCTAACAGACCATCTCTGGAACATCAGTCAGACACTGCCAGGTTCCACCTCAGACTGTCCAGGAACTCAGTGATGCCCTGGTCAGATTCACTTTAACTACTACTATTTTTTAGAAAAGTCTAAGTCTTTGAAATAAAATCTGAAAACATTTGAGATGGTTTAAAACATTTTGTTGTCCTGCATCGATTTTGGCCACAACTTACACATACAGTAGTACACACCATTGTCTGATTAAGTGTGAATACATTAAGTGTGCTACAGGAGATCCTTCTTGCCCACAGCTATAACCCTCTACAATGGCTCCCTAAAGAAGAACTGAATTATTGAATTGAATTGAATTGATTCACTTTAAATCACTTTGGGTGCCTTGAAAAGTGCTGCATAAATCTAAAGTAACTTATGGCCTATAAAAAAGATTTGGTTTCATTAGCTGTGGTCTGGGGTTATCATTACTTCACCTTGTTACTAGTGTTAATTTCATTAACGAAAACTAAAGGAAAATAATTTCGTCAATGCACATTTTTCACCGGGCAAAAACTAAACGAGATGAGACTAAAACTCCCATTAATATATCGACAAAATCGGTTTGTATTTTCGTGGACTAAATAAGATGAGATGAAAATGTAGTTGAGTAAATACAGACTGGACTAAAATCTATGGACATATTGGTTCAAGAACAAAGTCGAGACAAAAATGATATTGATTTTGTGAATTCCTATCTCCGTTTCCTCTATCACTCACACAAAAGTGACTCACCACCCCTTTCAAAACTGTGGCGGGCACAAACACATGGGACTAATGCTGCTAGCTTACGTTAGACTAAAATAAAAAGTAAAATACTGGACTTATAAAACTAACAAGCGCGATTGAAACTGGACTAAAACTAAAACTACATTAAAAAATGTTTGCTGAACTTAACACTACATGTTACTTACATAACCTTTAAAAGACAAATACAACTTCTGAGAAATTAAAAGGACTTACTGGAAAAAGCATCAACAAAAGGCCCGTCTCCGCTTTCCATTTTGACTGAAAATATACTGTAAATACATACAGCACTGTTAGATGGAATAAATACATTTACCAGACAAAGAAATATGCCAAAGAATGTGTCTATTTGTAAACTCACCACAAGTTAGTAAATAAATTATGGTCTGAAACAAGATAAACAAGATAAAACAAAGTTTTTAGCGAAATGTTTAGTTCACGTCTGGTAGAAGTTCACCAATGACTCGTTCTCTGTGAAGAAAGGAATTAAATCATAAAGGCTCCCTTGTGACATCAGGACATTCTAGAACTTTATGAACATTCCTTCCTGTTGTGTTTCAATTTTTTTTTTTTTTTTTTAAAGCCTGTCTTGATGTATTTGGCAGACAGAATTGTGGGTTTGGGTACCTTATTATGTCAGGACAGATTTATTCTTACAATAGTTGGGGTTTAATTTACCCCTTCTGTTGTGTAGTGCCCTTTATTTCTATGGTGCAACTGACCGTATACGGTTCTGGAGGCACAGTGGACAGGCAGAGGGACAAGACACTTAAATGACAACATCCAGGCAAAAGGGGCGGTGGGAATACAGCAAAGAGACAACAAAAACAGAGCAAAACAAAACAGTCCAAATACATTTATCAATACTCATCATAATGATAAAGATATTATATATGACTCTTGAGTTTTAATACAAAAGTGTTCAATTATACACAAAGATTTGTTTGTTCATGCGTATGTGTCCATGTATCCATGTGTCCATGTGTTCATGTGGGTGGGCTTGTGTGTGTTTTAGTCTATGTATGGGGGCTCTGCATGTATCAGTGTACATATTTCTGTATCTGTGCACCAGTGTGTCTTTCATGCCTGTTTCTGTGTCCATGTTTATATGTATATATTAGGGCTGTCAAAACGCAAAGCCCCCTTTCATTAAGTTTTTTTTTTTTTACGCATGATTAACATGCAGGCTTCCATAGTTTTGGTCTGCCCATACACACATGCACAAGTCTATTGGCCCTCCTGGCAATCCATAGTCTGAGTTAAATGACGAGGCAGTAACATAAACACTAACTCAGTGGATGCTTGCTAGAGCATGGAAAAGGGAAAAGTATTTTTTGAACGGGAAGTTTAGCTTTAAAATTATACCCGATGGTAAATTGACAAGAGGAAAATTATTTGTGCTTATTGTCAAAGAGAACTGAGCTATCAGTGTAGTACAACTCTGAAATATCACCTGTTAGCGAAGCATGCTGCTGATGCCCAGAGCCCTCCTCCCCCTCGCCAAAAGCAATCCACACTGGATAGTTTTCAGCTGAGAAACTTGTTCCGGTTTACTCTAAACAAATACACTTGTTGAAATGACCTTCAAGTATACTATTTTTTGCTAAGGGACACTATTATGGTATTTAGCTAGATTTTAGTTAAACATGTAAACCACACAGTGTCTAAGCTCAAGCAAATTATATGATCAGCAAGCCAATTGGGTGAAATCTTGTCGGAATTGCAACCCCTCACACTGTAGTGTCCACCAATTGTAGTTCTGGCTACTCCAAGTAATCCAGTCCCTCCTATTTTGTGCCAAAATCAAAACTAAAATTCAGGAAGCATAAAAGTAAGCCAAAAATGCTTGTCAAACTAAAAGTATCATCAGTTAGATGGAAACTGAAAGAACTAAGCTCAAAAGTAAAAGTGTCACACAAACAAAAGATACACTTTTTATAATTAAACAAACTTTTTGATTGCAGTTTAAAGGTTTTGCTCGTGGATTTGATTCATTGCAGTGTTTTTTCCCCTCAGATAGTTATTTTTTGTACAGTACATGTCATGCTTTAACATTTTAGTGCAATAATAAAACATTATTTCCAAAGCTGGAAAAGAATATCCCTGATGTGCAACAGGATATTTTTCTTATTAAATGCCAGTATTTATAACAGTATATTTAACCTTCATCTACACAGATATGTATATTACAGGAATGTCATGTGGCCAAAATATGACATAGTGGTTATAACACATGATTTATAAAAATAAGAAAGTGTGATACATAACAAGAGAACTGTTGCCCCGATGTGCTGCCATAAAGGCTAAAAATATGTTACAGTAAACTGTTCACAAAAAATACAAAGTAAACAAAGGTCAGGATGTGTCCTTAAAAATGGCCAAATGTTCTCTTATTTTTTTCATTTCTTTCCTGCAATACATTCATACTATGTTAACATAACACCTTGTGTGGTGTGTTCAGTAGTGTCCACTGTCTAGCTTCAAGTCCAACACGAATTGGGTTCAGAAAATGTGCATATGTTCATATAAACATTTCATTTACTAAATGTATCAGATTTACACACACTTCTGGAGAATAAGTTGTTTGGAAGTGAGAAAACTGATTTACTGTAATTATCCCCTGTTTTTTTCTCTGTTCATTTTTCCAATATATCTTCGTTTGAAAAGCAAAACAACTGTCAGTTCCAAATATTACAACAATGAAGCTGCCCAAAAAAGTGAGGATTACTATTTGTGATCTGCAGGTGTGTCAACATTATCATCTTATCAGGCCATTTCACACCAGCTTGCACTCCAATGAATATTATTTCAGAATATCATATCCTTTATAGATACTGATCATTGATACGGCTGCTTCTGTCAAACTCCTTTTTCTCATTATGCACAGGGTTCGTGAACCGTGTTTAGCTGTTGTCTAAAACGTACAGATCAGTAAAGTTTGCCTGAATAATTCTGAGTCGACTTGTGTGATTAAGATACCAATAAAGTGTGAAAGGATTTTGACACGACTGTTTGAAAGATAGATAAACCTCAGTTTATCCACAACATGTAATTGCATACAGTAGGTGAAATGTTTTATGCAAAGAACTGTTTTTTTTAATCCTGTGATTTGTTTTCTCAAAAGTCCACCTAGGCTGTGATTAATTTTACAATGACTGTATTTAATGAAACAACCTATAAAACTGGGGAAGAAACATTGCTGCAAGCCTCAGTGAGGATTAATTCCCATCTGCTTTTATGAGCAAGGTCAAAGTTTACCTTAATGCCTTTGAGGATTCTTGTTCAGATCCATTATTCATCAGAAATGTGCAAGAATCATATACATGCAGGGTTACAAAAAAAATGTAAGCAAACAATTGCAGGCATGTTTACTTACACTTAAATATGATTGTTCTCAAGGCAACAAGACAGGGAAGCTCATGAATTATGCAGACAGGGTGGATGAAGACCTGGTAGAGGAAAATCAATCTTTCATCTTTTGAGAGTGCAAGAGCATTGCACTGCCTATGAATACTCCTGATCCACTGACAGAATTTTTCAGGAGGGATTTCACGTATTATGACTGAGTGTTCTTGAATGGAAATGTAGAAATAAATACAAAACATATTTTAAAGCAACTGTTTTTTTCTTGCAATATGTCTCTCTGTGTCAGATATTTTTTTCGAGGCGTTTAATGGACGACTTGTGTAGTGTATAAACATCAACAGGGCGGTGTTGTTGTTTCGAAATGAACATAGCAAGTTATGCACTTTCGTGTGAAGCGAAGAAAAAGGTAATATTTGATCAAATCTGTTGAGCTAGTTGACACGTTTTAAGAACATTCGCAACTTGTCAAATGTTTGCTAAAGCATGCAACACATATGACACAAGCAAGAGATTAAAAAGTCACAGTCATAAGAAGTGGTTAGTGACAGTCAGAGCTAATCGACATTAACTTTGTTCCCACCATTGAAACGTCAGACATCTTTAGGCTGAAAAATGGTTGGTCCCGTCCAACAATTTCCCACACTTGACTGATGCAGTTCTGGATCACAGGGAGCTGGTGCCTATTAGGGACTGTCATTGGGTGAAGGATAGAGTACATGCTTTACAGGTTGCTACTATCACATGGCCACATACTGTATAACCACACCTAGAGCCCATTTAAAATTGCAATTTAACCTAACATGCATGTATCTGGACTGTGGTAGGAAATCAGAGTGCCTGAAGAAAACCTGAAAATGAACAGGAAAGTCTGTGCAGAAAAGTTCCAGCTGGGAATCAAACCATGAATTTCCTGCTGCAAGGAAAAAGTCTCATCATGCATTCTGCTGATTGTCCTTTTATTTCCATCCTTAAAATGATAGAGATGGATGATGTGAATAACTTTAAACAACATATTTGTTTGTTTGGCTTATTATCCTCACACAGTAAAGTTTTACTTCTGATTGTCCAAGACCTCGTGGTTTCAAAATCCCATGTTAGTATTCACTCATGCATTCGTTCTCCATTCTTGCTTTACCACATTCAAGGTTGAGGTTGAAGGAGCTGGAGTCAATCCCAGCTGTCAAAAGGAGAGAGGCTTCAACATTTAGTGGAGGTTTGAAGTATTTTGCACACAGATTAATTATTTTTGATGCAGTTTGATGTTAAATTATCGATAGCTGCAGACATCATAAAAATGGAAAGAACAAAAGTTATTTTTACATGTTGTTTATGTTTAATTTATTTAAAAAATGGTTCATTAAAATGTGGCATCATTTGAATGGAAATAAATAATTATAATATTATAATAGGCTAAACAAACAAACACATATATTGCAATAAGAACATTTATAAGAATAAAAATACCAAGAAAATAATTTTTTCGCAATAAAAAAAGAGTTTTCAACAGCTAGGAAAATGTGGAAAAACAGTCAACAAGATCCATTGATTCTGTAATCCCTTGTTTTTATGTCAGTAAGATAAGAGCTAATTTGTTCCAAGCTTTTCTATTTCGCTTTGAATTTGACTTCTGAATTTGATTTTTGGCATGTTAATGGTTTTCCCATGCTTCTTCAGTAGGGTCATTATGGAAAAGTCAATACACTCAGTAAGCTTGTTTAAGCTGGACATGTGACCAGCCTTTTGTGGTCAACAGTTCTAAATGTCATTAATTCCTCTGAAATGAAACCCAGAGTTCCAGTGTCCTTTTCTCTCTTGCCTAATGTAATAACTGTAATGATACAGATTTCTAAATTTAATCAGATTTAATCTTTCGGATACAGACGCTTCCAATAAGGAGAAAAAGGGATCTCAGCTGAGGAGCGGTGAAACTTAGAAGGCGAAAAAAAAAAATACTCTCTTTGGGCGCTAAATGTGGAAATATTTGTATAAGAAAATCTTTGTTCTGCTCAATGAATTCATGTTATTTCATGACTTATAACTAAAGCTATAGAAACTCTACAGCGTAAAGAAAAGTGTTCATGTTAAAACCAAACAAATCTACAAAATAATGAATAGATTATAATTTCTGGTAGATATAAAATTTCATGTAATAACAGTGAGAATGATCTGTAGGTCAAACCACATTAGAAGAGTTATATTCTTTAATAGTCTGAATTCATAAAGTGAGAAATATTTTGTAAGCATTTTAATACCTCAGATTTATTCTTTTTTTTTTTTTATCATTTATCCTCTTTGATTTCAGAACTTTTCCAGAGAAAGTCATTATGGCAGTAAGCTATTACAATCCTAGAACTCTGACACTGAAGAAGCTAAATGAAATCCACTTACAACTGATTGTATTATTTTATTTTATTGAACGCCATAGCTGCACCCGTTTACCACCTACCGACAAGCGGTTTAATCAGATTGAAAACTCGTGTGCGGGTGTGCAGTAGCTTCAAGCCAATTTTCTACACTGTCTGATACGAGCAAAGTCACAGTGTGTAAAATTAACTATTTTTAACCTCTACAAAGGTTCCCAAATGTCATCATGTAACCTGCTGTAGTGAGAAGTAACCAGTAATATAACAGTGGTAAGCAGTAATAGAAAGGTTTACAAATAATTTACAATAACTTTATGGCCAAAGTAGAACCAAAATGCTTTGCAAAATAAACTTTTCATTTTATTCTTTGTAATTTATAACCATCAATGCATTTGGTGTCACTGATACAACAGGCATCACTGTCACAGACACAATGTGGTACAAATAAATTCAGATTTGACACATTCAGCTGCTGGTAGGAGTCGGCATCACACTGTTTTTCTTTTGCTTTCTGTGTTTAGTTTTTCCAGCTCTGTTTTTATAAGCATGTGTCATAGTTCTTTGTTGGATGTGGGTCTTGATATCCAGCCTAAAAACCAGGACAGTAAGCAGATTGCTTCTGGCTTATCAGGCTGCTCAATCAGCCCAATACATGCAGCTGCTGTCTGTTGTCTGATGAAACCACATCAGCACTTTCCAGGCAACCGGTTCCGAGACCACACCCCAACATACTAACTTCTCAGAGTTAAACCAAGGGTGAGTCTGGGGTCACATCATGTTGGGGTTCTAATGGGGTCTGTAGAACCAAAGTGTGACTTTTAAAGTGCTCTGAAGACATGCAATGTCTCAGTGACCGAACCACATGAGAAAAAGTAATTAAGTGGAGCTGAAAGAGCATTTACACTGCAACAACTTTAAATTTATTGATGTTAAAAGCTGCATAATAATAAATTTGTAGTCAGACTGAAATGGTGAAACGAGTTTGCTGAAATGCATAATGCAACAAGTTCCATTGTTATAACTGAAAGAAAATTAGACAGATAAACTCATATTTTATAGTTTCTTGCTGCAAACATTTTGCAATACATCTATTTTCAAAGTTGAATTTTGTTAACAGACTCTTTTTTTTTTCCTTTTTGCATAAAAATGTGCCTTTACAACAATTTAATCTCCTCAGCATGAATGCCATTTGCACTTCTTTTGTCCAAGGTTGCTGGTGATATGAGGCACACAAGGCAGCTTCTACATACTGAATTGAAAGACTGATTGCACCTCAATTGCCCCTGACATGAGCCTATAGAAATTCTAGTGCATAGCCCGGCTCTTGTGCACAATTCGTGCTTCAGGTTTGCTTAGTTGCTCTGTCAATGGAAGAGTGTAAAATTATTTTATTTGGCTTGTCCTTATTCTGAAATGAAATAGCACATGATGAAAACAAACATCAGAAATGAGCACCAGGTACAGCGATTAAGCAGGTCTTTTATTTTGAAATGTTTCATTTTGTTTTGTACTGACAAAGATGGATGTTTAAGTGATTCGAATGCATAATTAAATGGGTTTAAGAAAGCTACAGTATCGAATAAACCTGCACTCATGAAGAAATAATGCTTCCTCAACAACAGTTTAATCCATAATGAAAACTTTTTTTTTTAATTTATCGGTTGTATTGAAAACTAACTTTAGGTCAAGGGATCAAAAATATTGGTTCAAAAATGTATTTATTTATGCATTCCAGCTTTTTTTTTTTTAGCATTTTTGAGAAATATGTATTTTCCAAGAAAAGCTTTGCAAAGAACGAAAGCTAAATACTTTATTTAAACATAATTTGAAAAACACAGAATAGAAATCATTAATAATGAATCATTTATTAAGGCACCCTGTTGTTATGTTGAAACAAATCTTTCCTTAAGGCCGTGCTCATAAAAACGTAATTAGCATTTGTCTTTAGGGTCTGACTAACAAAAGTTGGAACTTTGATTGCGTTTTAGTGGACTTTTTTTTGCAGAAAACTGGAGATAAACCTGCTCACATATTGTGGTTCTGGTATCTGGGAGCCTGGTTTTGGTTTTCCCCTCTTTCAGTTTGTTTTCCCTCGTGTTTTCTTCCTCTGCAGGTGAGTCTGGAGGCTGCTGCTTTGAGTTGCTGTTCCTGCCCTTGGGTGGGGCTGGCTTGTTACTGCAGCAGTCACACCTGCAAGTCATTCTCTCCCATCAAATCATTTGTTATTAAACTAAAATGTAATCAGAGATTCATAGCCCAAAACTCTTTGAGTAATCAGTAATTACTTTCTCAGAGTTAACTATTAAAAAATGTATTTACTTCTTGTGATCCTCTCCTGTGATCTCTGGTGTGACTCCCTGGAGTTATATGTGACCTTTGATGACAGTGAGCATTTACCTTTGTGAAGAAGTCTGCAATGACAGCATTCTCCCGGTTACCTCAACAAAAGTGATCTCCTGTGAACAGAAGGAGCGTTATAGCTCTCTGGTTGTTATGTTGTCACCTGTGAGAGACTCATCATTCTGCCTGCCAAGCCTCCTACCTTCTTCTCACCTTTCTCCTGGACTTGTGCCCTTCTCCTCTGGCCGTTGGTTGGCTCAAATCTCAGTGTCCTCCATACCAGCAGAGATGAGACATCTAGATTCTACACTAAAACATCCATTTTCTTAACTTGTCTCGCCCCTCTGCCTCCAGATCTGGTCCCAGTTATTGCCTGTTAAACTCCTCCCCTTCTTACAGTCAAATATTCCATTTTACCTTTCCAGCGTTTCGGCCTGTCAATGTTCATTATGACATCAATACAAAATACAATGAAACTGAATGAGACAGAGTCGGATGAGATGAGACAGAATGGAGACCATAATTAATAGGCAGTAGAAAAGGAAGATGTTGGTTAAAACCTACTGAATAATCACATTTTGTAGGATTAAAATTGTTTTTTTTTTGGTAAATATACACATCTTGAATCAATTCCATTACAAGTTCAAAATGATACAACTTTATTTATTCATTTTTTATTATTCCATCAGCTGATTTCTACAATAATTGAAGAACTACTCTCACTGCTTTCAGTACCGATTAGAATATTTGAGTTTGATATTCTTAAACTAATAGAGCTTCTTTCATTGTGAAATAAAACTTCAATAGAAAGTGTAACAGCAAAATGAATAAAAATGTCTCCCACTTGAGAAAATGACCTTACAGCTCATTCAGCATCAATCAGCTGGATAAAACTGGTTCACACTCTTTGGTTTTATTTTACAGCTCATGTTTTCTGACGATAACTCAATTTAATACGTATTTTATGAGATCATAGTAAAACTGGATTAGAATATGGGAATAGTTTGCTTGATAATTATGTGTCATAGGTTTTTCCATTTTATATATATTTCCGAAAGCTTTTCTCCGAAGTTGCTTGTACTATAAATGCCCATGGATTGACGCTTATGCAGGCTGAGGCACTGTCCAAGGTACTGCATTCTGCCCCTCCCCGGTAGACATCACGGAGAGACACGTGATAAACGCTCTGTCTGTGGCTCCTGACAGTCGCTGGATAAGCTCAACAGGGAAACCACATTGCACCTCCTCCACCAAGAGAACTGGATATTCGCACCGCGCTTTCGCCCTGTCACCATCAGTGGATCCATCTCTTTTTATTATTATTTTTTCCATTTCAACTGCGTTTATTTAGATATTGACAAAAACATTTGAACGACTTATTGTCTCAGGTAATTGTTTAGTATTTTTCCACCACTAATCTTGAAAGATTTTTTGCAGAGTTGGAGTGAAAGTGGACCCGTCTCTCTCTCTCTCTCTCTCGCTGGCTGCTGCTGTGATTCACTTGAAAGCAGATCTTGATGTCAGGGTTTCGCCAAAGAGGATTTGAGGCACTGGCTCTCCAACAGATTGGAAATATGGACGGTAGTGTTAGGAGCTCATCCCACAGTGCTTGAAACCTTGTTTTTTTCCCCATCTTTCTCTTGAAGCAACTATTTAGTGTCCCGTAGAAGTAGAGATGCACGCGCAAAGGTAAAAATGACATTGTTTCACCGAAGGATTTAGTTGCGTGAGTGACCGACCCTGCAAACATGGATATTATAGAACACTAATAATTTTTGCGCTTTTTGTACACGGATATCGTACTTGGTGAGATGTAAAGGTATGAGTGATATGATATAGAGGACGGCGAAAATACGGATGCTGAGGAGGTTTGTCTCATCTCTTAGATTAAACGATAGTTATTAATCGTATTTATCACATTTGGATAAGTTTGATTAGACGTTTATTCAATTTTTTGGTCTATATAAAGTGTATTACCTGAGTGAAGCCAGTCTACAACCTTTGCAGCGGTTTGTTTTCTTTTTTTAATTCACGCTAGTTGCAAAAAAAAAAAAAGAAGATCCCCCCCTTTAGAATTAAACTTTTGTATTTTAGAAGAAAATGCCAAATGCAATAAAAACTGCAAATAGAAACACAACGAGAAATAAAATATCCGGTTTCAAAACGCACATTCTGAGGTCTGCTCGAGACCCAGTGGCTGTCCGAGTGTTCCGTCTTACACAAACCGACCATTGTGAATCAAATGACGCACTTTTTCTCATGTTCACATCAGCTGACAGACCATCATTACCGGAAACAATAACGAGCTTACGACTGAAACAGTACTGAGATTGATTTGAGTAGTTTTTCTGGGGGGAACGGATGTGCTCGTTTTGATCACAAATAACTGACAGTTTTTTTTGTTGTTGTTGTTTTTAAGAACAGAAATATATGCACTTTGATAGTTATCATTAATTTTTTTCATACTTATCACTACTTGACCACTGAAATCCGCTAATGTGTGATTGTCAAGTGCAGCCTGCTTCCTGAAAAAAACAAACAACAAAAAAACTCAATGAACTTAATCTAATGCCATGTTTGTTGTAACAAAGGCTTCCTCAGCCAAAAGTGATGATGATTCAATCTTGTTACTTCTTTTTCAGTCTAATTCTTACTTAAGAAACTAAGAAATGTTTTTAGAAGCACTGATATTTTATTCAATTTGCTTTTTTCCTTTTTTTACAGGGTGTATTGAAACTGAGGACTGCCTTGATTCTTTTCCTGACTTGATCAGCCAATGAGACTTCATATGGCTTTTTTTTTTTCTTTTTTCTTTTTTTGCTATTGAAGGGTGAAAAGCCTTGAACAAGACTTCCAGTATCTTGCCAAATATTTCAAGCTTGAACATGAAGATTAAAGCTGCTATTTCGACTCGAGCGAAACTGTGCGGAGACTAACTGGCACCAGTGCAGATTCATTCATAATTAAAAAAAATCAAACTAAGTGTGCCCACTGGATATCGGCGTTCTTTCACTTTGCTTCAACAGAGCATGGCAGAGAGGACCTTTGGAGAGTTCAAACTGTTTCGATGGGAGCAGTGAGAGGTTTGGCCGCTGGCCTGGACAACATGAAGTGATGGTGTTTGCTTAAACCTATTCATTTATAAATCTATGCTAACCCCTTATTTCCTATTTTACAATGTTGCAGTTTACGTTTGTACATCAGCATAGACAGTCAGTCATATGCCAACCTACTCTCAACGTCAACCCAGGATACTTCTTTTCATAATTAAAGACTCTGATAAGTAAATCCATACCCTAAAAGTCTGAACAGCAATCTACAGAGTTTGCAATCACACAATGGTTGTACAGAAGCCCCACAGTGCCCATTTCATTTGGGTTGGGCTGCTATTTTGCTGCTTTGTTGAAATAGGCATGTGTCTAGAGTTCACAGGTGCTGAGGGACAGTGGGCTAGATTTCCAGTGTGGAATGCGTGCTGTGAAAGTGAAATGAGCTTCAACATGAAAACAAAGAGTTCCCATGGACTGTTAGTTTACTTTGACGATGAGGGATTTTGTGACTTTTTAGAGCTTCTCATACTAAATGGTAAACTCAGTCTTCGTTTCTCTATCTTCTGTGCCGAGCCAGCGACCGTTGTGTCCGACACAGCTGTCAATGACAGCCAGTGGCACACGGTCACAATCAGGAGAAACTTTAAGAACACGACCCTTACTGTGGACAATGAGATCAAGTGGGTGGAGGTAAAGTCAAAAAGACGAGACATGACTGTATTCAGCCATTTGTTTGTTGGTGGAATACCACAGGAGTTGATATCTGTGCCACTGCGCCTGACGTCAGCTGCAGTCAGAGATCAGCCACCTTTCACTGGATGGATAACGGACGTAAAAGTCAACAATACAGAGTCTGAAATGATCAACAGCGAGGACGTCCTAATGGACATCTGTGGGAGAGCCAACATGTGCTTAAATGGAGGAGTCTGCAGTTTAATTAACAATGAACCAACATGTGACTGCTCTCGTACAGGCTTCCAAGGAAGAGACTGCAGTGAAGGTAAGACAATGTGGTCTTTGAAGTCAACAGAAATAAATATTTAAATTTAAATTATTTGTTTATCTAAAAATGAAGCATTCCCTTCCTCTATCTGGCTAACGTCTCATGTTTGTTTTGGCATCACTATGTGTGATATTGATCTGAGATACAGTTGTTTATAATGAGTGAATCTCCTGCAAGGCCTCATTAGCAAAACATGCAGGTGTTTTCATCCCCGGAGATGGCCTCCATTCTTATCAAATAGGTCTACGGGGTATGGTTGACCTATAAGAACTCTCCAATGTGTTCCCACAAATGAAAGCTCAGAACAACTGTCTGGAGGTAAATAGAGTAAACATGAATGACATCACTAACGTCACAAGATGTAGAGCTTAAAGTTTACCAGTGTAGGGTGACCGATCTGTTAGAATGAAAATTTACTTAATTTCATATTGTAAAAGTAAACAGGATAATGAGGGAAAATAAAATCTATTGCAACCAGTCAAATGTTTAACACAAAACAGCATGTCTTCATGTGTAGAACATCTAGAATTACTCTTTGTATTGCAAGTAAGGAACATGAAAAAGTGTTTTTTTTCTGTAAAAGGGGGTAGGGATAAATGTATACAGTAAATATATGCAAATTCTCAAACCTAGTTTTAGTTTAAATACTAGTAGACTTCAATTATCGTAAAATATACAGTACAATTGACTTTATTTTAAAATGACTCAATAGTTTTTGAATATTTAAATATGTAAATGTTTTATTATAAACTCATCGCACCAAAAGTTAATAATTTACCAAAGCAATAGCTTTCAATTTAGTTGCCCCTTTTTGGCTAATTGTAATATTAAAACATAAACAAAATTAAAGTAAATAAATAAGTAATTAAAAATCAAATGGCCCTTTTGGCTTTGCTTTGATTTGTTTTGTATCTTAACTCAACTCCGTGCACTAACACAATGAATGATGAATGACTGCTGCTTTAGTTCACTAACAGGCTTACAGTGCTGGGTATTAGTCAGGTATTAGGTATTTGTTAATCTAAAGCCTTCTCAATCAGTGTGAAGTAGCAGGCTGTGTTGCCACACTGCATCAAACTCTATTAGTTAAGCTGGATTGTGTTAATAAATCTGGATCAAAAAAAGAAAAGGGTGCTGCAAATATACTTGGACCTGCCACCCATGTGGATTAGACTTTTTGTTTTTGTCAGTCTTAACAGCTCAAGTGTTTTACAATATCATTACCATCATCTGCTGCAGAAAGTTACTTTGTGTGTGTGATTGAGTATTTTTGTTTATTGTAAAAACAATTTTAACAGGAATAAAAGACCCTAACCCACTGCATTTTAAAGAGGCCATTTCACACAAATTTTATGACTTTGTGGTTATTTCTTAAGTGTAAACCTGTAATATGAAACATTTTATATCTAAAAAATGTTAGGAAACACTGATTAACAGACCTTTCAATCTATCTGCGTCAATATTCGGCTGGTTTCGGGCTGCAACTCATTAATATTCATTTTTTAAATTGCTGGACTCAGATTGGCTAACAAACTAGACTATGAGAGCAAGGTATACTGTTTCCTGCCCCACTGCGCATGGCAACAGCACAAGTGGTCTCTTCCTGTTTGCTACGTCTTATGCTACAGCTTTTAGCCAGCAGCATGCTAGGCGTGGTTTTAACTGTGGGAGCTGATGAATACTAACGAGCAAAGTAGTTGTGACGAAACAGATACAGGCTGTTCGAACTCGGGTTTTATCACCTGCGTAGTTTGAGAGATAAAAACTGAAAGAGAAGTTGTTGGCCTGTTTTCACACCCACTATGAAGGTAAGAACACCTGTGGAGCTAAAATATTTAAAAGAAACCTCAGAAAAAACGTTTTTAATGGAATGGCCTCTTTAAGAAACATTATAAGTGTCCAAACACATTTCCTTCAACACCAACGCATCAGTAACAATGGCCTTGATATTAGCACTTTAAAATTGATGGTTACTACAATTTAGGAAAAAAAAGTACTTGAACATGTGTCTTTTTTTCTTCATGACTATATTGTCAACAAACATGAAGAAGAAACAACATTAACATTAGTTTATGTACTAAAGTTAAATCTTATATAAATATAAATTAAATAACTAACAGTCCATAAATTGTGCAGTTTAAACTCTGGAATGATGTACTCTGATTTGCCTGTGTATCAAACTTGTAAATAACAATGAAAAAAAAAAAACATTTTAAAGATCTCTGTTTAGAGGTCCTTCCCTTAAAGTTGCTGGGTCTAAGTTTTAAATGGATAAACATGATTTAATGAGTGGATGTTAACTTTGAAAAGTCACATTTATCCAGAACCCATGAGGTTACACTCATTACAAGTGAGCAATTTGCATGGCACACTGATGCTGCCTCTTCATTTGCATCGTGTGCCCAACGTGTCTCCTAAATATCCTCTTAATTCTACAAAATATACAGACAAAGAATATTCTCCCATAACCAACTCCTCCTCCTCATTCCTCCTCATTACCAGACCCAGCACCAGGACAATTTAGATAGGGGGGGCAGCAGTTTATTTTGGGGGGGGGCACTGTTTTTATTTAACCCGTTAGCGTTTTTACCTCCTGTTGGCAGTATGTTACATATTTCTGGGTCAAAACTGCCCTTTTTGACACTGTATGTCCATAATACACATTTATATTTAAAAAGGGACTAGCTGAGGAAGGTTCTGGAGTTTTTCTGAACAATCGCTCTGTTTTAGATCGGTGGTCAGAACTTTTGTTTTTGTTCCCTAAAAGGTGCTAAGGTTGAACCACTGTCAAGACCCTGTGTGTACCTGCTTTGTGTATGTGAGCGAGCCATCTTCCTTTATAGAAGATCTTTGGTTAAGTCGCGCTGATTAGGATGGAAATGAACACGCGTAGCAAAACAACCGTTTTTTATAAAGAGTTGCACGTAAACCAGTTAACAACAAAAAACAGAAAACACAACAACAAGCCCTGCTTTATCCATGTCGATTATTTTTGTTATTTTTCTGCTGCTTTTATCCCTGATGCTATTCACTGCTGAACTGCCCTGATGCACTCCAAAAGAAAAACAATGTAATGTAACTCACCATCCCAGAGCCATCATCTCGAACAAAAACAATCCTTTTATGTCCAGTTAATGTACTCCAACAAAGTAGTCTTCCTCAATCCAATTCTCCCACTAAAAACCTTTATAAATTCCTTTCTTGTGTGTATTTCTCTGAATTTTTACATCAGTTAGCGCGCTCTTCTTCTTCTTGATAATCATTCACGACTGGCAAACAAGGAATTAGTGCGTTACTGCCACCAACTTGCTTGAGGTGAAGAATGTCATTCAAATGACGGTGGTGGATGGGTGGTGACGAGTTTTACCCACAATGCACTTAGAGCCAATATTGTTGATTCAGTTGTAAATTTGCGCATCATAACGCTACATGTGAGAGTGAAAATAAAGACAGTCATGCAGCACAATGTTTTATTGAATATTTTACACCTACTGCATCACTAAAGTCAGTCGTTCTTCTAAGGTTTTTGGCAACCATGACTCAAACCTGACTGGTCAACATAGGCTATATAAACTCTGCATAGATCTGCATTTAGTTTGACGAACTGATCTCAACCTCCATGTTCTTCTGGTATTCAGATGTTAAACAGCCAGACTGCTTGCCTATAGCTTCTCTCTAATGCATATGGATGTGGATGAGGTACAACTGTCACATCACACTTCTGAGCTGGGCCCATCATGGACGTGCCTGATACGTGAAAACATGACGCCGGGCCTGCTCAATACCATCAGAAAAAATCAAACCAAGAGGAATTGAGCTGTATCATCATATTTGCTTATTGTCAAACTTAAGCTGCTGTTAGTTTTTAACCAGTATTAACCTGTTTTTAGTTACAACAGATAATAAAGTACAGTATATGCAACTTCAGTGTGCTAAACTTAAAACCTCAAATCCAGCCAGCATGAGCTAAAATCAGCATCAAACAATGTTTACACTTGTTAGTTGATAAGTTTGCTTGCTGTGTGGTGCAGAGCAGGTGGTGCTTAGTAAGATGTAAAAAGATAAATAAATAAGGATACATGCTGTTGTCAAAAAGAGATGGTTAAAAAAAAAGAGAAGCTAGATTGACAAAACATCTTGGTACAGCCAAAATAAACCAAAACATTCTGAGAAATTAATGTTGCTGAGAGGAACTGTAGAGCCTGAGCAACAAGACTTAGACATCTCTGTGGAAGTTTTAAAATTATATATAATCAAGAAATGCTTTCTCAGTAACAAAAAAAGAAAGTTGTAATTACATGTAGTTTTAAACAAGATTTTATGTTGTTGACTTGTGGTTTGGTGGATTTGTAAAAAGTCAACTAAGATTGTAAGAGTCTCCTGAAACTGCCAAAAAAAAAGATTTTAAAAAAGCAAACAGATTTGAATGAAATGAAAATATCTCATATTTGCTCATTATTCTGCTTCTGTTTGCCTTGGAAGAAAACAACAGCAAACAAATGAAAAGAGAAAACATCCAGCCTGTTTACATAGCAACATTTTGTTCTAGTGATGGGAATTAACTTTTGAGCAAAATTATTTTTAAACTCATAATCAACTTTGACCAAGACCAAGGTAACATAATGCATGCTTCTATATTTTCTGATCAACCAGAATTCCTCTGAGAAGTTTAATCTAAAGCCAGTATTCCAGCTATTATTTTAAAAATTTGATTAAAGCTGTGATTTTATTTGCCAGGACACCTCTCAAATAAATCACCTTATCCTAAGCAGCATCAAGCATTTGGGTGCAAACACTTACACATTATAACAAACACTTCAAAATCTGCCCTCTGCAAGAGTAGCTAATGTCCATATATGGATTTAACTGGAAAGTACATTGAAGTTTAGAACTTTATTCATCCATTAAACAATAATAATAATAATAAAACAAACAGTTCTGTTACTTTGATCAGATGAAAGGATTACAGTATTTACCACCATGCCTGTCAACTCTTCCTTGTGCATCTGCAAGCATGCACACTACATATCATCACACACACACAGATATAAGCAAATCCCTCTGATCGGTAAAACAATTATTTAAATGTAGTGTCCTATGGTCAGAAAGTTCCCCGAATCTGTGCTTTTTTGTCATTAGGGAAATAACATAGATGCATCGTAGAGCTCCATATTTTATCCTGATAGAATGGAGTAATGTTTTTTTTTTCATCATACTTTAACCAACCATAAATCACTTCAGGTGAGAAAGTAGGACATACCTCCACAATATTTTGCTATCACTTTTGTATTCTTACTTTTCTTCTACCATTATTAGGCATAACACTTAGCACAGTCTGGTACAGGGGTTACAGTGGGGCAAAAAAGTATTTAGTCAGCCACCAATTGTGTAAGTTCTCCCACTTAAAAAGATCAGAGAGGCCTGTAATTTTCATCATAGGTATACCTCAACTATGAGAGACAAAATGAGGAAAAAAAATCCAGAAAATCACATTGTCTGATTTTTAAAGAATTTATTTGCAAATTATGGTGGAAAATAAGTATTTGGTCAATAACAAAAGTTAATCTCAATACTTTGTTATATAGCCTTTGTTGGCAATGACAGAGGTCAAACGTTTTCTGTAAGTCTTCACAAGGTTTTCACACACTGTTGCTGGTATTTTGGCCCATTCCTCCATGCAGATCTCCTCTAGAGCAGTGATGTTTTGGGGCTGACGCTGGGCAACACGGACTTTCAACTCCCTCCAGAGATTTTCTATGGGGTTGAGATCTGGAGACTGGCTAGGCCACTCCAGGACCTTGAAATGCTTCTTACGAAGCCACTCCTTCGTTGCCCGGGCGGTGTGTTTGGGATCATTGTCATGCTGAAAGACCCAGCTACGTCTCATTTTCAATGCCCTTGCTGATGGAAGGAGGTTTTCACTCAAAATCTTACGATACATGGCCCCATTCATTCTTTCCTTTACACGGATCAGTCGTCCTGGTCCCCTTGCAGAAAAACAGCCCCAAAGCATGATGTTTCCACCCCCATGCTTTACAGTAGGTATGGTGTTCTTTGGATCCAACTCAGCATTCTTTCCCCTCCAAACACGACAAGTTGAGTTTCTACCAAAAAGTTCTATTTTGGTTTCATCTGACCATATGATGTTCTCCCAATCCTCTTCTGGATCATCCAAATGCTCTCTAGCAAACCGCAGACGGGCCTGGACGTGTCCTGGCTTCAGCAGGGGGACACGTCTGGCACTGCAGGATTTGAGTCCCTGGCGGCGTAGTGTGTTACTGATGGTAGCCTTTGTTACTTTGGTCCCAGCTCTCTGCAGGTCATTCACTAGGTCCCTCCGTGTGGTTCTGGGATTTTTGCTCACCGTTCTTGTGATCATTTTGACCCCACGGGGTGAGATCTTGCGTGGAGCCCCAGATCGAGGGAGATTATCAGTGGTCTTGTATGTCTTCCATTTTCTAATAATTGCTCCCACAGTTGATTTCTTCACACCAAGCTGCTTACCTATTGCAGATTCAGTCTTCCCAGCCTGGTGAAGGTCTACAATTTTGTTTCTGGTGTCCTTTGACAGCTCTTTGGTCTTGGCCATAGTGGAGTTTGGAGCGTGACTGTTTGAGGTTGTGGACAGGTGTCTTTTATACTGATAACGAGTTCACACAGGTGCCATTAATACAGGTAACGAGTGGAGGACCGAGGAGCCTCTTAAAGAAGTTACAGGTCTGTGAAAGCCAGAAATCTTACTTGTTTGTAGGTGACCAAATACTTATTTTCCACCATAATTTGCAAATAAATTCTTTAAAAATCAGACAATGTGATTTTCTGGATTTTTTTTCCTCATTTTGTCTCTCATAGTTGAGGTATACCTATGATGAAAATTACAGGCCTCTCTGATCTTTTTAAGTGGGAGAACTTACACAATTGGTGGCTGACTAAATACTTTTTTGCCCCACTGTACATTTTACTTTACTTTATTGCACGGCTTTTAGGAACTTGTGTAGGTTTGTGTAACAAACAATCACACAAATTAACAAATAATTATGTTACACATTTAAGAGAGTAAGAAAATAACCTCTGCATAAGAGAAACTACAACATAAACCTTATAAAGAGTGACTTTATAAGTTCTGGTGTGTCCTTGGGCAAGACACTTAACCCACTTTGCCTGTTTGGTGGTAGTCGGAGGGTCCGGCGGTGCCTCGCCTCTGTCAGTGTGTGTCCCAGGACAGCTGTGGCT
Source organism: Pachypanchax playfairii (assembly GCA_006937955.1). Taxonomy (NCBI): domain Eukaryota; kingdom Metazoa; phylum Chordata; class Actinopteri; order Cyprinodontiformes; family Aplocheilidae; genus Pachypanchax; species Pachypanchax playfairii. The sequence goes on from SSNP01000084.1 coordinate 1,261,076, forward strand.
ACAACGTGTGTAGTTCATCACCAAACGTGTGTGTGTGAATGGGTGAATGACATACTGTAGTGTGAAGTGCTTTGGGAGTCGTGGGACCTGAGTAAAGCGCTATACAAGTACACGCCATTTACCATTTTTACCATAATTATTTGTCCACCTCATGGCAAAAAAAATTGGATTGCATAATGAACAACTGGCACTCATTATGACAGATCTTTACAACAACTACAAACACTTTGGGATACAAAAGATAGCAACCATAAAGAGAATACAGGGGAGTTAGCCACAACCAATTATAGAGGAAAGCAGGTCCTAAAGTGTGAATGGATGGTGGGAATAAAAGTTAAACCATCAACACGTTGCTGCATGATGCAGTTGGTAGTACTGTTGCCCTTACAAAGTCCACAATCGAAATCAGGCCTCAACCTTTCTGCACGGAGTTTGCATGTTCTCCCTGTGCATGTGTAAACTCCAGCTTCCTCCCACAGAACAAAAATAAGCAGGACGGGTTAATTGGCAATTGAGTGTGATTGGTTGTTTGTCTCCATGTGGCCCTGTGATCGACTGATGACCTCTTGCACAATGATCGTTGGGCACCAGCTCCCCGCAACCCTAAACAGGAACAAGTGGGTAAAGAAAATGCCATTATCAGAGACCCCTTCTGTGTAATGGCCTGGCCAAAGCAAAGGGTAAAATTAACTGGTGTGTCGTCAAGGAAGCCATATAAGCATATGATTAAATCTGAAGTCCAGCAGCCTGTGATTTTATGTTGAGCCGATTTAGGGTAAGATGTGACTGTGAGTGGAGTATAGCATCACTTTTGAGGATGAAACAATGAAGATCTATTAGTACATTAGAAAGATTCCCTGTTGATAATCTGCAGAGGGAATGTTTTTAGCAGTGAAACCTTCATGATACAAAAGAGGAACCATTACAAAGGCATTGGTTTCACATGAACAATGGCCTCATCTTTGGTCAGACTTTAAATCGTTACTACCCACTAATAAAAAGCAAGTCATAATTTTATTGCTTTAACAGTTTGACCAATAAGGATGTAAACAAAATACATCAGGTTCTCTAACATCAGAGTAAGTTCCTAAATGCAGTCTAAAAAAAGATTAAATTCACAAAAGTATTACTTTCCATTATTCCTATATCAAGATATAGAAGAAACATGATAAATCTAATAAATGTTATTTCTGCTAATTATCTTTTCATTTAAAATTGCAAGATGAGCCTGAGCTGAGAGAAGTACTCGAGCTCTTCAAGATTAGAGTTGATTTATAAGTGTGTCTCTCTATATGAATCCTTAATCCAACTGTTCAGTATTCAGGAGCGTTCCACTTGTTCACGTGTGAATTAAACTGCTTTGAGATACAGTGTATTAGAAAATGAATTATTAATGTGAATGATGGCTCTCTCTTGAGCTTGTCTGTCATCATGTCACAGACCATGTGACTGCACTGTATCTCTGAACGTGTCATTCTGTCCACAGGCCACCAGCAGCCTCACTCAGACAAAAGCAGATTAATAGTACACTGCTGTCTCCGAGTCCAAAGACAGATATTGGGATCAAAAGATTAGAGGGATTTTCATGGAGGATTTTTGCCTTGTTTAAATACATTTGCTCCTGACTGTCAAAGGGTGTTTGTGAAATTCTCTGACACCAGACTCCTCCTTTAACTGGATTTGTCTCAAAGCACAAATAAAACACGTCTTGTTCACACACACGCATAAACACTCACATTCAAATGAGCTAGAAAGTGTGTGTTTCTCTCATAATTTACTGCTGGGAATGTGGCATGTGACAACATTTAGAATTTGAATAGACCTTTCACTGTCAAACAGAGAGATTTTGTTCTTGTTTATTTATATTTCGTTTCTGTATTTAAACCAATATTTCAAGTGCCACAAAAATGGCGTTACTTAGTTTCTACAGGTAAGTTCTCAGGCTGAAAAACAATTACTTTTCCAGGTAGCAGATCATTTTTACTTTCAATGTAACATTTGATGCTGAAGTTTCAACATCATACTCATCCAGAGGCCACAAGTTTACAAGCATAACTCAATAGCTGCAATGCTAATGAGTGAGAAGGAAAGAAACAAGCCGCTTCAACAGGTCGTGTTGCTTTAAACACTGTCTAATTCTATTAGTGAGTCGTGCTTTCGAAAATTAGTCTGTCTGACAGTTCAGTCAAAGTGTTATGTAACAATTTGTTTAACATAAAAAATACAGACCGATTCTTCTTCACTAGTTTTATCATAGTTATACATTCTAAATTTAGTTGTTCAATAACTCAAACTGTACTTATTTTTGTTAGAACTTTTATTTATTAATTTCTCATTCATAATAAAAGTGGATGAGGAGTAATATTAGCCGTACTCGGAGCTTAGTGGTATTTAATGCTTAGTTGTGCTTTATTTATTTGTGTATTTTTATTTATTTATTTTTTTTAACATAAGCTGAAGAGCCACTCTTCAGATAGGGATTTGTCATGCAGTGAGAGATGCAACAGCAAGCTTCCTTAAGCAACTGCTGTGCACATTTACTTACATTAGATTCCACATTAAGCTATGCAGGAAGTTATAAATATGCTGATCCAATACTTACAAACTTGCTTTTTTACAGTTTTTTTTTGTGCTTTCTTTCAATTCTAATATTACTGCGACACATAAAAAAAGATTAACTTCACAATGGTAATACTATCCTAGATATCGTCAATCCTGGGATTAATGTTATTAGAACTTCTGTATAAGCTGCTCTGATTATCCTGTTGGATCATTCCAACCCATAAGATGTAAAAGAATGGAGTGCACATCTGCTTGCACAATCCTCTCTAACAGGTCTGTCTCTTTAGAGAAATCTGAACTGGAATACAACGTCCACACACACCATCTGTCCTGAGAGTCTCCAAGTCGTTTAGAAAATAAGAGTAATTAACTCGTGAACAATAACACTTTTAGAAAGATGTAAATATAAAAATGTATTATCCAACGTCTAATTCTGCGTGTGCCTGAATTTACTTTTGATGGGAAAGTGATGGAATTATAAATCTGTGCGGCTGCACTTATTTGAATTGTATTCATCAGCTCCTTTAAAACAATGATGCACACGGAGGAGGCTGCTGATATTCACCATGTGGTCGACAGCAGGATGAGACATAGTATCACTACAACATGTGAGCATTGAAGAAAAGGCTCCAGCTGCAGCTTTGCAGTTTAACTCAGCAGCACAAACACTGAAATGGGAGAACAAAGAGATTTTTGGCTGGCAGTGTGTGCAGAGCTCATTAACATATTTAATCTTATTTGTTGAATATCTCCACATGTAAAATGAACAATAAAGAACGTGAATCTTTTCAGCCCTCAGAAGGCAAGTTGTCTTCTTTTGGCTTGTTTTAAACTATTATGCTGTCAGTAACTTCCTGATATAATGAATATATATTTCCTTTTGAGTTAGCCTATTGGAAGCTGTTCTGTTTGGCTAGCCCACTGCCAGTGGGGTAATTTAGCAAAAAGCTGCAATGAGGAGAAAATTGCTATGGAAGCATAAAGGCAGCACCATTGACTGAATAATTATATGTAGAGTGGAAATTAGCAAGAGTATAATTATCCACAGCTGTGGTAGCTATCAGTTTCAGTCAGAGTGGCTGGTCACTCAGCCCCCTTATCCTCCCTCTTCACTGTTACTGTTGCTCGAGGAGAATAATGGAACGATGGTGAGCTGTGCAATGCCACTAACACTCATAGGGTAGATAGATGCATTAAGTGTAGACTGTAACACAAAGAGATGAGCCCTCACTTAGGCTCATTACTCTTGATTTGGTTCAAATTGTAATTTAACAGCCAATCGATCCTTCGTAGCTGTGAAATATCTGCAATGCTTTCACATTTTTTCTCTTAGTGTTGCTGAGCTTCAGAGTTTTTCAGAATAGACTTTCTGCAACTTTTAGAAGCCAGTTGTGTTCAATATTCACGAGGCCTTATAACTTGCAAATAATTTAAATATTTTATTAGTTTGAAATTTGTCTAAAGACAAATTAGTTTGCTGGTGAAGGTTCTCAGTCAGTTGGCTCATACGGTGGGTTCAAAGAAGAAAGACAAATAGATTTTTTTTCTTAATTCTTTGAAGACTTTTCCAGCTTTTAAGCTGTAATGAAAGCAATGGTTTGCAGATCCCCCTCTTTTTATTTTTTTTGCTTAAAAATGAAATAGTCAGTAATTTGAATTTTAGCCCAACAAGTTCTTGATTTTATGACAAAAAGAACATTTTTAGCATCCAGATTATTTTAGTACAGAGTTTATTGTTACTGTACTGTGATTGGCTGATTATTCCTGAAATAAATTAAACTGTCATAATCTTAAGGAGCTTTCATAGTAAAGCTATTTAATTCACAATAAATGAATCAGAGTGTGTGTTTTTTTTTTTTTTTGGATGATCTGCTTTGTTTGGCCAGATGTGAAAACTCATCCAAATTCTGTTCAGGACCAAACAAGTAAACTGTGAACCTGAAACATGGGTCTCAGTTCCTGTGCAAGTGAACCCTGGTGTGGCTAACTTACTGTGCCTGTGCTAACAAACTACCACATGAACCAAACAAGGAAGCGAATAGTGCAACTAATACCTTGCTCAGCATCTCTGTAACTATAGCAACGTGCATGCCTCTCTCTCTCTCTCTCTCTCTCCACTGTGACCTTTGTTGCATTTTTCTCATGTACAGAGCAACATGCTGGATAGCTTGCTGTTCATATTGTGCAGCTTTAGGTAAAAATGTAATTATGATAGAAAACTAAACTGAAACCCCAGAGTTATGTTCATAAATTGTATGTTCGGTTACCTGCAATTTGTTTTCCAGCTGTTATGCAGTTGGTTTTGTGCACTTTTAAAAGTACAGTGCGAAAGGGAACATGACCAAATGAACATATAAAATTCTTTGGCAAACCCCATCCAATCAAACCCAGTTCCTGGACCATCCTGGTGTGAAAACAAACTTAGAAGAATATTATCTATATGGCCACATGTTACTTCTGTATATGGATAATAAGAACTGGGAATGAACTCTGTTTTTATGGAAGTACAAATTCAGCGATTCCTTCATAGATGCCTGGCAAATGATGTTCACTGTTCATATTTTCTGATATGATATTATCATGCAGTGTTTTCCATAAAACCACAGTTCTGATCCAATTCTATTTCTGTTTTATGTTGCTCCGCCTGAGGGCACAATGAACCAGACAATTCAGGATTATTTTTAGTAGTAGAAATTTCTCTGAATTTTCTCAGTCTTTCAAATAACAATTTATTAAAAACCATTTTGGCATTTTTAAAAAAAATTATGTCTTATTGATTTTGCAATTTTCAAAGAAGGAAACAAGTTTGTTTTTTTTTTAGAATTTTTTAAAATATATTCTAATATTTATATTGTATATAGATTTTAACTTTAGACACTGTGTTCTAGTCTTTAATTTTTGACTTTTTAAATACAAGGCAAGCTGCCTAATTTAATAAAGAAAATTTTAAAAAGCAAAATTCAGTTTTAACAACAAAAATACAGAAAACGTTTTGAAATTGTTCTAACAAATTCTAGTTTTGCATACATTTATAGAAAGACCCAATATTTATTAATAGTAATAAGTGAAGATGTGGATCATATTCTGTTTATATTTAAATTTTACATGTAGTATTATTCATTGTGTATAATGTTGCCTGAAACTCTCCAAGATCTTCAGTACTTTTCCAGTTTAATTCAACACATGGAACACAGTTTAACATTTTACATAATTTAATTATACAGATAATGTATTTTACATATTTTACTTGTAATCAGTTTTTTTAATGTGACTTTGTGCATTATTAAATAAGCAAAGAGCTGTGAGCCAGGAGACTGTGTATGCAAAATGAACTTTATTATTTTAAATATTCACATTTAGTAAAATCTGACTCATTTCAAGCTGCTAAAAATGCAAGTCTAAGCTGTTACTGCACATAATATTTGAGGCAATCTTTATAGTAAAACCATTATTTTATATTTTCACTAAATGTTTCCATATAGGATTCCTTTATTATTTAGGATAGCATCTTTAGTTTATAGAAAATTATTTGAGAGCACAGATCTATACATGTTGCATGACTTTCATTAGGGAATATAATGATGACTTCAACAACAAAGTGCAAAGAAATGTGCACAGATTGTGTGTTTTCCATTCTGGCTCACTATAATAAATACTTGTTGACAGGTTCAAAGCTGAAAGAAAAAATAGTAGATAAAATTCCAGTGAATCTAAGGCTCGGCAGTGGTGATGATATAAAACTACAGCGAAAGGTTGATTCATGCAGATAGTATCTTGTAAAATTGATAAATGGCAGAGAAAAATAAATTATGTCTACAGCTGGATGTGGTGCCGAGTGAATGTGACGCCTGTTCCTTTATGTGAAATGTCACCCGCACTCCCCCTTGCTCTTGCCGTGTCTCTTCAGCTGGCTGCATCCAGCAGACGCACTATTAGACAGACATGTGTGTGTGTGTGTGTGTGTCTTGTTGGCTTTTTGTCCAGCTGGCTCCGGGTGGCTTGTACCATGTTCGGTAGTGGACTAAACATGGCTAGCTTTATTTTGCCTGCTGTATTTTCTGTCACTTTGCCTTTAAGCAGCTGTCACAGCAGTGAATTCACAGTCACAGGGTCAAGACTGGGTTGCATGTCAGATATACCTCTGTATAGGACAAAACCTAGAGGAAATCAATGTATAGATTTATTGTTGTGTTTTCCTTCAGTTGTCAGACACCAGATGTTTCACTTAGTGAGGCATCAACTTTAACAATAATGTGATTATTTTGTTTGAGTCATGGGCTGCTCGTCATGCATAATGACATGAGACCATCAGAGATGCAGATTGTCTGATAGACAGTTGAGTGCATTTTGGTGTAGTGTTACCAGTACAATAGCACTGGGATCACTTTGTCAAGGGGATTAAATGGATTTACAACTCTGGATTAGAACCTAACCAGCTGGGTATGTTCGCAAAAAGAAACATGCATGTATTTGTGTGTGTGAGAGCGAAAAGGAGAAAGAGAAAGACAGAGGGTGATAGGGTGCTTGTTTTAATGGGTCCTGTCAGGTGATACCACAATTAAAGAAAAGCTTCTTTTTCAACTGAAACCAACCAAATTAAACTCCCCCCAGTACTGCCCCTAATGAGTTTTAATGCATATTTGCACACATTACTGAACAGTTGTAAAAAAAAAAAAGGTTGTCATATTCGATAATACATTTTCGAGGAGTATTTTCTTTTCCCTTTTTTTTTTGTTTTGGCATTTAATACATCACATAAAAGACAGAAAACAACAAACAAAAACTTGCTGTTCATTTCCATGTATGAGCTGCCTTAGTTTCAAATCCTGGGAGGATATCGTGCCTTGATCAGATTTAACTCAAAACCAAATGTACCATGCGCCAATAAAAGTGTCTTAAAATAGGAAGAATAATTAATATTTGCTCATTTAAATTAGGTTTTAATCTAATAAGAGGAAGGGAATAATGTCAAATAAGGGAAAAATAACTATAGACAAATACATCTTTTAAAAAATCTTAAAAATAACAAAAATACACTTCAAATATTGACAAATTGGTTGTTCTTCTGTATCAAATGATGTGAATGTCTTCAGTCTTGCCATCAGCAAATGCTTCTTTTACTTTTTTCATCAGTTTATTTGCAAATGCTTTGTCAGATTTTTGTTTTCTTTTCAGCAGCGTGCTTCTCATTAGCTACGTTTACATGCGCCAAATTTCCCCAATCTGATTAAAATCTTGGTCGATCGGAATTCCCATATCCCTGTTTACATGGACACTAACTGAAATGATCTGATCATGCCATGAGTACACATGCACCAAGCACTCAATCAGGTTAAATGAGTTGAGCATGCGCACAGCGAGTTGTCTTTCCGGGGGAAGAAAAAAAAGTAAACAAACTCCGTCCTTTCTGTACGTCTTTCCCGCCCCATCATGTGCTCGATCTGACTCACGTTCCCCAATATGGACCTTCTGCAGGTGATTACCTTTATGTTTGGGTTTTTACTGGTCGCATTAACCAAGCTAGCGGCTGAATACATATTGCTACTGCTCCTCCGCCACAGGAGAGGAGAGCAGGATGACATGATGACTACACCAGCAGACCACTTCTGTTTACTTCCCGCTATGTTTTCTACTTGAGTCTGCGAAAGCAGAAAGACGTCACGCTGAAGTTGTACGCATGCGCAGTGGGCTTTTTTCACCCCTTCATTCCAAATGGGTGTGTACATGCACGTCTATCCGAATGAAGATCGGACAAAACCACCCCTCTCGATCGGAAGTAAATTTCTTTCGGATCAGGCTGCATCGGATCAAAACATTCGGGTTGACATGTTTACATGACGTCTTTTTTATCCGATTGGGCGTTTATTCCGATTAAATGTGCCCATGTAAACGTAGCTATTGTTAAAGAAGAATAAAAATAATACATTATATATGTATATCTGTATATATAGAGAAAGTAGATATATACATATATATGTGTATGCATTTAAATCTATTTGTGGGCAACGTGCATGTTTGTGTACTTTTTGACATTAGCATCTTTTTTTATTAGCAGCCTTGTTTTTATTTAAAAAATAAAAGCCCAAATTGTAGCCATTAAGTTTATTTTTCTACATCCAGCAAACATGTTCCATTCCTTTCATATAGGGTTTCTATATATGAGGCTCTACAGAATTTAAAATGTTTAATGTAAAATACTTTAAAAGAAATGAAAACATGATTGTTGGTTGTGATAAAATGTGACTTACCAAATTTGACCAAACTGGCATTTTTATGACTGACTCAACACTGAGTAATTGCCTGATCATGTATGTACATAGAGATGGTTTGGAATGATTCTGTGCATGTGTCTGATATGGAAGGGGAACCAGTGGTAATGGTAAGTTGTGGGGTCAAAAATAAAATCCCTTAAACCATATTGAAGAGGTAGGAGTTTGTTTAATGGTGTAAGCTGGACTTCTGTCCCTATCTGTTCACGTGGTTTTAGTGAGTACAAATTAAACTTTTTTAGAGTTTCAGTGTAAACTGGACATTGCATGCTGGTGTCTTTATGATTTCTGTCCATCATTTTTTTTAAGCACCAAATGATGGAACTACATTTTCATTTGAATTTTTTTCCTTAATAGTTTGTGTAATTTGGTATATTACCTGATATGATTTAAATTTTTAGGCACTAAGTGCAAAACTGAACCTCTAACTGATTATAGGTTATATTAATAGTATACTTAGACAAGCTCTTATTAGATTTTTATAGGATGTTTCCAGCCACATCCAATTTATCTCCCCAACAGGTGGCATGGTGTTTATTTTTATTTTTTCTCACCTGTCTTTTATTGCTTTTCCAACATGTAATTGTTATCTCTTCCTCCTTTATTAAAGTGACAGAGTTCACACAGTATTTTTTTTTTTTTTTTACTTCCACAAAAACTCCCTTTTATTGCCAAAATTAATGTCAGGGCAGTTTAATTTGGGAGGGGATCTCCTTTGTCTGACAGAGCAAGATGAAACATCCTTAAGATGTTATGCTGTTTATCTTCTCACCTCCTTGTGCTTTTTCATCAGTAAAGATTCTGAAATTATTTTAATGTAATATCAGTTTTAAAACTTGATTGACGGAACATAATAATAAATTATAACAGTATTTCCTGTGAAGGGGTTACAGTAGGTCACTTGCATGTTATGTTTTATGCCTTGCATGGTGACGACATGCAATGGCCAGTACTAGTCTGCATGCTGCTTAATGAATATTTTCCTTTCTCTCTCTTATTGCCTGTCTGTGAATCCAGAAGACGACAATACCGAAGGTGGGTATTTTCACCATTGACGCCAGCTCCATCAAATTTTTTCATGCCTGTTTCATGGCTAAAGCCTCTTAAAAACTGTAAAAAATAAAAATAACAGTCGAGGTGGTATTGACTTAAGTGAAGTGGTAAGTGTGATTAACTAGATTGGTGACTTTTTTTGCATTTTGTTTCTATTTTAAACAGAATTTAATTTATTCGTATCTTATTACTAATTGTGTTTAAATTATCATGTAGTATTTACTTAAACTTTTAAGACTGGTTGCTTTTAATTAAATTCATTAATTTAAAAAAATCAATTGCAAAAATATATCAGTAAATAAAAGAATTAACTAAGGTGCAAAAGAAAACAGAAAAATGATTTAATTACATCCTTTATTTATTCACTCATATAATCCTATAATATATTTTAAACTCACTTGAATTTACTGAATGCAGATTTCTGCTTTCTTTGGTGTTATTTCTCAAGGTTTCTCAGTTTTGGGAGTGCAGGTTATAAATGTCATTTGAAGCGCATTAGCAAATCTTAACTAGTTCTTCACAGACTCTTCATACAATAGTCTCTCATATTTAATCACAGAAAAGAGCTCTTTTCATGCATTAAGATTTGATGTGGAGACTAGATGAGATATTACTAATTTGTAGTTAATGCGTGTTTCAAAGATTAAATAAAATGATTGAAGTTGGTGCTGCAACTCTTTGTTATTTTATCCTTCACAATTTACACAAAATCAAGTATTGAACCTTTTAAGTTTGGGCATTGGCCTTTAAACCTCTGCTGGGATGATCATATTTAAGGTGAAAGTGCATTTAGGTTTCTGAATGTCATGTTGTAAGTTGCTGATGATGCATTGCAACTTATGTTGCAAATGCTCATCTAGCTAACCCTGTTTGTACGTCCTCCTCTTTATCTCTGTCCCACTTTTTCCCTTATCCCAACACTCCTCAAGTAACACAGACATCTGCTCTAAGAAGAGATGCCTGCATGTGTCACACAGTTTCCCATGATCCCCTGTTCTCTGCTGACTGTGCTCTTGTTTTCCTTTAAGGTCTGGCACACCTGATGATGGGCGACCAAGGTATGAGCTTTATTCCTTTTTCCCGTCATTCCTTCATTGTTTCTCCTGCTCCCATTGTGCTTAGAAACGTGTGCAGCACTAACGTCTGTGCAGGCTTGAAGCTTCAGGAATGGGCTGCTTTCGATTCACTTATTTTTAAGGACTTTGCTGACTTTCAGTTATGTTTTTTTTTTCCCTCGAGACACTTTTTTTTAAGCTCATCTTAGTTTTTGAGTCCACACTCAGCTAGAAAGCCATGTCATTTTTTCCCCATAAGTTCTTCCTTTTCAATTACTCACATTTACTGTACTTACTTTGGTGTAATGGAGGTTTGAGTAAAGAGAGACTTGCATTAACCTTGTTTGGAGGAAATACATGATGGTGGAAAATAGCTTACCGACTTTTTAAACTAATCCTCATCTGAACACACTTTTGTAATGCATGTTGAGAGCGTCGGCAGTCCATTCTACTCACATGCCTCCATTTGTGTGGTGCTACACATGCTCATGGATGTTTTTTTTTTCTACTTCAAAATGCAGGCACCTATTTCCTCTTTTATATTTGCTCATATTTTTAGTCATCAAGCCTCTCTCATCTCTCCTCTGTCCTTCTCTACTTTTACAATGACACTTATTGGTGTCTCCTCTCCCTTTGCTCCCCCCCGTTTTGTCTGGAATCTGCTTCCTTCATGGAACATTTCATCAAATCTCATAGGTAAAAGCAAAGGTATTATCCCTTTTTTTAATTTTCTGAATTCACTGAACTTTAAGGCAATGTTTGTGGTAATAAGGCTGGGTAATGTATGTATAGTTAGCGGCATTAAAAAACGATCAACAAATACAATAAAGGTTTTCGAGGTAGGTGCTGCTCCCGCTTCGCATTCACATGTCACCTGCTCTCTTTTCTGTTTGATGCATGGGAACTGTAAATTAGACTCAAATGGATGTATGAATGAAAAAAGCTGCTGCCGTAGTTCTTGTACTGTACACACCTGCACTCATGGGTAATTACTCTCCATTTCCTTAAATCATGGACTTTGAGGATGTGGGTGAGGTTTGATCATAGTGTTGTGGGCCTCTCATCCTGGCTGTGATCCTCACCTCTTCTCTCTGTGGGGTAAGTGGACTTCTGATTTTTCCCATTTGACTCTTCTCCTCAGGGCAGAGAGGGGAAGGTTGGCTTGTAAGGTCCCTGCTGAGCATACAAGGTAAAAGTTTGATTCTTTCATGTTACTCATTGCCGTAAACCTAAATTTAGCACGTTTGCTTACAGCAGATGTACTTGAGTGTCAATTTAGGTGCATGACTAACTGTAGAATAACCTTTAGTAATGCTCTGTAGCTAGTTAGAAAAGTAATGATGGACACTGTGACATTTAAACAACCCATTTCCATTCTGAGATAGTTTCTATTTGATTTTTTTTTCCCCTTTGTTCTCACGTTGAAATTCACTGTGCCATCAGTTTTAGTTCAGAGCAAAGTTCTTCAATTCCAAATAGCAAGTATCCTGTTATACTAAATGTTATCGCTATTATGTACTTGTGAAGCATCATCTTAGCAGGTAAGTTTTCATACTGAGCCTTTATGTAATTGCTGCTGCACGTTATTCTTCTTGCTGTAATCGCATCACTGTTTCCTTCTGTTGCACATGATTGGAATGCAAGTAGATAAGTTTAGTCCATTTAGTCCATGTCCATGGATGAGGAAACCATAAATTGGTGTTAAAGCCTTATAACATATAGAACTACATGCACATTCTTTGCATGCATTTACATACACACGATCATCTCAGAGGACTGACTTAAATTCAGCTGTGGAAGAAACTCTAATCACAGTCAGCTTAGCTGCTTCATGTCAAGCTCAGACTTATTACTAAAAAAATGATAGATTATGCCATGTGGACTTCACACAAGCACACTTCAAAAATAAGGAAAATAAATAAATAAAACCCATATGCTCCATCTATTAAGGTAAGTGTCATTATAAAGTATTCTTTCCACCTGCTTAATGTTTTGAAAATGGCATACAGATGCATACAGATGTATCATATGTTTTTATGCCTGAAATGCAAAATGATTTCTGTCTAAGGTTTCAGAAACACTGAGATATTTGCTGTGGTCAAGTTTTGACAATTCCTCATAGACTATTGTTGAGCTGTCAAATTCATAACAGTTTAGCATTTTACTTCTGGTAAATATTAAATTCCATTTACATTTAATTTGCTGTCTCAAACGTAACTTTTGTACGGTGAGACCAAAACAGATTATGTAACCTTTTGGATGACACAGCATTTGTTTCAATTTGTATTAATTGCTCACTCAGGGGAAAAAGTAAAATAGTGTTAGTCCTCACTAGTTTTGGTCCAAACAATAAAGCTTAGCTTTTCACTACCTTGCAACAAACACCTAGTTTAGAAGTGGCAGCGGGGAAAGCCACAGGGGGAGAGTGAAATAATGCTGATGAGGCACAAATCTGCCATACAGTACGGGGCCCACTGCTTCTAATTTGGGCCTTGGTGAGATGTCCCCAGTGCTTTGCAGTATAAAACCTGCTCAATCCAGTAAATGTACTGTGTGGTTATAAACACATGTCCCCACATGAGTGTTAAAACCAGGAGTGAGGACAGGGCCAGTACATTGTCTGCTTTAAACTTGTGAGAATATTGTGCGTTATTATCCCCCACTGAGGTTCTCCTGTGTCACATCAGCCACTTGTATGGTTTATCCCCTGTTTGATGGCTGGTCCTTTGAGAACGGGCTTTTGTGTGTGTATGCTGCTTTCAGTAGCAACAACTGTGTTCCCAAAACCTCATTCCCATCCAGCTGTGGAGTGCAGGGCATGTAGAGGGATAAGTCATAATACCACTGGCACACAAATCACATGGATATTTAATTGCTGTCATCACAATAAACTGCCATGTGCAGCTTAAGAGGAACTACAGCTTGTGCAGACAGGCTCACAGGTACAACTGGGTTATTTGTAAATTAGTATACTTCCTAATGTAATTGCTTTCACTTTCCTTCATGAACATTCTCATTTTCATCATATTGTGCAATGGATTTCTGTGAAGTACGCAGGTGAATTGGTTTGCTAGTTTGTTTGTACATGGTGTGTTGCGTTTTACCTGTTAAATTAAATGAGTGTTTAAAATGTCCCTTTGCCTTTTCTTGTTCACATTTTAAAAAGTGAGCACATCAGTATTAACTGGTGCACATAGGTTTACAAAGGCTGCAAGATGCATTCAAATAGTAGTTTTCTGCAACATACAATATGCATGAGCTGATATGGAATATGGGATGTCAAATTATCAAGCATGATAATTTCACTGGCATTATAGGAGTTAACAGGGTGTGAAAATTAGTCATGCTTTCACTTGTGCAACTTCGCTGTGGGTTATATGTGTTAACAGTAAATGTCAGTACAGTTCATGCACAAAACAAGGAGGGATGTATTTGAGATTCAGTTTAGGTATGAAGAATAAACTACAAGCTGCATGACACATAAGCACCTCCGTCATCCATGTTTGGCTTTTTTGCTTCATGAAAAGGTTAAAATAAATGTATTAATTACAAAAAACATCCAAAACAATATATCCAAAAGCCTTTTTAGATTTCTTTTTAATACAGAACATGTGCCTTTAACCTTGAGGGAAAGCTTTGTTGTGAGAAGGTGTGCTTATGCTTGTACTTGTTATGGCATGGTGCAGTGATGGATAGTACTTAAGCTGGGATTCAGCACAGCTCAGTGAGTAAGTGACATTGGAGTGTGTTCAGGTCAGTGAAAATCATTGAAAGAGCTTCACTTGAAGTACTGTATGTGGGATTTAACCTCTCACTTACTTTAGAACAAGTGCATTAAGATGTTTTATTTCCAAGTTTCCTGCAAAGTTTGATGATCTTATAACTGCAAAGGTCAAAGGAAAACAATAATGTTTTTGCAGATCCGATGATTCAACTGCTAAAATTAAAAACGGAACATTTTCAAGGACTTCCTAAATTATATGGAATATTATAAACAAAAAAAATATTTTTCCAGGCTCTTATTCTGAAAATGTATTTTTTATGATTAAATATGTTAAAGCAGATGTGGCATGATCAGTTAAGACTTTGGATTCTGTCACAATCTGCACTGTTTCCTCTGTAATAAGGGTCTGAAAGAAGGGGACATATACATGTATAGCTGTCTGTCTTGTTCCGTAATCCCACTGACCCTGAACAGGACAAAGTGGGTACAGAAAAGAAGTGAGACAGAGTGAGTAAATCATTTGCTCCCAAAGTGAACATCAAACTTGCACTGTGCGATTTGACCCATTTTACTGGCAACACTCACTTCTATGTGATCTGGAGTCAAAATAAAATATTAATTAGAGTTCTTGTCATATTTCTAATAATAGGAAACTTCCCAGGCCTATTTGCTTGTGACAGTTCAGTGACCAGCTTTTCTGCTGGTCACTGAACTGAAAGGAGCCTGGACTTCTTTCATTTCAGATCAAGTACTATGATTTTCTTTTTTGTATACCTGACTAAAATGTGTCATAAAAATAAACAATGGCTGGCTTGATTATAACCCAGCAGCAATTAAAACACATACATATATATTAGAAATGACTAAATGGTAATGCAAACCCAATAAGGAGGTGAAGCAGCTAACCTTGATCAATACAGAATCCATCTTTCTATCACATCCAGAATGTTGTGACTGTTGCTTAAATCCAATCAGCACATACTGGCAACAATAAGCCAAAAAAATGGGATTTTAGTCAACATCAGAGTCTCTTAGGGACATTAGAATGGATTAATCACTGAAATTATGATTGCATAGGTTTCCCAAAAAGACCAGGTAGCACAAAAGCCCGCCTGTGAATATATTCAACTGAGTTTTCAGGTTGAAGTGGATGTAGCATGCATCAACAACAACCAAGATATGCATCAGTTTGTTTTTATGCCTAATGATGCTTAGTAAGACCTTTTACATATAGATGAGTCTGTTGTTAAACCTTGAACATGAATGTTATCTTGCAAGGTCTTTGCTATCAGTGCAGGGTGAATCCTTTCACAAAGCAGAAGATCTACAGCTTTATAACGAAAAGTCAGTTACTACTTAACTGAAAACGCACACCTAATCTAATCGCTGACAAAAAATATTACTCCCTCCCAAAAACCTAATAAAGACCCAGCATTACTGTTAATGTCCAATATCATCAACAAATGTAGATCTTAAAATCGTATGCAGAGCTCTGCCACAAAAGAAAGGGAAAAAATGCATAGAATTCAAACTAGACTGGATTAATAAAAGTGAAAAGTGTAATTAATAATACATGAATGCTGAACAACTGAATCGGGTAACAAATATTCTGTAATTATCTTACTAGATGCAGAGAAGGTTTTAGATAGGGTCAATTGAAAGTTTCTTTTGCAATCTTGCAGAAATTTTGATCTGGGCATATGTATTTTGAAATTCTGGATTAAAACATTGTATAGCTGACTGTGTATGCCAAAACAGATGACTGGATATCTCTGAGCTCAGGAGAGCCACGAGACAAGCTTTCAACACTCCCTTTCTCCTACATGTATATATGTTGAACCACTGACAGTCACAATTAGATAAACAACAATATCAACCGAAAACAACAAACCTGACATTAACTTGCCTGTGTGCAGAAAACACATTGTTCCTTCTCAAAGATGCACAAACACCGCCCAGAGATTAAAACCCATTTTAAAACATATTCACGCTTTGCCTACTAGTTGATCAGCTGGAGCAAGTCAGTGGCCCTCCAAATTATTTTAAACCTTCTGAACAGTAAAGTTGTTGCAATACACTTTGGATAAAATAAGTAATTAGGCATTAATATTTTCACCAGGCTGCAAGATAAAGTCTTTAGTCTCATGTATCTCCCCACCCCCTCCAAGATTATTCTGTTCCAACTTGCTCCATCTTTTAAGTTTCATTCATATAAAACAACTAAAATACACAGTCGTCTGAAATTACCATTTGCAAAGAAGGTCATGAAGTCAAATCTTTAAGATTAACTTGGACAATAAAGACGAACAGAGAAATCTGCTCTTGTATGCAAAACAAGCCTTCCTATGGAAAAAGTGCAAAAGCAGCATCTTCTTGATGTTGCAGGATATATTTGTAGGACTCTGTAAACAATGGTTATTAATCATTATTAAGTACTAAATGGCTGTACCTTTATAGCACATTTTTTAAGTCAGATGACTCCCAAAGCACTTCACACTACAGTTTGTCATTCACACACACATAAAATACACACATATTGTAGCCACAGCTGTCCTGGGGCTTCCAGGCGCCACCGGACCCTCTGACCACCAACAACCAGGCAGGGCTGGCAAAGAGTGTGGCCCAAGGACACAACAGCAAAGCGATCTTTTCCGAACTGAGCAAGGATTTCCTTTATACAACCTGCTCTACCTCCTGAGAACCGTCTCAGTGTTATTATTAGTTTTTTTTTAATCAACATATTAATATACGCAAAAAAGTAAATTATTAAACATCTAATATATGCCAGTTTGTTAAAATTCATAACATTATTTTAATTTAAAATTTGGAATTAAAAAAAGCTGCAGAAAAGCAAAAATAACATGATTAAGAATCAGGTCACAGTTACAGGTAATCCATAAGAACAGTTTTTATATTTTCAAATACAAACTCACTAAAATTTTCACAAACATACCATGACATAGGAGGCAGAAAGTATGAGACAAATTTTAAGCTAACATAAACAATGCACACTAGAACAAAAACAGAGTGATGAAACATACAGGAGGGTTACACCACAAATTTCATATAAAATCCTTAAAGACAGTAAAATCACTGTCTTTATGGCTTTTATATTTGTTTTACCTTTCAAAGTTCCAAGGTAAATTTTCAGTTCAGCCTTGAATTGAGACAACTTAGGGTTCCTTTTTAGACCACTTACACTTATGAATATTAAACTTTCCAAATAAAATAAAAGAGAGTTTTGATCGAGTATTTTTTATCATAAAAAAACCAAAAAAACCCCAAAAACATCCTTTTATTGTAACTTTGTTTTAACACCACAGTATAGTTGAACAAAGTGTTCAGTTTCAGCCCCAAAACATTGAACATAAATACTATGATAAAAAAAAAAAAGTTTCACTGAAGGCTTTAAAGAAGGTATTGATTACAATCATTTTTAAATAAATTTGTTTATTGGATATATTTGTAGGTTTGTTAGTGATTCAGTGCTTGTTTTAATAAATTCATATTAGTAACCAAATGATGTTAATTTACTGATAAAATATTACTGACATAATACAGCTTTTGAGTAAGGGGCAAGAGATAAAAACTGACCAATCATAGGACATGGTACATCAGCCACAAGCCCCGCCTCCTCAGTGTCAAATGTCTGAAGTTGAGGAAGCCTAGATTCAGCAACTGAGTACATTTGCGGGGATTGGGCATGCGCTCCTTTCTGCTCACTACTGTCACTCTCAAGTTACAACCTCCTTGCAAGTATCACTTTTATACACTCAATGTTCAATGTGTGTGCGCACAATATGAGTTCACAACTTTAAGACAAACATACTTTTCAGTACAAACAAGTATTTTAAATATTTGTCACATACAATTTTAAATGTGTGTGTGCACTTATGTGTGTGTTATTGTGGAGGATCTTGATAAGTTGAATAGAATAATGTAAAGAAGTGGTTTTACATCAATTTAACAGAAAGAAACATATGTACAATACATACTTTAAAATAATACAGTACATTATGTCACAATGTGACTTCTTAAGACTTATTTTTTTTATCTGACAGGTAACAACTTAACAGTGTTGTGAGTTGAATCAGCACTAGAAGTTGCTTTTGTAGCTTCACATGAAATGTGTAAGAACGTTGGTTAAAAATTTTCAGCTTCACTGACTTATAGAGGATTACTAAGCTTTAACCTCAGACATTAAGTAAATCATCGATAGCAGTTGTTTCTCTAACCTTTGTGGCAGATATTATGGACAGAATTTATAGCAAGCTGTGGTTTATTGAAGGGGCACTGAGTGATTATTTCTGAAGGTCTTCACTCAGACCTCTTCTGAAGGCCACATGCAGAGTTAATAATACCTTCATACAAGTGGTAATCTGCCCTGTCATTATGTAAAATGTCAGAGGAAGTGCTAAGTGAGAAACTAGCTCAGATTTTTTTGTTTGATATTGATAGAATATGATAAAACCTTTTTTTTTTACCTTTTTTTTTAATTAAAACTTAAACAGAATCTGACTGAATCTCACCAGTTTGTATAGAATTGGTTTTTAAATTTAAAATTCATTAATTATTGAAAACAAAATATAGGCTTTGCTCCAGTTGACACAAGTTTACTTTTATGTTTGATGACCTACTTGAAGAAACAAATGTAGGACATGCTTTCAAAATATGAGGGTAAAATCCAAGTGCTAACAGAAAGACATCAGCCGCTCTGTTTGACATACAGTATGTGCATTGTTTCAGTTATATTAAAAGTGCTCCAAAAGAAAAACTACAAACATCTGGAGTGCATGTGCCAGTGTTTTGCATGGCAGAAGAATATAAATTTCTACAACTAGATTAGCACATTTTGCATTGCATTATCTTTAGTTTTTCTAAGCTCAAGCAAATAATCTGCCTGTCTAGCTAATGTCAAATAAATATCCTAAACATTTAAAGTAAATAACATCATAGTTTTCACAGTGAAATCACAGTTTTGTTGTAATCATTAGCTGGAGGCAACAGAACATGAGACACTGATTTTCCTTTATGCTTGTTCCTCCTCAACAGAAGCAATAAGTCGCTTGTTGTCAAAAGTCTTTCCCCACGTTATAAGTTTCCTCAAACAACAGAGTGGGACATGTAATTACGCCTGGCTGGGTGAGGTAGTGATGGGATATAGGCAATTATTATCATTTCAAATCTTAATTAATTATCAAGATATCATCTTATAATTAAACAAGCGACAGGTGTCTTTTATTGTGTTGAGTATATTATTAAGTGAGACACAATCAGATACAATTTATTTATAATTAAATACACGGGACCATTTTAGAAGTAATGTAACATTAATGAACAAATGAACATTTGAACACAATCTTTATCTCTTTCAAATCAGAAGATATTTTGATATTAAGATAAACTAAACACTGTGTGCTGAACATTGATTATTTAAATCATGAGGCCCCAAGTGGCATTTTTGAGTTTAGCACCCAAATTTATGTATTAATGCTCAAGCATGTAAATTGCACTCATTAAAATATCTATGTGGAATGGTGAGTTGTGTGAGGCTCCAGAAGGAGCCTGAAAAACAAACAAATCTACACTTTATTTTAAATGAACAAAAGCAGGAATCCCGGGAAGATCTACATAAGATGAAACATGGTTTTAATACTATCTTGTTATTGTTCCTAAAACAAATGATTATAAGAGCTCTGCCATAGTATACAAATCTTGGGTTAAAGTATTCAAAATTTTTGCACCATATGAGCTAGAGCTGATATAAAAGAACTCCACAAGGCTCACTAAGGTCACAGTTTCACGTATCAGACAGCAGATGTGTCCAGAAGCATCCACAGCTTTTTCTTGGCAAATTACTTATTGCTCACTAATACTGAGAATCTGAAATAAACTTCTGACTCATTTGATTTTCCTGTCTTGTTTTCGATGCTCTCAGATTTGCATTTAAATTAAAGCTGTTTAAGCACAAGTGAAAATTACTCTAATGCTTGAGATGTGCAAAATCACACAGCTACTTTTTTTCTTTCAAAAATCTCAAAAAAGATTTTTTAGGATCAGCATGCTGATACTTTGAAGCCAATCTGGTTTCCAAACTACAAAATCATGTAAAGCAAGAAAAACATACTTATTAAAACCACATAAAACTTTATATTTTCATTTTCTTTAAACTAATGAGCAACAGTAGCAATTTTCATTGCCACAGAGAGATGAGAACACTGACTCCTTTGCTACATTGAGAAAAAAAAAACAAAAAGACTTGTAATTGCCTGGAGTAAGATTTGTGTATCTTGACATGGCAGATTGGCAAGACTGCACCAAAGCGCCACAGATTAGTACGTTACCACAGATTCTGCTCCTGAGGGGGAGGCAAAAAAGACATAGAAACAAAGTAAAGGATGCAGACAGAGAAAGGCATTTAGGGACTGAGCACAAGAAAACAGCAGAGAAAAGGAGAAGAGCATTGCCTGCAAAGAAGGAGCACGATAAAGGAGGATTAAAAATCAGAGGCATGTGATTGTTATACCCATAGAAGGAAAATACAGTAATGAAGAAGCAAATAAGACATTCAAAGTGTTGCCTGAAGTTAAATGCAAAAGGACTTTTTCTTTTTGAAGAAAATTAGGTTTCTTCATCTAACACAAACATTTATTTTGTCAGATCTGCCTGCCTGGTTTCCTGATAGACGTTTCACCTCTTTGCACTAGGCTCAGCTTCATCACCTACACTCTGAATTTAATAAAATGTAGCACATCATCACATCACTTAACTGTCAGGAGAGTTTTTGTGTATATTTCAACAGCTTTTCTGTACTTCTTTCTGCATCACTGGTGGGTAAAAAAACGTAATTGTCCACACAATTTGGGTATAAATGCCTTTTCTAAAGAGTATTTATTTTGAAGATGACAGGCATATAATTTTTCCCAACATAAAGAAAGAGGAAGGATATAGAATAAAAAAGTTGGATCAATATGAACAAGGCTCATCTGGCTCCCCAGGTGGAGTAGAAGGAGATCTGCTCCAGATCGATATTGCTGGTCGATACCAGTGAGAGACTGCAGTGATGAAAAACTCCCTTTCTTGGCCTGCAGAAGGAAGTGGATGAATTGCAGTAGAAAATAGATTAAAGGTAGATACCTTTACCCCAGCTGTAGCCTGTGCAATGGATCCTTTGCATGTTGCTTTGTTTAGACATCATTCACCCTTAAATCCTTAAGTTCGTACTCAATGAAAAAATACACAAAAGTGAAACCAATTGTATGCTTTTAAATCACCGTAATTCATAGTGTTTTTTTTTCCCAATCTACTGTTCAAAATTTCCTATTATATTGATAAGTCAAAAAATCTAAAAGTTACACACAGAGAAAAGCAGCTGTTATTTATGATACGCTACTAAAGGTGCATTCAGTTATTAATGATGAGATTCATTTCCTATGTGGAAAAACCTCCTTTAGCTTATAGCTTTGGATCAGCACCTGATCACAAAGTTTTGTTTACATTTTCTTATAAAATTCATTAAAACGAAACCAAAAGACCTGCTCAATTATCCCAACAAACTATGTACTGTAACAATGAACGATAATGACAATGGGGAAAAAACGAAGTTATTGCTGGATTGACATGAGTATTATATTTATTTTGCTACATTTCTTCTGTGATAATAATATAACCATAATATTGGCAACACCTTTGTTTAATTATATTCAAATTAGGCCTAACAAAACAAAAGAGTAGAAAAACCTCGACCCACTTTGGGATTAACACAGTAAACAGTAACATGCTACTCCATCTCTAGTTTGCATAATTAAATATTGTGTTACATACAAAAACAAGTCAGTTTCTTTTTTGTTTGAAACCAGAAACAAAGTCTCCCCAGAATCCAGTTTTCTCAGCTCACTCTTATCCAGCTTCTATCTCTTCCTGATTGGATCCCTTCTTTAAAGAAATCCACCTGAATTAAGACAGGGATTCTTTTTAATTCAGGTACATACAATTATCATACAGTCATGTATGACAGTTTAATTTGGCTCTGCATAGCAGTATACAGATACATTTACAGTCTCTATTATTAGTAGTAAACCAACTGTATTAGGTGTCAGTTTAAGGGAAATTTCCACAATGTGACCTTGAACCGTTCCATGGACTATCTACGTTGCCCCAATCAGCCCTGGTTTCTTGCATTTCCACAAAGGTCCGAGCTGCAGAACAGACAAAACAAATCAAGTTGTATTTGCTTCTCACATTCAGCTGCCTCAGTTCTTCCACATGCACATTTTTAATAGATTATCATTCGGAATACTGGAGATACTCAACCAATCTATAAATGTTCAGTGCTCCCCAACCACTCAAAGTTTCCATGTAAAGTACTGTTGGTCTAGCAGGACACCATACTGGGGTAATTTTCTATCTTGATAATCTCTTTTTACCCTGGTCAATGAAGTGGATACAAGGGGGTTCCTGGAAAATGTCCCTGAATTGGAAACATTGATTGTTTACCATAATTTTCATATAACAGAGTAAGATGAAGTTATAAATTCAACCAAATTAACAACATATTAAGTTGCAGGTGGGCCACTAGTAATTACAAATCTGCAAATTGATGGAATATTTGAGTTACTGTACCTTTGATGGCACATTTCATCACGGCCTATTTATCACATAAACATCAAGAAAAGACCTTATATTCACGATACAAAAAAAAAGAGCAGCAAATATTCAGCCAATGCTAAGCCAATCTGTAAATGTGTTAATTATTTCTTTCTTTCTTTCTTTATTCATTTATTTGCCCAACAAAACCCAAAATGCAGTCAGTGCTGTTTTAGTGAGGCATGGCGGGAAAATGGCAAGGCTCCTTGTGGAAAATTGAATAGTCCATTTCCAACCGAGTGTGCCCTGGAAAATCCATGGGGGTCAGTGGCAATTTGTCTCAGGAGGTCCACACTGAAAGTCATTACGCTCCAGACCAACATGTCCTGAGGGACATAACTATTTTTTAAAGGGGAACTTGTATTTCGTTTTAATATACAAAATACATCTGTTCTCCCCTTGTGCTTTCTCTTGCAAATAGGTGAGATGATTTTTTTTTCATCTAGTTCAGAGAGGCAATATATGAACTGTAAGTTTTATAGCATCATGATAATGAACACAATACCACCTTTATTCACAATGAGAATGAAGTAGTTTCTTATTGCAGTAGGATTTTTTTCCAAGTACCTCATCTTTGTAGAACAAATTGCTCATCCCTCTTGTTTAATTATACCCAAAGTGCCATATCTACTCCCCTCCACCATGGTTCAGATTACAAGTGTCATGAATTTTAATGGGAAAACTGTGCTGCTATCAATCATTATAGTTTGCTCATGTTCCAACTGGTGGAAAGTGACTTTTAAGCAAATGTTTCCTGACAGATAAACCCAAGATGACTTTCTTTGATTTTGCCCCGTGACTCAGTTTGTATTCATGTCATGGGAAATGATATGTAGCAACAGTTTTCTGTTAGAAAGTAATTTAGCAACACTGAAAGATTGATTAAAGTAGAATTAATAACCTAGGCAGTTAAAAAAAAGACAAATAAAACTTGATGTTTGCGGAGCAGCTATTTATTCTGATTTCTCAAAAGTAATCTTGGCCTGGGACTGTGTTGCCATTTGTTAGTTTGATTCCAAACAATGCAAATTGTTATTCAGTGGGTAAATTCATTTAACTCTTTAAATCAATCTGGTTTCAATTACTGCTCTGTTTGATAGACCGTAAGGCAAATCTTAAAGTTGGTCTGAAAGATGACTATGTTTTAAAGCCCGGAAAACAGTGAATAACATTTGTGCTTCATTCTTTCTGTTGTTAGTTAAGACCACAGTTGTTGATTTAAAATCAACACACTTTTCTGACACTAAGTTATGGAGTAGGATTATCAAAAACACACTTGTATGTACAATCATTGCATAATTAGCAACCTGTAAACAATCATTTGAGTCAGATTTAATCACGATCGACCAACAAACAACAAAACAAAATATTAATTAAAATATTTATCATTAATCTGGTGTTGGTCATTCATCTTGGTGTGTTTAGTTAAAAAGCAACCATCGCATATATCCATAAATTATTATTTGCACAGATTGTGGATAACTAATACAAGGGGTTTTTGACAGTAATCTTACCCCATAGTTACAAAAAATTTATTTGGATCGAATGTATTATTGTTGCATTAGGTCAAAGTTTTATATTTAAAAGCTATTTTCTTTATAATTAGTCTTGAATAAAGTGAAATTTATCTACTTTTGTGCATTTTTTTGCCCCCACTCACACAATTTTACTAGCACTTATTAATCTGCACTTGACTCATCAGCTAATTAGTATTCTTTCAATTACCAATGCATTTTTTTTTTAGATTTTAGATTGTGAACTGTTTTGACTGTACTAAAATCTATTTTTATAATTTTAAGGAACAAGATAAATACTTTAGAACATACCAGAAAATGTTATTATACTGAAAAGTTATTTCATTTAAACCTTATTTCTGAGATTGTATCATAGATAAATAACATGTACTAAGAATTATTACATACTAAATACAACATCTGAAAAGTGTGTATACATAAAATATAAAATTTGATGATGTCGTTGCAGCAACGTTCAGTCATTTACGCTTTTGAATGAAATTGTTTAAATTAAAAGTCAAAAGAATACATTAAAACAGTAACAATTTGTTTCTGATGAAGGGAAGTTTTGAATTAGTTAAAGTTAAAAATTGTTTCACTAATATTTTGTTACCAGAATGAACACTCAAAGCACAGTAGTAGTAACAATAAATACTTGATGATGAATTATTATGTGGAATTTATTATCCATAGTTTTTACTTCTCTCTCTCCAGTGGCTGTAGCACTGTCCATAAATGGTGGAATAAAGCAATTATTTTATATTTTTAGTTATTTATTTAATTTGCTATCTGAAACGACACAGTCACTTCTTTATCAATATAAAAGGTATGTTTTTTACAAGGCTCAGCAAAATATTCCCCACAACAGTTATGCAAATTTGGGGCTTCACATGTCTGTCATTAAGAGTAAAAGAATTCCAGCTCTGTTTTTGGATTGTGAGCAGATCAGATCAACGACTGTCATTACGGGAGAGACGAGAGAAACTGCACCCTCGTGTATACATCTGTGTGCATAAATAAGTTAAAAGATTACACACCCATATGGTTCTCAGTTGTAGATTTCAATTCATTCCATAACAACTTTTTTTTTTTCCAGTATATGTCAAATTAATCACGTGTAATTGTTAAAAGGAGAATTTCAATTAAATATTTCTGCTTAATCTCATTTACATTATTTAAAACTATAGGAATTACTGCTTATAAACAGGAGATATTAAAGCCTTTTAGTGCTTCCCACACCCTCCGCCTTTGGGTAATGACATAATGAAGTGTAAATATACAGTATTGCTCTCAGGTGGCCCTGCTGAGGCCATAATTCCCTGTCTCATAGCTTTGGTGAAGGTCACCAGGGAGCTGTCAAAATGTCAACGTCCCCATGAAGGTGTTACTATGGCATATCTCACAGGAATTTAAGCCGCTTGCTGAATGAAGCCAACCTGGATCATTAACTTTCATTTTTGTTCACAGCAAGAAGGCATTCGTCTTTAGCCTTTAAAATTGCGTGCCTGTAGGAACAAACATATTCATGAATCAGAAAAGCCCTGACCTGGACTCTGGATAGCAACATGGTTGGCCTTTAAAATCTCAGTAACAAACAAAACAGAGTTTATGTATGACATCATGCTCTGCTGATGGGGCTAGCCAGGAACAAGCCAAGCTAATGATTCAAATGACATTATTCCACAAAACAGTCAATCACTGATGGACTTTTGTGTAACAAACACTTAATTTGATGTGAGTGCAGCAGATTGTGCGCTGATGTTTATCAAATTTGTTTTGTTATGTTAGAAATCTATTTTATCTTTGTTTTTGAGCATCTGTCGAAAGAGTATAATGCACAATAAAAGTCTGTTGGTTTTACAGCATATTTGGCTTTTTTTTAAATCAAGGCGGTTTATCAAAAATGTAAAATGTCTGTCATTTTACAATGTATGAATACACTAAGAATGCTGTATGCTGACCTTGATTTTCATTGACAATAATGCTAAACAAGCCCCATAAACTTTTTATATTGTCCTTGCAGCAATTGCTAATTAATCATTTTCACAGCAGTTAGCTTGTGCTGTCAAAGATTGTCAAGCGCAGAGGTGTTGTTAGCATCTTGAAACATTTTAGATGTAGCACAGAAGAAACAATTTCAATTTTCATGCAACAAAATTGTGTTTTTTTAAAACATTTTTGTGAAGATTTAATGACTATGAAAGATTTGAAACAAGGTAAATCTGAATTTAGATTTGGAAGGTTAAGTTTACTATTGGGTAAGTAAATAAATACATGTTCATGCTTTAACAGGTTGAGTTACCTTTGTTTATCTCAACGTCTTTCTTCTCTTCCTCATTTTATGTTCATTTGGTTGTCTCACACTTTTCTTCTTTTTATTTTTGTCACGTAGTTTTTTTCTTTTCAGTCCTGTGGAATACAGAGAAGGGCCACCTCTACTATAAAAATATTCTTCTCAGTTTCAAAACCCTGTTTTAACCTATTTGCTGGTCCTGCTGCAGATTTGGATGCAATTAGCTGAGAACAATGTGCTTTTTGATACTGCTGAAAAGTTCCCAGTGTTTTGGGCAGATTTGATGTTCTGATAAAACTACAAGTACAATAACTTGGAAATCTCAAGGGGTCGTAGATGAAGAACAGAGAAAGACAGTGAAATTTACTGACACTGATCACAGATTCACCTTTTAAGACCAATTTAGTCAAGAATAAGTGGTTTATTGGTACCTAAATGCACCATCATTGCTCATCTACATACAGTATGTAGCTGGAAGCTCTGTAGAAACTAAAGCAAGGATGGCATGCTAAGAAAAAACACACTCTTTATCATTACTTTTCCTCAGTATCTCATTATCATGATTTAAAAAATATATTTCTTAATTTCAACATGAGTAGAGGTAGAAAATGAAAACATTTTTGGATCACAGCTTGTTTAGCCTTTCTGTGCATGTAAAGATTTTTGTAAAGAATGAGGTTTGGATTGAGCTTCCATAATGCAAAGAAAACAAAAACACATAATAGATTTTGCATTCTCCATACTGCCTGCTGCTCGATGACGCACGGTTCCTTTCTGTCGTTCTTACCTTTTGTTTGTTCTGTCAGCTTTTTTAAATTGTGGCTGTGTTGCATTTGTCTGGTTCAGAACCTACTTTGTACACAAGTTACTGTTGGCCAGCTTTAAAACTCAAATTTGTGTGTGTAAGTGTGTGTAAGTGCACATTGCTCAGCACACTACCAGCATGTCACCCAACACTGCACCAAAGTTCAATTATTTTCAGTAACTTAAATAAATTAATCTTATTAAGGTGCAGTGATCAGAAGCATAAGCGCATCAAGTCAGAAGGAATCACCCACATAAAATCTGAGCTGTCTTCCATCTTGTGCAATGAATATTGTGAGCAGATCACACTGAGCTCTGTAGTTTTGCATGTTTGTATCACTGAAGTAGCCTAAAGCCTAAACAGCTGTTTCCCAGGTTCAACTGAACAAACTTTAACTTCTCAAAGAATCCACAACCTCTTACTTGCCCAAGGCTTTTTCTCCACCTGCTAATTATCTGGTGATATAGTCTAATGTTAGGGATTATCTCTAGCAATAAACGATAGCTACATGCTGAATTTAAGTGGAAACCTTAAAAAAAAAAAAAACAATGAGCTGCAACTTCCAAAGTTTTCTACTAGCCAACAGTTATGACATTTATTATCATCATTATTATTTGTTTTTGTAAAATAATCCTCATGGGTATAAGCATATCTTACAAACTCAGTATTTGATTTTTTCGTACTTAAGATTAACACGGGATGATGGACAGCAGACACAAACCAATCTAACATCTACTGACAAAAAAGAAACAGGAATTGTACCCAATCATGTGCAAGTTCTCATTTGCACAGTGACAAATGAAATTCAGGGTGAAACATTATGGGGCTGAACCTCCAGATGCTCATGTCTAACATGGTCCATCCAAAACAGTGCAGTTTCAATTTGTCACTGAAAATATTTAACTGGAGAAAAGAGTGACTGTAAAAAGAAATAAATCTGTGGACTATGGAATAAGTTCCATGTTGGAGACTTGTTGCACACTAAGTAAACACTTTTCTTCACTGTATGTGTATTTTCACTCTTAATCACAAGTTATCACGATATGATATTAAGAAACCTTGTTAGATTATTATCAAAATACAGTATGTGTTTAAATGAACATGTATATATTATTAGCTTTGATTGGTTGGAGTTTTCATCAAGACCTATGGACACTGCCCTGCAACATTTAACTCAGTTAAATTCAGTTCAATAGTCATTTATTAATAACCAAGGGAAATCAGATGTGTAATATCTAATTATGTTAATAATGTATGCAAATCAATATTATGCATGTATTATTAATATGGATAATTGTAATTATATGTTACATGCTATTGCATGCTCTTGCATTTTCTGACCATGGTTTAGTCATTTTGTCCATGAATTTTAGTATTAAGAATTTAAATGAACCTTTCTTGCAACATTTAATGGTACAGAAGATATATTTGCTGTTAAGGTGCAATTTAAAGGCTGTGTCAGGGACTAGAATAGGCCCGTAGCTAAGAACTGAGGATGCCTTGCACATCATTAAGTGTGAAATATAACAACACCCTCTGAGCTGCCTACTGTTCCCCTGGAGGGACGGCAGCCAGATAGAGCTTTGCACAATTACGGCTGTGAGAACCACACACCTATCCTTCTCACACTGCAACATTTTAAAGCTGTTCAGATGGTGGGGTACACAACAGGGGTACACAATCCTTCAAATGTTGCTCTTCTCTGGTTCAAAAACTGTGACAAAAATGATGCAGAGCTCATTGACTTTTCTGTTTTCCTAAAGACATTTGTGAAACATTATTACAGCATGTATTTTTTTATTGATTTGACAGCGAAAAACACTCATGTTGTAATCAAAATGACTGTACACATGCAGCAGTTCCTTACTACCTTATTGGCTGTGTGACCTAAAGCATATTTCAATGCATTGGGTCTATTTTTATGTGTGTAACTTTAGTTATTGTGTTTGGGAGGGCTTAAAAAAAACATGTGTGACCTACAATTCACTGGTACATCTGAGAACATTGTGCATTAACTCAGATGTAGAACTGCTGCTTTGCTAACACACTGTTAACACTCTGCGTTCAGTCTAATTGATGTAAACATCTCTCTTTAAGCAGGTATAGCAACACTCGAACCCACAGTTTATTATGACGAGAATAAGCATTCAAAATCCATCTCGAAACAGGGAACAGAAAATTTTTAATTCCATATGAATAGGCAGTTCTAGAAAACTGAAAAGTGAAGTGTTTTCCATGAAAAGCAAAATGTTTTGCTCATGTGAGTCATCTTTTCTTTTTATTCTCTTGTTTGCGTGTGAGGTGTGACTAGATTGCTCTAAAACGTCACGCTTATAATAGAAATACAGTTTGCTTGGCTGGAAATGTTGACAAGGCATTGTCATTTTATCAGGTTTAAATATAATCAACTTCTACCTCAGCGAGTTATTTCATTGCACATTTGGAACAGCAAATTAATTTGCAGACACAAGAAACAAAAGCCACTGAAACAGAACTAAAAACCAGCTTTTGTTAATATTTCCTATCATAATACATGTAATCCATCTGCACATGATTTTACACACATTTGCAGCTCCTAATAACCATAGCCAAAAATAATAAACAGAAAGAAATTAATGTTAGATTTAATGTCACTTGTATTTGACAACCTTCCCAGTACCCCTCCCTCTGCAGAAGCCTAGAGATACAGAGATGAGTTTGAAAAAAAAAAAGTCTCCTAACACTGAGGTTTTTCAGACTGCTGACAAGCTGTTCTCTGGCTATTAAATCCATTCCTCACTGTCAGTGAAGGCAAAGTAGCTTAGACCTGACTGAAGAGATGGTGGAGCTCCTGCTGCTATGGGACCTACATATATATATACTGTACACTGAGGGCCATGGAGTCCATTCTGTGCATCATGCCACAGCTAATCTGTAACTAGAAATGCGGTGGATTCAAGTTGCTAAGAACTAAAAGACAGCATGAATTCACGGTGGCTGCCACTGATATTGTGCTGATAAGTGGCGATCCCCCCAAAAGATATTTGTGGTCATTCAATTCAGTTTATTTCAATACAACCAATTAGATTTATTTACATAAAGTTTAATGCAGTCTATTTTAAATCCAGTTGAATGATTAGTTGTGCTTCTTAAGAGTGCTGCTGTTAAGAGAAAAGAATCTTATTCAACAAGAAAATACCTTTAGCAGAATCCAATGATCATTTCCCTCCAACAGCTAAGGAGAGCAGGGAAGGTTGTTGTGCCAGAAGCTACTCTACTGGCAAATATAACATAGTGCACTTTATTGTGACATGTTCTTCTTCTATGTTTTAGGCTTTTTATTCAAAAGTAAACATAATGCTACATGGTGCACTGTCTAACAGTTTTAGTGTAAATAATTAATTTCCCAGTTTAGTGAACTGATTATCAATATCAGTGCTTGGATTTTCTTCAAATGTTAAGACATAGACAAGACACAAAAAACTTTATACCATAAAATTTAGTTTTTGGGTCAGGGTATTTGATTAAAAGTATCTGCTGCTACTCTGGAAGCAGAGGCTTTTAGGAAACAGAAAACAATATAAAACCATGCTTCCAACATAGACTTAAGGCCTAAATATTCTTTTAATTGTTCTGGCAAGTTGTTCCGGAAATGCCAGCATTGGCATTCATACTGTTTTTGGACAAACTGCTCCACAGATTTTGACACTGACATCTTCCGTTTATACTTCATCCTCAATAAGTGGCAATAAATTGCTAATTTTTACATCATAAATCAAAATAAATACCTTTTAAAAAGAATGTTGAGTTACTTTATAGGAATTTGACACACATTTTGTGTCCCTCTGTTTCTTGAGTCATTGATTGTGGGTGGGTGGTAGCAGTCTGCTTGCACAGCATTTCTTCAAAACAATCAATCATTTTATTTTTCTTTCCTTTCTGCTTGTGGTATGACAGGTATAAGGTATAATCTGTTGTGGGTTTGGTGCCATTGTTTTTAATGGGAAAAATCATCATATATCATTCAGCATGTATTTTTTCTATGGGTGCACACAGTCAACCACAAAAAGACAGTTAAAGATGACTGAATTTGCAGGTCTTATAGATGAATAGATGGTGGACATCGAGTCAAACCTTTTATATTAAAGATAACCATAATCAACATGTCACAATGTTTTAAATCAAGCATTAGCCTTGTGATGTGTCATGAGGTGGACATAGCTGATCATTCAAGTTTTATAGGCTTGTTCAAAAATAAACTTTTCCCTTAAACATAATTGTACCTAACTGTTGGTTTACAACTCTTCTGTTAGACATCACTTCTAATTACTGCATCACTTTACTACCAAAGATTTGAAAAGTCCTCCATAAAGGTTGTTCATCAAAATAATGTAAACAGTGTTTCTTTATTATACACAGTCGTCAACTAAATATCTTATCACCCTTAAAGCATAGAGACCTGCAGGAGCTCTCGAAGGACAAACATATTTAAAAGTATATATTGCTAACACATTTGTGCTAGTCCACAACCATAGTAACACAAAACCCCCTGCAGTTCATCTTGTTCAGAGATTGATATGATAGCAAGATAGCTGACAAAGAGTTTCTGTATTATTAAAATGATTGTTATGAACTTTATCTTGAGTCTTATTTGAGAAACAAATGGCCCTGTCATCAAGAACACACCATCTATATTTCTTTCTTTTTTTCCATAAACAGTTATTCTGCCTTTGCCGGCCTTGGTGCCAGAAGATAAATAAGGGGAATTAATTTGTGTCGGGATGACAGGAAAGCGCTGCTCTGTTTGGCAGGAAAAACAGAGCACCAAGTGTTATTAATGGCTCGACAAGAGGACTGCAAGGACCATAGTCGTTCAAAAGGAGGTCAGGAAAAAGGGAGGCGAGACACGGGGACAGAGAGGACAGAAACGGGGTGCTAATACAAGAATAAAGGGAATATTCTGTAAAGTGGCAGATGAACAGAAGAAAACTGTCTCGTATAGAACACCCACTTCTCCTGAGTACACCCAGCTTGTCCTAGTTTTTAGTGTCAGCATCCATGTATCGACCCCTGTGGGATAATGATGCAATGTAAATAACAGGTTTTTTACTATTGACTGGTCAGGTGTTTGTTGTTTGGAGGTAGAAGTCAGGCCTGGGGAATTGAGAGTTGACCACCTAAAGAGCACTGCTGGTGTTGCATTTTACGTTGTGTGCATGTGTGTGGGATCATCTATGATCCTATATCTCCACATAGCTCAACATGACTCTGTATTCTCATGTTTTCAGAAACTGTCAAAGGCAAACACTCATAGACTGCTGTAAATTGTATCCCTTGAATTTTTACCATGTTTGTGAATAGGTAATTTGTAGCTTTGTATCCAAATCAAAACATTGTTTTATCACTGTGGTATATAAGTGAGTACATAAATTAATTCCCAATGCCACAGCAATATTAGTCTTAGTGTGGCATGTTACACCTACTCAGGGATTAACCTTTAAAACAAAACTAAATGTAGCAAGATAAAAAATAAAAGCATAACAATAAAAAACAATGCAGGATTTTTTTTAGAAGCATGGGCAAAGTAAAGTACCACAAAAGGTCTTTTAAAACTTACAATTTTCAGCTGAACGAAGATGTGGATAAAAACAGAAAAATTGACCACCAAACCAATAATTACACTAGAAGTCAGATCATTTAAGTATTTGTAATGTTGAATTTCACACTGGATTATAATAATACAATATGATCAAACCACACATCATTCCTCAAGTGTATTGGATTTAGTGAAATGATGTTAACAAAATAGATTTTTAGTCTCTCTTTTTAATTGTGAAACAGAAACAAAGTTCTGGTGTCATGTTTTTGAGTGTGGTAAGTTTGGTCATCAGTGCTTGATACAAGGTTCCCTATTATGTTTTACATAAAAAATCTAGTTTTACATGTATTTCTTTTTTTTTTCCAAATGTGTATCTGCTGGTGATAGTTGAATGAAAGAAATGGACCTGAAGTCCAATCCATGCTGAGACAAAAAATTGAAAGTCTCCTGTCTTTTGTACATCTGAAGTTTTCTTATGTCAGTTGAAATGCATGAAAGCAACTGCAACAATAGAATGCTATATATAATTAAAAAAAGGAAAAGATAATGAACATACTCTGACAACCTGATATAAAACACCAACATATTTTTTTTCAGATTGAGATTATTAAACCATTTTAACATGTTTAGTGTGTCTTTGGTGTAATTCATGCCAGGCTGTTCCAGCATGTTCTCATCATGTTATTCACAGTCCTTTCATGCACTTAAACATATTTTCTTTTCATGGATAAATAAGTATTAGGGACTAAAACAACTTGATTAACAGAAAAAATAAAATAAACGTAATGCTTTTGTGTTTAAATAACTTTTTTCAACATTAAGCCTTTTTGCTAATCTAAAAATGGCAACAACCACGGCATGGAAATCTATGCAGAAGGAACTGGAGTACACATGTCAGTTCATGAACTCATGCTCTATAAATAATCAGTCATCTTTAGCTTTCTGCTATAAACAATTTGATTAACATATTGAAAAGACTCACGTGTTTACTGAGTTGCCCTTGCAAGAACAGAAAACAAATACAGTTAAAAAACCAGCAGAAAGAAGATTTTTATGAATCTCATGTATTTTTGAAAGTTAACAATGCAATAAGGCAGCTGCTAAATTAAAACAACAGTAAAATACCTTTTTATTATTTCTATTTTGCAAAAGCCTTACATATCCTCCAGCAACTCAATCAAACTATCTATCTAATGTCCAATTTGGTTGTGATTCTTGCACATAGACATAAAGTTTCAACAGAAAGTGCAGAGTTCAAAATGTAAGTATTAAATGCATCCTTTTAAACTTATAAAAGCATTTTATACTTGTTGTAATCCAAAATTAAAAATTAAAAGAATAAAAGGTCATAGGTAAAATACAGAAGTGTTGGTTTTATGTTGTCATTCTATTCCTGTAAGTCAACAGTTCTAACAGTTGACAGAGTCTGATATTAACATTTGTTCACACTCTTGTCAAGTGACAAACATTGAACTCCACTCTGCTAATTTTGTATGGCGGTGTTTAATACTCTTCTTTACAGTATAAAGGTCAAGCACACACTTCATATTAGCTGTTTAATGACAACATTTCCACAGCATCTTCATTCATAGTATCTATACAGAGAACAAAGAGTGGCCACACAAAAATGGAGCTCATTTACAGCCAGCTCGTCTACGAATAATGAAGGCTTATTTTACGGTCAGCCTTCTTATTAGTTTGTCTGGAAACATGAAGAGATAACTGAGTAACACTAATATAGAATGCATGTGTCAGTATTACTAACCTTTAATTGTAGTTTTCTACACTGACTGGGCTTTTTTTTACCCTAGGAACTCTGTACACTAAAAGCATGAGGGGACAAGATTCATGTGTTTGTGTGTGTAAAATGATCTGACAAGGCAGTGGCTTTACATACCCGAGATTGCTTGGGTCTTGACAAACGTGATTATTTCTCAGTAATTAGCTTGTTGGCATCCCTGTGGTAAAAACAAGGGTGGTAATTACGAGGAAGAGGTCTTGGGACGGCTGTCTGCTTCTCTTCAAAAACAAAACACACCAGGGGACATGACAATGAGATGAGAACAGCAGGGCAGGGGAGGAGGGGTGGCATTTGTTGACTGTGTCCATGCTGTCACAGAAGACAAAACAGTATTTTAATTGCCATCCAAAGAGACTGAACATAAGATATAGATGCAGTGATGTGGAACTCAGTCTTTAGCAGAAGGTACCTTGTGCATTCACCAGAAGAAACATTTTTGTATGTTCTGGCTAGTGGATAAGCTACCATTGACAAATTCAACCAGCTTTAAGACCTTATATAGTTTAAGACAGAGAAGTGTTGTTCCTCTTGTAACTTGACATTTGCTGTTCCATATAGCCTACAGTGGATTCAAAAGTCATTGTAGGATGTGAGGAGCATGGAGGTTTGGTCAAAGTCAGGAGGGCAGGGGGTCACTGGAGACAGATGAAGATCCATCACAGGCTTGACGAGTGCTGGTTGGACCAGTACTCAACCTCTGGACCCATAAGGACCCATTCGCAGCAGTTGCTTGGCAACTGCTTGCTGTAATTAGTCCTGAGATGTAGCCTCCAGTCAAATACCCTCAGTTCTAGGTCAGACCACAGAAGGAGCAGAGCCACACCTACACAGGCTCTGGCTGCTTAAGTGAATTTATATAGAACACTAAGCACATTCACACAGTTAGCATATATAAAAAAATAAATTTGCTCTCTTATTGGCTATAAACTTCATTTATACTTTTATTTATTCATAAACATACTTTCTTTTACAGTAGGAAGACCAAAATGACATCAGCAGGGGATATGAAACAAAACACTAATACCAGTTTCAATGTACACTGACATTATTATGACCCTTCACCTTATATTGATAAGTCCTCTATGTTCTGATATAATAGTTATGTCATTTCAGGTATGAACAAAGAACAAAAGCATTATTGGACTTACTTCCCAGAGATCATATCATATCCCATCAGATGTGAATCTGGGAAGTTTGGTTTTTATAACATTTAAATCATTTCTAAGCATATTTTGTACTGCTTGCTGCTGTCCTGGAGAATATATAAAAACTGTTTAGAGGGCAAATGACAAAGTATCATACATATCAATCATAGACAAGATGCAGGTTTCTTAGCATCATATTGCAGTTTAAGTAGGAGAACACCATTAGTCATTAAATATGTAACAGCTAGTTGACATATACCAACACATGTTATTGTGACAGCTGAGTCTGAAGCAGCTGGGATCAACACCCTAAAAATCTAAGGCCATGGTCTTCCATCATAAGAGGCTGTATTGCCAAGGCAAGAGGTTAGATTGTAGTGGAGGATTGTTAGGCAGATTCACATCATGTAAACTCTGTACCAATGAAGAGAGAGTTGAATCAAAAGGTGAGACTGTTAATTAACAAATCAATGTTCCATCCATCAGCTATTGTCATGAGTTGAGGTAATTACCAAAATAATGAGACTGAAAATACAAATCTTTAAAGTGAGTATCCTCTGTAGAGAGGCTGCAGTCACCCTCTGGGATAACAAGAGGAGTTTGTCCATCTGGGAGTACAGTAACTGCTCCTCTGCATCAAACTGAGCCAGCTGAAGTGGTTTGAGCGTTGTTAGGGATGTCAAAACATCTGACATGGAAGGTATTTCAGGCCTGTCCCACCAAGAGGGGGACTTGGGGCAGATGCTGGATTTGTTGGAGAAATTATATTTCACATTTGGCCTAAGGCCAACATGGTGTCCTGCCATTTGATCTAGAGAAGGTAACTGGGGACACAGAGGTCTGAAGATCACTGCTTAAGCTCTTGTCCCCACGACCTGGTCCTGGAAAATCAGCAGATGATGGATGGATGTTGTATTAGGCTTAACTTTCATATATCTGAGAAAATCCACTACTGCCACAACTACAGTGTGATGCAGATGATTACTTGTGTCAAAGAGTTACAGCTCTTTTAAAGTCATTTTGAAAAATTACTGTTGAAATAAATTTTTGTACTTACCATGTATTGTGATAAATGAGGTACTGAAAAAGCTATAGGCCACTTTTGGCAAACAGAAAGAGAGCTGCCCAGTGTGGCGGAGACTGCAAAGGCAAATGGGAACTCAAATAAAGACAAATTGCCATTTCCATACTGTGGTGAGATTGCATTTACTGGCAGAGGAAGGGAGTAACACTTCAGTCTCCAGATACTATAAATTAATCATATTGTGTTTACATGAGGCTGATGGAACTTCTTCACAGAGGACATAGAAACTGCTAAAAATTGAGTGAAGAGAAATAACAGAGAGCAATTTATAAGCTCAACAGCCATGTAGTTTATGAAACACCTCCGACAAATATTTATACCATTTTACATGTCCTGACTAAAAAATATTATTTGTTTAGGATGTTCATTGACACACACCCCTTACAGTTTCTCCAAGGGTGTGAAGGTGATATGTTTAGCCAATTATGTTGGCATTTTATGTTTGTAGAATCCAATGGTACACTTTTGGTAGAATGGATGCAAGTGTGTTTATCTTTCTGCTCAAGTAAATGATAAATCACAAAGGCTTTCTTTAGAAAATTAAGGGTTGATAATAAATTCATCTCCAGCTCCATTCCCAACAAAAGATGAAGGAACAAAGTGAGAGAGAGTGTTAACTCTTTTAGGTCAAAATGTGTAATATAATCTTAACATTCATAACCCTAAAAGTTTCAGAATTTAGTCTGGAATTTATTGAGAGACTAAATGCTGTTCCAGTAAGTAACTCTAGTAACTATACTGGTGGATGAGAAGACAGCTAGAAGGAGTGTTTACAGTAAAGAAAAGAGAGAGCAGACCGTTGAATGGTCAGCATGCCAAGCACAGGGATGTTTTGATCTTGTTTCTCACCCTCTGAACCTCGCCATCTTCCAGTCATAGTCAACCTTGAAATTATCTGTGCACTGATGTTTTCTCATTTCAAATTTGTGGCCATCAGTCCAACAGCTAACATTCAGCTTAAAATGGATCATGCAAGAGACAGCTCTAGTAAATCCCAGTAACTGTTTACATGCAGAAACAATTATATTGATATATTTTTTTAATTCTTCACTTTAAGTTGTATTTTTAAGTTGACTAAAAGCAGTTTTTATTTTTCCTATGTGCAGTTTTCTGTCTTTTTTCACTAGAGCCATAGAGTTGTTTAGAGGTCACTGATGTGGGTTTGTTTGGTTGTACTCCATGCTCTGTGACCCATAGTAGTGATACACGAACCTGTCAGCAAAGTGTCAGGTGGGTGACCTTGGCTCATTAAATTCCAACCAACTGACCATTAGCATCTTCAGACAGGACAATATAAATAAATACTTCATAAATCATCATAATTTGCTTATCTAGACTGTCTTTTTAAGATCTGACCCTTGTTCAGGGCCGTTATAGGATTAAATGAGTGAATCCTCCATATATTCTATTACCCTCTTCACTTTTTTTCTGTGCCACGTTCAATAGAACAAATAACTCTATTGGCGAGGATTTTATTGTTGTTTTTTGCACATTCGCACTTTACTTTTGGTATTTTCAATGTGACAATTCTAAAATTCAAAATGAGAACTTTATAAATGTAATTTGATTTGAATGTTGAGTGTCCCTGTTTTTACAGTAGCTACTTGAGGCTGTACTGTGGTCTTGTGGCTCAGTGGTGTTCTATTGAAATCACAAGAAACATCTATTTTTGTCTGTTTAAAGCAACATTAAACAGATTGCCCACAATGTCAGTGAGTATCTGGCTCTCTGTGACATGAACACTGTGACCCACATCTCTTCGGAAGTATTGCTGCATCCCACTGGGGAGTTTTGACATTTTCCGATGTGTTCTTTTTTACTTCAGTTTTTGCTTGAAGCCATGCTCTTGACAGTTCTGCCTTCTCATTATTTTACAGCTTTGCAGGACTTTCTCTGTTTTTATTTTTTTAATTTCTCTGTTCAAAGGTGCACTTTTCAGCCTCCCACATCTGCTGACGTCCTTATGAATTGCTTGTCCACTGGCAAATTGTGACAATGAGAACTCCATATGGAATAGATTTATGAGGGCCAAATCTTAATAAAAGGTGACCCTGTGAGCCACATCTACCATTAAGTGCCATGTCTTCATAATTTACGGCCTGGACTCTCTGGGCATGCTCTCTGTACTCTGAAAGTCAGTTTCACATTTCATTTCTATACAGGGTGTGTTTGGTTTGATCGATTGCCCATTAAAAATGTAAGGGTCAGAGATGGTTTTAATTCATTTTGGTGACAAAGCTTATCATGTGCAGCTTGATGTGTTGATTGATTTGAAAAAGAAATCAGTATGCTAATTTTAAAGTTTTCCAAATGAAGAACAAGGAGAACCAAAAGCCATATGTTTTTAAGTTTGTGTTATTTATCCACAGCATTTAAGTTCGGGGAATAATTGCTATTTCAATATCTTTGTCTTTCTGCCTGCACACCCCGCCCCCAAAACCCAATAGGGTCAGTTGTGCCTTAAAGGTCTTATAGCATGCAAAATCAACTTTTTGGAGCTTTTAACCATGTTGTGATACAATTTCCCTATTTATAAAACCCCCAGAGTTGTTTTTGGCTTAATTCACACATTTTCAGTAATCCTACCACATCCTGCACTTTGAGCAGGTGCTCCACTCTCTCCTGGAAAAGGAGTGACTGTAACATCGTGATGTAATAATGTTACACCAGGATCTGCCCGGCTTGTCCATGCTGCCCCGGCAGATTAAACACACACTCCGAGCTGCGAGAGTCTGAAGCAAGACACTAAGCACCACTGTTTTGTAGTATTTTACTTTCTAAAAATGTCTCAGCAAAAATGTGCATTTGGCTGCGAGAGTTACAGAAATTTATTCACCAATTTATTCAGGTAGCTCAAGGGGCAGCACTTACGAGGGGGAGCTAGGGGAGAGAGGGGATTTAAGGTTAACAGAGCGTTTTACTTCTGAGAATAGCTCAAGATTACAAGTTATATTGTAGAAGAAATGAAAACTATATAACACCAAAGGTAAGATTTTATTTTGTAAATGCCTATCCCAGATGTTGAAAGCTGTAAAATAGCAGGATACAGGACCTTTAAACTTAAATAAAGTGCACTATGCAAAATAAGGAAACAAACAAATCAGGCAGAACAGGCAAAATCATAATCATAATAATATTAATAATAATTTCTGGGAATAAGCAAATTAAGAAGTAATTTTACAGTAAATACACTCACCTAAAGGATTATTAGGAATACCTGTTCAATTTCTCTTTAATGCAATTATCTAATCAACCAATCACATGGCAGTTGCTAGAATGCATTTAGAGGTGTGGTCCTGGTCAAGACAATCCCCTGAACTCCAAACTGAATGTCAGAATGGGATAGAAAGGTGATTAAAGCAATTTTGAGCGTGGCGTGGTTGTTGGTGCCAGACGGGCCGGTCTGAGTATGTCACAATCTGCTCAGTTACTGGGATTTTCATGCACAACCATTTCTAGGGTTTACAAAGAATGGTGTGAAAAGGGATAAACATCCAGTATGCAGCAGTCCTGTGGGTGAAAATGCCTTGTTGATGCTAGAGGTCAGAGGAGAATGGGCCAACTGATTCAAGCTCAAAGAAGAGCAACTTTGACTGAAATAACCACTCATTACAACCGAGGAATGCAGCAAAGCATTTGTGAAGCCACAACATGCACAACCTTGAGGCGGATGGGCTACAACAGCAGAAGACCCCCCCAGGTACCACTCATCTCCACAACAAATAGGAAAAAGAGGCTACAATTTGCACAAGCTCACCAAAATTAAACAGTTGAAGACTGTAAAAATGTTTCCTGGTCTGATGAGTCTCGATTTCTGTTGAGACATTCAAATGGTAGAGTCAGAATTTGGCGTAAACAGAATGAGAACATGGATCCATCATGCCTTGTTACCACTGTACAGGCTGGTGGTGGTGGTGTAATGGTGTGGGGGATGTTTTCTTGGCACACTTTAGGCCCCTTAGTGCCAATTGGGCATTGTTTAAATGCCACGGGCTACCTGAGCATTGTTTCTGACCATGTCCATCCCTTCATGACCACCATGTACCATGCACCACTACTTCCAGCAGGATAATGCACCAGTCATAAAGCTTGAATCATTTCAAATTGGTTTCTTGATCATGACAATGAGTTCACTGTACTACAATGGCCCCCACAGTCACCAGATCTCAACCCGATAGAGCATCTTTGGGATGTGATGGAACGAGAGCTTCGTGCCCTGGATGTGCATCCTACAAATCTCCATCAACTGCAAGATGCTATCCTATCAATATGGGCCAACATTTCTAAAGAATGCTTTCAGCACCTTGTTGAATCAATGCCACATATAATTAAGGCAGTTCTGAAGGCGAAAGGGGGTCAAACAACGTATTAGTATGGTGTTCCTAATAATCCTTTAGGTGAGCGTACATAATTTTATACTGATGAAAAAAGTAAAACATTTTTTAAAATAACTTGTTTTTTTAATCTACATCAAAGGATGTTACGATTTCTGCACTTGTTTGAATTTGCCCACTAATGACAATACAATGAAACAAAAGAGAGGAAAAAAAAATAAAAAACAACATTGTTGATCAATCGTAGAATAGGAAAGACTGTTCTGAAATTCAGAAACTGTGTTTGTTTCCTGATTGTTCCTGTTGTTTCTGCATCTCTGGTGACTTGCCTGTGGTGACAGAGGCACCGGTTTGTCTCCATCCCAAGTTGATCCCCAGAGGAGCTTCTTGCTCTAATGAGCTACTTGCAACATCCTCTGTGAAGCCTGTACTTACCTTGACATGGGATTTCTCCTCCCTACATACGGTATGAACCAAAAACAGCATTGTAAATAAAAATATATGGTACTGCCCACATGATAAAATCACAACCCCGATTCCCAAAAGGAATAAAAACATAATGCACTGATTTGCAAACTAGACCATATCATATTATATCATACTGTGTCGTTTTGTGTCATGTATCATACAATGCAATAATATCCTATTGTTAACATGCACAAATTATTGAGCAAAAAAAATGTTTAATTCATTATTTTTTTAAACTTTTACTGTCAGTATCTCATGGTACTACATTACAGAACTCTCTTTCTCAAGAAACAAACAAAAAACCAACCAAACAAAAAAATATATCAAAGGAATGAAGTTGTATTAAAAAATAAACTTAAGGGAGGTCTAGTGCCATTTTCTGCATGACATCTACAGTTAAATCTAGATATAACCATATAAGTTTTAATTAAGATATATCAACTAAAACAGTTGGTAATTAGAGTTAAAAAATTTAAATTTAATAGTTTGTTTTTGATAGATTAAAACTGATTATGCAAAAATCCATCTCGTCAGGCTGCAATAGCAGGGTGTCCATTTTTACCAGCAGAGCAGTATTTTCAACCTGTAAGTCCCTAGAAAGAATGGAATATGTGGTTTTATTGGTTTTTTACATCAA
This sequence comes from Pachypanchax playfairii, assembly GCA_006937955.1. Lineage (NCBI taxonomy): Eukaryota > Metazoa > Chordata > Actinopteri > Cyprinodontiformes > Aplocheilidae > Pachypanchax > Pachypanchax playfairii. The sequence continues at coordinate 1,304,044 of SSNP01000084.1, forward strand.
AACTGAAAAACATGTCATAATTTTCCCATTTGGCTTGAGCAGGACTTTGGTTTATCCAAGCAGCGCCAGTCAATTGACCTGATATGACTGAAACAAGCCAGTGATAGACAGTGACTAAAAACATGGCTCAGTTATCTGCCAAGTATATTTTAAAGTGTCTGCCATTTTTAAAACACCATCTGGGGCATTACAGAAACCCAGTAAGCATACTGCAGTGTTGCAGTGTGAAATATTAATAAAATTTGGACTCTAGTTTATGGCAATCAGGGATATGACTTTTTTATTAGTTATCCTGCATGAGAAACAGGATATAAATTTGTGATTTATAATACCATAGCCAATTGAGATCAATTACGGTTATCATGTCTGCATCTTAAACTTCCTTTCTGACTTCTTCCTCTTTGATGCGGTTTAAAGCTCTTAATGTATCTGTGCTGCACCATTACCCTTTCCTTAATAATATCATTCAATTTATTTCAAGATAAGGAGCTCTGCTCTTTGGATCTCTTGGTAACCATGAGTAACACATAAAAAAAACTGTCCTGTCCCTTTGCCAGTTCAGCCAATAAATGGAAAAGAACATTGTATTTGAGCTTTTAGCCAGCATCCTGGGGAGTCCCATAGCCAATGACATTTCTAAAAGGACAAATAGAACAGTCAAGGAGACAGAGGCATTTAGTCCATGGAGACACTTTGACTACTTTCTGTTATTCTTAGTTAACTATATCAGGAATCAGGTATAAAGTGATAAGTGAGCATAAATCTTATTATAAAACATTGTTGTTGACTGAAGTTCGATTTGTGTTTTCTACTCTCTTTTTTGTGTGGTATATACAAAGATTCAATAAAGTGTGATGGCTCAGAAAAAGCAATGTAAAGCTGAATGTGAATGCTTCTACCTTTTATTCAGGTGTATCTTAAAAAAAAGCTTTTGGATTTTTATTAAAGTGATTAACAGACACATCCAATAAATATGAAGTAAGAAACTGGTGTTTAGTCTGGTAACAAAGTCCTCATAAAATCGCCCTTAATATTTCCCAAATTGAAATAGGCATAATGTTTTTAACCAAGCAACAAATCTTAAATGTGGTAAATGCACATTTTGTAATTTAGCAAGGTTTTTGATATTTTCAGCTAAGATATTATTTAAGATGAATGATAAATCATGTTCACAAATAAATCCAGCGGGTCCATTTTGTTCTTATTCGACTAATAATTCTCTTCATCACAATCAGACAACTATAACGTGCACGTGGATCACCATCAGTGTAATCAGACACCAGGTTGGAGTATAGTTGTGGCCAGTTTACCAACCACAGAGGTTAGGAGTATGGCAAAAATAAATGAATAAAGTGCAAACTCACATCTACAGCTGATCATATATTGCAGAAACAATATTGAGTAAATGCTTTATTTTTGTAATGTGTCTTTCTTTTTTCTGGTTGAGAACCTGCGCCATAAAACGATGAATTGCGTGTACAGTATTACCGTCAGAGTTTAAAAAAAAACTTGTTATGTCTGCATGGTGGGAAGTGCGACACATCTCTGATGTTGTACTGAGTGCTTGTAATTGCAAAAGCTAATTCAAAGTACTGCAAGACCAGAAGTGATGAAGCATGAATTTATCGTTCTCTTCATTAGGTTAAACTTGAAGATGTGGTTCTTTGATCCATGATAATAAATCCCATGCACATTAGTTTCTTGAAATAGTTAAGTAATTTACAAAGGAAAAAGCTGCATGAAGAAAATATAACCAGCTATTTCTTATATTTCTCTCTCCTATGTAGCCTGTTTGGGGGGCTTTTGAATTACAGCTCCATTTTTTAAAAACTAACAGCTGACATGCCTCACTCTCTTTCTGTGCATGATTTCGTCAGTGTGAGTGCATTTTACATTCAGCCTCTATCTTCTGATGTGAGGCCTGTTTCTATAGTATTTTGTGGAGAACCTTTATATTCTGAGCTTGTATTCTGTCAGTATTGATGACATGCTTTTGATTTATTTATGATGTTTATCCTCCCTTCACATACTTCCTGTTTCAATGGATCACAGGAAAAAAATATTAAGACAATTATGGGAAGTGAAGCAGCAAAGTAATAATCTCCTTATGAATAATGAATCTATTTAATGGTCTGAAGTATAAATGTATGTAAAGTGGATGACTGGAAATGTGAAGTGATGGGAAAAGACTGTGGACTTTACCTGAAATGTTTAACATCATGCAGTCAAAAATTACAGAAAATATTTTCAATCACATATTTATAATAATGTGTTGATTGCTTTTATAACAAGCAAACACAACAAAAGAAATCAATGGTGAAACTTAAAAATCCCACGCTGTGATTTTACACATCAATGCCTGACTCTTTCATTCCATCTCTTAGGATGAAAATTAAAATAAACAAAACAATAATCCCCTACTTATACATCAAATCTTGTTTACAGAATTGCTATTTTCTTCTCGAAGACGGACGCCAACGAAGGTGCATCTGACATGTCTGAATGTTTGGCTGTTTGCCATGTGGATCACTGAATAATGCACAACCAAGCCCTCCCTGTGTAATAGCGAAACGTCAGACAGTAGCTTCACCAGCACACTGTGCTCTGAATAAAATATAGCTGTACTTTGTGTTTGACTGTTTTTTTTTTCTTCTTCTTGTTTTATTTTTTAAAAGACTTTTACTGGTATCAGATCTAGGACTTTTTAACGAGAAGCTGTGTTTCAAGTCCCGGATTTATAGTGATTGGCCAAAGTTGTCATGGATGCATGACTGACTCATGGACTCTTAGTCCCTGATTGATCTGAGATGTTGACAGGCAGTATTGTCAGTGTTTGATTGTGCTGCTGTTATCTGTAATGTAGCTAAAGCTCTCAATGGGCTGACAAGATTAGAATGCATTACTGTCAGAAAGCATGGTGCCCCGGGGCTGCAGAATGCTTGTTGAGTGTTAATGACTGAGACTGTTCCTCACCAGTGCAGGACATGTACTGACAGTCCACCCAACCACTTGCATCCCAATCAGTACAATCCGTTGCAGAAACCACAGAGGATGGCAGTTCATTTAACGTGTTTGATAGATGTGCAGCACTTCAAATATCTCTGATATTGGCTATAGCAGATTAGCGCAGTCATTATTTAGGCTGTTAGTTTAAAGCATGTGTGTTCAGGAAGAGGCCATTCATCAGTGTAGCCCTTGTAAATAAGGAAAGCTGTGATTGATTATTGATTTTTTTGGTCTAATCTGACAAATATGGAGGTTTTTTAGACCACTTCGTGCTTGGTTTGAAAATCTATTTTTTTTATTCTATTTTATTATATTTTGACAACGGTAAGTTAGTACTGGAGAGCAGTCTGGTGCACCACATTGTGAAGAGAAATGGACATAAAAGAGATGAGCTAATTTGTTTGCATTTCCTTTAAGACGTCCAACCATAACAATTAATTTTGCATTGCTCTATAAAAGAAGGGACATTAAACTGATTGATAGACAAGTATGGAAGTACCTATTTCTTCTGGGATTCTTTTAGACAGTGTGATGTTGAATGGAAGAAAAGCTAGAAACCCACCAGCACTAAAAGACACTTACATGCATGAACACAGATTTACTACAAAAAGCTTAGAAGTAGGAAATCTGAGGCAGACAGAGTAGAGTCATAACATCTGGTCAGTGAAATGAATAGAATAATGACTCATAAAAGAATTGTGAAAATATAGAAATTGGATCATTTAGCATGATGTCACTTTCACTCTAAGTTTTTTTTTTCTCTCAATTCTCGCACTGCTATTTCTTACATTTGTGTTGTAATGGCTTCCTTTGGGTTTTAAAAACCAAATGAAAGAGTTATAGTTTTTCCTAATCTGCGTTTTATTCTCTCTGTAAATGTTATTTTTACTCATAGTATGTTTTAGATTGTTTCAAATTGCTAATACTATTTTATTGGACTAACATTTTTGCAGAATGAAAAAGTGGGAATTCATTTTTATGCAAATGTGAAGTTATATATATGTATGTATGTGTGTGTGTGTGTGTGTTTTGTTAGTATATTACACACATGTTAACAGGTGAATGCCCTTGCATTCTTAAGATTAAGGCAAACAGCAGCATGGAGGTCCTTGAGGACCAAGGGATGGGGAATTAGATCATTATCACTTCCATCTTTAATAACTGCCCTGGGGAAAATTAATATCCACTTAATAGTCTGTGGCAGGTAATGCTCATCTGTTAGAGTGAGCAGTAAATGTGTTACTTCTATGCAGGGCAGGAAAAGATCTTCACTGCAGTGTGTAATGTTTGAATTTTTAGTAATCTCACCTTTCTGACTCCGGGGACAGATAGTGTGCTTCTTTGCTTTTGTCTGTCTTCTTTTAGCTATACTTCATTTTATGGCTCCCTATTGGCACCTTGTATGTAAGAAATCCATTTTGCTTTAGGTTTCTTATCTGCCTTTTACTTAAAATACAAAGCGTAATTTTACCAGTTTTATTACATATTCAATAAATGAGTCCCCCGCATGTCTTCATAGTCCTCTGAGGATTAGTTAGACTTGTAGCTACAGGTTGAATGTCATGAAGACCTTATGATGTTGTTCAGTTGATGTGTATTGTCTGAAAACGTTCACCTGATTTAGATATCCATGGCTTTGACTATGAAAATAGCTGATATGTCTACTGTTGCCATAGAAACTGGGCTTCTTCTATGGGTGACCCAAATTAAGTAGCCCGTCAGGATGTGTGGGACACACTACTGCATTTTAATGCCTACAAATTAAAAGAAAGAAAGAAAAGACAATAGAGATTGATGTTATTTTTAAAAGTTATAAAAGGGTAGATGGTTTAGAATAACAATTTTTCTAAATTATGAAACCTCTGAACCTTATTTCTGTCTCCTGACAGCTTTAGTTCTTTTACATCACAGCTTTCCAGTCTTTGATTCCATCTTTTTACAACCCTTTTTCACTTTTTTTTCAAAATGCTTTCAATTCTGGTGTGAAACAAACAGAACTTCTGAAGCTGGACTGAGAGATCTAAGCTATTATTTAGAATAATGTGTCATTGATCTTTTGCCTTCTTAGTTCATAGTCATCATTTATGAAAGTGAACAAATTTAATTGACAAAGTATAAATTGATTTTTTTTTTCATGAAAAAAAAAGTTCAATATTCTTCTTAGAACTTTTATTTACCAATTCCAAACATGCGTCATATTTGAACCATCCAAAGATTCTTCTTTGATCATTTCTAGCAGAAATAAAATACAACAAAAATTTTATGACGCAATACAATTCTTTGAACAGGTACTATGCTACACATACAAAAAAAATAGATTAAATATAAAATATGTTTTGGAACACGTTTGTCACCTCAACCGCCTCTAGGGGCTTTAGTATAACAATATAACCTGTTTTTTGTTATGTTTTTTTTTTCCACTTGTGTTATGATTTTCACTCTCACCATTGTTACACATTGTTTTTTTGTTTTTCAGTGCCAAAATGAGCTCTGCTTACTGCTATAAGTAACAAATATTTTTTGTGTCCAGAAATAAAGTTTCTTTCTAGACACGCTACAGTAGCTATGACACACTAGCTTGCCAAACACTCTTGGGTTTGAAACCAGGCCAGGACCTTTCTGCATGATGTTTGCATGTTCTCCCTGTGCATGAGTGGGTTTTTATTCAGAGACTCTGACTCTCTTCAACAGACCCAAAAATCTGCCTGTTTGGTAAATCGGCCCTACGAACGAGTGTGTGCTGTGAGAAAAGAAGTTGCCAGTCTATTAGCTGATGTTAGTTACAGTTTGGCTTTTTTTAAATCAACAGAACAAGTGTAAATTAAAATATATACTGGCAAAAAGTCTTCTTAAATTCATATTAATCAGCCTTTTTGTTTGTTTGTTTGTTTTTAAATACTAACTTATGAGTCTGAATTTCTGCTTGTTTTTACTGATGCCATCATACTTGTGTAATCTTTTTACTTCTTTTCTTGATGTTCGTATTTACTTCATAACAAATGTGGCAAATTTTAACTTTAAGATTTAGAATCTTTAATGTGGCCACAGTTAGGTGTGAAGATACCGTTACTGACACATGACTGTAGTGATAAACAAGTTAAAAGAAATTGTCAGTGTACCTAACCAATTTTACAGTTCAATAAAATCTAATAACATTCCTGGCATACACTACACAACCTTCAACACTCAGCTCAGGATTAGATAATATTAAATACAGTACAGTTCTTAGAAAAACCCACTTTCCTAGAATCATATCCTCTTCTACTCTTAAGAACTCAGGTTGAAGCAGTAGGGAAGATAGTTTTCACTACTCTGGTTAGATCATGCCGCGTGAGCTGCAAATGATCCCAGGGTCAGAAAAACAAAAAGAAGTCAAGAGGCAGGAGGAGGAAAAATAGAGTGGTCAAGGTGAAAAACAACTTACTATCTGACTTATGAGATAGCGCATGTTGGATGGATGTGAAGAACTAAAAAAAAAAACCCAACAGAATCAGTTATTTTGCTCTTGGAAAACATCATATAAAAGCTGTAAAAAATATGTAAATTAAAGTTAAAAATGACAGTGTGTAATCACCATTGCAAAGTTGACAGAATTAGCCAGAAGGTCAGTGTTTATGTAGATAAAACTATTCAATCAACAGTAACAACATTCAGTAACGTTTGATAATGTAGCTCTAACATTTTTGGTTTTTCTTTATTACATTAGCATAAATGTTGTGGCTTGTTACATTTCCAGGAGTAATAGAACATGAATGTGTAACAGCTTGCAGTGACTTATTGTGATTATTTTGGTATATTCTTAACTTCAAATAAGAGATTCTGTGTAATATTACTGACATGGTTGAGTCATAAGTCATCTTTACCACAACATCATTTGGCATTTGGCTGAGTGACACAGGACATCATCATTAAACAAAGTACCTTAAAGCTGTACAAATCTGAAAGGGAAAAAATATATTTTTACAAATACAAGATGGAAATATGGTAAAATATATGCACCAGAATAAATATTTTACTTTACTAGAATCCAGATAATTAAGACTCTTTCTGTACATGTTGTTAGCCAAAGGAATACATAATGGAATAAATAAAACATTAATATATTAAACACATATTTATTTTAATTAATTAATGTGACAACCACTGATCACTAATACCAATCTGTTATAAAAATATTTATTTGGTTTTTAAAGTGCAAGACATCAAAAGAAAACATTTAAATTTCCTTCACAACATTTCACTTATTGTTGCTGAGATATGAATAGTTTGTCCAATCGTAGAACTTTGCTTTAGTTAAGCATAACTTTGATTAATTTGATCGAATTATTTTATGACTTTTCATAATATATAAATCTGGAGTGAAACTTTGACATTTTCCGAGTAATCTTTCCCCTGCAGATCTTCAGTTAAATATGATTAACGTCAAATTTCTAATTTATTTTGAAGGTGACTGCTGCTGAAATTAATCAGTTTTTTAAAAACTAAAAAGCAAACAGACTGAATCTCTTTAAAAAAAAAATCTGAAGCTTAATGTACAAAAATAGAATTTGCTGGTATTCCATAAGAATTCTCAATATTTGAAGGTTTTGTAAACGCATTTGTGTTTAAATCCTGCAGTCTACTAATATGAGCAAGATGGGGCAGAGCCCGAGGGATAATGAAAGCTAAAAGGGGACAAAGAGAAAATCTGCATGCAGGCATGTGATTTAGTCTCACAACATGCTTGTCAGTGTGAGAGAGCAGCTGTCGAAACACACACGGTTGTGTACCAGTTTTTTTTTTTTTTTCCTTCTTATTTTTCTGTCGTGTACCAGTTGAAGGTGACATTAGCCCTTTAGAGCAGCACCAGGTGTTTATGGAAAGAATGTAAGATGGTTTCTTAATCATCCAGAGGCAGATAGAATACAAGTCCTTCTGTAGTCCCTTACTAACACAATGGGAAAACATAATAGCAATCATTAAAGTGCATAATCACATTCAGGTTGGATATCCGTACTGTTATTTTGATGGACAGCAGCAGCAGGTAAAATACTCGTAAACTGTTTGCTCGGGAGTCTGTTTGCTCATCTCTTTGAGCAAAGTGCAGCATCACACTGAGCAGTGACAGCAGGTTCTTTAGGTGGCACGGGTTCTGAGACAACAGAGGTCAGACTGGTTGACAGAGCAAAAAGCTGTGCTTTGTAAAGTGACTGTGATGAAAAATGATGGCCAGTCTCTGGATGGTTCTCATCCTTGAAAATAATTTACATGGTGCACAAACAATATTAACATCGATGGATTCATTGATTGTTTTCTTTCATTATTAATCATGACAGAGTTTACGTGACAGAGTTTCTTGTATATTTTTCGGACCTCTGGCAGGTATTAGCAATTATGTGGTGAATAATTGTCAGCAATTAAATGCTTCACACTGATGCTTGTAAAAGATCCTCAGTGCTCAGTGATGGATACGACAGCAGCGTCGAAAGGGTCACAGCCAATCACGGGCTTGTCTTGAAGAAAAATCTCACATGACACACATATGGTCATACCCCTCTGTTCTCCAGGAGCTTTAGATACATGCGAAATGTTTCTTAAACACAAGCGCTTCTGAAGTAAATGCAGTAAATTACATTTTTATATGTCCAAGTGTACCGCAGTGACATAAGACTGAATTGAATCAAATCAAACTTCTCGGCTCAAAGACAACATAGGATCTCAGCATTACTGGCTGTATATAGAGGAGCTTATTGAATCTGTCAGAGAGACGGATTCAAAATTTTAAAAGGGAATAGGGTTATGTTCCAGAATCTCATCCTGACATCTGAAAAGTACTAGTGAAGATTCAGATGTTTCCAGAAACTGCTGTAAGAATAATGTTTTGTTTACACAACTTCTTTAACATCATTAACCATATCACACTATCTAATCTACTAATGGATAATAAGTATCCATCCGTCCATCCATCCATCCGTCCGTCCATCCATCCATCCATCTCTAGGTCATGCTTAAATCTAGGTAATGGGACTAAACTAAAAACTTCCATAGAATTCATCACTGTATATTTTTGCTATATTTCTACTCTCTAACAGCACAAAGTCTCACACTTTGATGGTTGCGTTTGGAGTTTAACCATCATTGTTGTTGTTTTACTGGCAACATACACTGGAGGGTAAAACTGCCCTTGAATGACAATCTTAACTTTTTTATTATCTGTTAGAAGGTAGTAGGTGCAGCATTCATTTTATTTCAGGTAGTTTTCTTTACTTTGAACATTTCCTTATTCTCCATGGTCCCCTCCACTTTTAACAGTTTTACCATGCAGTGAGGTTCTTTCCTTTGCTCACTAGCATAATGAATCACATGGCATGGCCCTAGTTGGTGAGGTCTTGTCTCCTCTCAGCTGCCCGAGGAGCCATGTCAGATTGATGTACCAGTCACCTAGAGACTCCCTCGCATTGTGATTAGAGCAGCCAACCGTCCACCCCAACTATAGCGGGGCTTCACCATAGGATACACATTTTTTTCCTCACACATCAACAGACACAAATTTAAATAGCAAAGGTGATGCAGCAGTCACACGAGCTTCAGTGTGTTTGTGCTTCCAGCTATGTTTCCTGAAGTTAAGCCTCTCATTAGGCTCGAACCCATTCCCCTTGAACACAGCACGCTTCCAGCCATATTTTTTTAATTAGTTTGTTTAGCCTTCCTTATGACTCAAGGATGAAACTGCCCTGTTCCAGCACTTGGTCATTCATTTTCCTCTAACTCTGCAAGGGGCTGGGATTCTGGCAAGATTTCAAATGAGGTGAATAGGCAAAGGTGAATCAGTTGCACTGATAGGTGCTGTTTAGTTGGATGGAGATCAAAATAGCCTAGATTCCATGAAAACTCATCTTACTGTGGGCACCTCGGTGCTGTTATTGAAAAATATAGTGAAGGAGGGATAGAAAAGAGGGGGCAAAGAAAGAGAGCGATGGTAACATGCATAAAAATAATCCCTGAGGTTTAAATCTGACCCTGGGCCTGCCTCAGGAAGGACTCAGCCTTTTTATCTGTGGTATAAGCTTTATTCAGGCTACACTAGTTTTCACATTCTATAAAAAAAGAAAAGAAAAAAGAAAACTAATATAAAATAAGAAAAAAATGTATCTTTAGTATCCAAAACAAACTACACTGTTTTTTTTTATTAAGTTAGCAGCTAAAAACACTGAAATTATGCCTATCACAGAAAATTATATTTTTGGTTCAATGCTTTTGTTTACATTTCCTGTTTTTCACCAGAGCCTATTGTGTTCAGTCATTGTGTCTGATATGTTGAGGACATTTTTGTAGCCAAGTTTAGTTTAGGATTTGATTAAACCTATAATAAACCTGTTTATCCTTTGATACCGTTTGCTGTCAGCTAACAACACAGCTAGCACCTATGATAACATCTATGTGTTTAATTTACAGCGTCACATATTTGCTTTGTGTTTTCAAAGTTAGTCCACCTGAGGTTATGTCACAGGACCAAGTACACCCTTTATGTCTGACCAAGCCAAACCATTATGAAATATAATGATTACTCTACTGCAGAACTAAAAGGAAAGTAGTCTCATACACACCATTAAGGGAGCAGTGGCTAAATACACAAAATTAACTGAATAGCTTGATGGTTAAAATGGAAAACACTATTAAAAACTATTTAATTCATTCAAGTGCCCCACAATATTATAAATATGTTTTTGATGTCATGACATTTAAATGATAATAATATAAAGCATGGAGGCCTTTTAACAGTAGACCTTTTAGTAGCTTATTAGTTGCATTTTATATTTATTTAATTTTAGTTTGAGAAAGGGATTTGCAAAGTGTTACATCACAACATATTGTTGAAATAATTAAAACTTGAATTTAAATCACCAATATTATTAAAAAAAATAATTTTCATTCATCTCTTTCTTTGTAGCTGTCTCATTTCAAGACAAGTAGTCTTTCTAGATTTACCAGTAGAATTATTTTTTTGTTACATAGTTCAGACAATTTTAACCCCAAAAACAATGATAAAGGCCACAATACATGGCATCTATAATTTTAAAACTCAATTACTTAATAAAATGTTAAACTTATTTCTTACCAAGGAGGACAACTAGAAATTATTTATTTAGTAATACCTTACTTGTGATTTCAAATCAGGAATATTTTGGTGCTTTTGACTGACAGGAAGGGACAAACCAGCCAAGAGGGTGCCCTGGGTAAGGAGGTGTGTCTACTTCCTCCTCCTGTCAGCAACACGCTGAGATGGCACTTTCCCCCTGCAGACTCGAGGATTGAAGGGATACAAAGTGCAAATCAGCTCCCTATCTCAGCTGGCAAGGGTTCATCTACGTGTCCGTCAAACCAGTCTACAAGCAATCTGCCTCTATTTATTCATAGTTCCCACTCACTCTTCATTCACTGCAGCCATTTTGTTTCACAAGGTCGTGCCACAATACACACACACACACACACAATGAGAAGGATATATATATTTCTTCAGCTCCAGTATAGGATTGCACATCAGCAGCAGTTTCGGAAATTATGGAATGTGCTAAAGAAGGGACGAAGACTGATGATATGATATGAAACTGAGAAATAAATAGAATCTTCCTGAGTCTTGCTGTTGTTGAAATGCTCTCTTTGGAGAAATAAAACAAACACCATACCAATTTTAAAGCATTGTTTATGGACTGCTATCAAATTTATACATTAAATTTATATGGGCGCATGACCAGATGCAGAGCTCTGGAGAAGCCGTCGTCTCCGTGAAGCAGAACAAGGTTTGTAAAACTGAACAGACTGCATATAACTATACTTGTAAGTAAATTAGATTTTTATGCAGAGGGATAATCCTTTATTTTTGTTTTTTAGTTTTCAGTAGACTTGCCTCAAAAAATTGTTAGGGTTTATATAGTTTCTTGGCACATTTATCATATAAACACAATGACTGTATTTCAGTCTGACAGAGTGTCACAACGTGTGATGTACTAGTATTAGATAGCCACTGGTTGCAAGGCATGGCACATTGTTTTACAGTTCAATTTCACCCCGTCAGCAACCTTTTAATATCACAGCTGTTTGTTTTAGCCAAGAGAGGGATATTTGGCCTTGTGTGACATGGGGGCATATTTTCTCAGCCTATCATCTAGAAATCCCTTACTCTGTCTGACTATGTCAGCACCCATTTAGGTATGAGATGCTCCCTAAAGTACGGCACTTGACCAGTTGAGATTCTACCTTTTGTGGTCCACTGGTTGCCTCTTATTTCTCACACACTCAGCTCAGCTCAGACTGAAAGGTGGCAAGGACAACTTTAAACTTAAGCTTAAAAATGTTGAAAAAAGACAGTAATGCTAGAGAAAATTGTTCACAATGGACAAACGGACACATCCATTACATTTAATCGACCCCTCACATCATGCTTAAATTTGACCATTTTCCCCAAAAAGTTTTATGTTACTCCATCATATACAATATTTCCTCTTCTCATTTAGTCTGTTTACCATTGAGCTAGTGGCCGAGCCGCTGTAAGTCATGAAGTTCTTGACGTGTTGTCTGGAAGTACAAATGCTTTGCTGGGGCATCCACAACCTTGTATGAATAAATTCTCTGACAACAACATTAGTCTACACTGTAATTGGCTAGCACTGTCATGACAGCCCATGTTTTATGTGCAGGCACACAATGTGAAGATTGATTCGCTTCAACAGCTCATTCAGTGGGGTAATCTAATGACATGGCTCTGTAAAGAAACACAGGAGGATGCTCAAAGACACGCAACTACCTCCTAACACCACAACCACACCCTGTGGACTCTAATCAGTACCAACCTTAGGTCTTGAAAAGAATGAAAATAAACCTGGTCTAATGGATCAAGTTGTCTTTTAAATCATGCGTATAACTGGTTCTATGCGCATTAATTACTTTGGAAAGTCATTACAAGATGAATTATGGAAAGAATGCAAGCTTGTTAATATTCTGCTGGGAAACCTTGGATCTTTACATTCATGCAGATGTTACTTGGCAGAGGGGTTGTTAGAATTTTGAGACATTGGAGGTTTAGCCCAGCCAAGAAAATATTTTCTCACAGCTTCTGCTTCCATTATAGAATAACAAGTTGAGTCACCTCTGTACATCTCAATGTTATCCCTATCTACTCCTTACCTCATGCTCCTTTGGTTGCCTGGCTATTACACCTTTCTTTATTTCATTGCTGTCATGTAGCTATCCACCTATCTGTCTTGACAATGAAACAAACACATTAGACATTAATCATTTGTTTTCTTGATTTTAAACAACAGCCATCTCTGCTGTAAACATTTTCTACCTGGTTTTCGCAGTATCTTTCTTGAGAAAAACAACTTGCTTAAAAAATCTTTTTTTTAGCTTCTCTGTTGATCCTCAAGTTATTTAAAAGCTGCAAAGAAAGACTGCAGGGAAGTTTGCCAATAAAAATGATCAATTATTTTATTTTTCTATTTAGTTTAAATTCTGTAGTTCAGGACTGGTATTTATATTCACCATCATGGCCCATCTAGATGCTGAATAGAAGCGTAAACAATGATTACTTGCCCAAAGCAAAGCAACACTGACCAATTAAACCTAATGATAGAAAAACCCATAGGTATTTGCGCAATGATTATCTTGTAGTTCAAAAACTAAAACACTGTGAATCCTTTCATCAGTGAATGTAGTGTATAGATACCACATGCTGTGAGCACCAAACCCAAAATATCATACTTATATTAAAAACATTTGAGAGATAAGTAAATAGACTGCTATCTGTACTAACCTGGGCAAATATGTGTTTTATCTGAATCGGTTTATCGGTTCCTGACTCAACTAATGGCTAGTTGTTTATCTCATAAAGTCTATCCATCGCTTCACTGGCTTCCCCCATTGGGTTTTTTTCTTTTCACAAAACATCTATGGCTGAAGCCCCAGAACTCCAGGTCTAATGACACCTATGTTACTTGGGCAGCTCATTTTACAAATACATTAACTATATTCATTGCAAGAAAGTGACATTTTAGGTTTTGGCTTTAAAAATGGAGGGCATGTATCTGAGGGAGAAATTATATAACATTCATCAACCTTGTATCTTACTTTGTGGTGTTCGTGTTGTTGAAAAGCATTAGGGTCCTTCTCTGTAATCCAGCAGCTGAACTGACCAAGTCCCGCCTCATATCTCCACTAATGTATTGCAGAAATGCATGTCCACAAGCCCAGCTCAAAGAAAGCAAGAACATTACATTTATAGTGAGGGACTATTTGTGAATATTTCACAAGTGCTGACATGCACTTTAAATTATCTGCGCTTTTATGAGAAGCTTCTCTTGTTTCAGTATTCATTTGAGAGCTTCTCTTGGTGGTGTATCTTTGCACATTGTTCAGGTGAACCTGTAAATTTTGATTGGAGAAGAGTAGGTTTCAGTCCGTTTGCAGCTCAGTGGGGCATGTCTGTGGACCTTTCTAAAATCTCCTCTTAAGATGGCTGAAATACATTACAGAGGATCTCCTTTTGTAGTGGAATGAATCAAGATAATGGGGAACTGCAGATCCAGGCTGTCAACTCCAGGGCCATATTTATGGCTTGTGAGCTATTAAGCGTTGGTTTGGTTTTAGCCTTGCTTAACAGACTGCTATCCTAGGGTCATGAGAGAAGGGCAGTCATCAATTCCAGAAAAATAATTTGCAAAAAGACAACATGAAAATAATTTTCACAAATTACTTGCTATCCCTAGCTTTGTGTCTCTTAGCTCTTTAAATTTAGTAAAGCTGCTTGACTGATTTGATCCTGGTAAACACTGTAGTAAATGAAGGCATGCATCAGTGTGGATTGCCTTTGGAACATGGCAAAGCTGATAGCTGCTGGTGAGGGTCATTTGGTTATGAAGTCATGCCCTTTATCATTTCTGAGTGCCAACACATCATGCCCCTCAGTGATTACTGCCTCAGCAGTTTGCCTGAGGTTCCTGGAGGAGACAGTTGGGGAAAACCTCTCTATCACTGTCAGTAAATCACTATAGCTCAATTTGTTTTAGTGGTTGTAGTTGTTGTTGTTGTTGTAATATGTAATGCTTAATTGTCAAGTTCTGTATTTTTTTTTGAAAATTAAGTTTTCTTTTAGAAAAAATAAAATGTGGGATGGATGGATGGATGGATGGATGGATGGATGGAAGGAAGGAAGGAAGGAAGGAAGGAAGGAAGGAAGGAAGGAAGGAAGGAAGGAAGGAAGGACGGACGGACGGACGGACGGACGTGCGTTCGGTTGGGCGGCAAAAATGCATTTCAGCAATTTGTAACCACTACTGCACAAAACCTCGGGATTAAAAACACACTAGATTTACCATTCAGAGAGATGCTGTTAGGCAGCCTCCCTAGGTTAATACCCCATGGTGCTTTGTGTGCATGGCACTGGTAAGGCTGAGTGAACATTAAGCACAATGATGCCTAATGAAAATGAAGCAGGACATGAGGAAACAGATTATGATTAAACAACACAAACGTTTGGTACTCTGAATAATCTCCAAAACCTGTGGTCACAAATACCTGACCAAGGTGACCTAATTTCTTCTTCAAGGGTAATAATGACAGAGAGTTGTTGGACTGTGAGACATCTGAGAGTGGTGGGTGTTAGCTGGCAGGAAACCTCCAGCAGTAGAGCTTTCTGCTTGATCCCTGTGGCTCAGCTCCATCTGGCTGTATAAAGACCATGTTAGTGGGCAACTGTCACTGCCTCATAGCAACTTGACACTGGCTCATGTATGATAGCAGAGCATGCTTTATCCTTCCATGAATCAGCTATCTTATTAAACACACCGAGGGCTAGCATAACCACGGATGTTTGCCAGGGAGGATTTTAGCTGTTTAGCTTGACATATTCCACAAAAGCCAAAACAGGATGCGCAACTGAGTCACCATGTTGTAACTCAGTCAATGTATGAAGATACAATTCTACTTTTCTGAGTTTTCAGTTTTTTAATAATGTTATGTATGTAATTACCTTTCTAGGTTTAAAACGCTACAGGTTTGTTGCGTGGTCAAAAGCTTTCTTGAAATAGTTTTTTTTTCTTACCAGCTTTTTTTTTTTTCAACCTTTTTACTATATTCTTAACTTGCAAATTAGTTTGGTCTAATATGGATATGAACCCTATTTTTCACCTGGCTTTTGTGTGCATATTAGGAGACCATATATTATCACACCTTAATTCTCTAACAAAACCTTTCAAGCCACTTTCCGTGTCGGAGGTATGCAACCTCCGGCATCCGTTCTGCTACAAACGGCGAGTTACCACACTGATAGCCTTAATGAGCAGTGCAGTGTGCTCCCAGCCATTTCATAATGAAATTTGCTCAAGGCGGAACAGACCGGAGAGGCTTGGCAGAACATTTGGACATATGGAGGAAACAGCCGTGTTTTCCATGGCAGGTGGCTGGATGCTCAGGTAAAAGGCTAAGTCACCTAAAGTTATGCCCCTGATGAATAATGCTGGAGAAGAGAATCGTTATAAGTACTGTTGTTTGTGCCAGAAAGCTGACTTGTTCTTTTTTACATTTGATCATTTATATGATAAATTAAATTTATAATACATCAGTACAGGTTGAATTAGAGCAAAGAATACATGTACTGCTCACAATGATGTATACAGACCACAGTGACTGTTTTATGTGGAGCATGGGAGTAACCAATTTAGATTAAAAAGCGGGACCAACATTATTAAGAGTGTTCTGTCCCCTGTCTCTCTTTGTCTTATATGTATTTCTTAAAGAAGCATAAAGCAGGACATGCAAGCTGGGGAGCCTGTTAGGTCTGTTTCATCAGTCTCTGGAGCACACTTCAGAGGAAGCCTAAAAAAAAAGAAAGAAAAAAAGAAACACTATGCTTTTAATTAATTTGTAAATTTCCAGACTTTTATTGTACAGTGATGTAGGAACGAAACCCACGAGAGGTTGTCAGGGAGGCATGGGATCACACACACAAATAGGATATTTTTTTGTGCATGTTGCAGACAGTTCTTTTTTGATTACTGTAGGTATGTCCGTTTTTGTGTATGCATTCAAAGTGGCAGAAGAAATAACATGCAATTAGGCTTTGTGTGCACAGTCATTTCCCTTTTAAAGTGCTGAAACAAGAAAATCCCATTAAGTCCTTCATCTCTGTGTACGTGCAAAGCAGACAAGCTTAGAAGGCACACATGTGAAAGCAAAGCAAATCTAAAATATTCAAGTTATGCAAATTATTTGCCCTGATTATAACTCATACAACAAACCTCCTTCTTCTTCTTTAAACAAAGTTTAAAGAACTTCTGGAACTTTCTTCTGCGTTTTTGTCAAAGATGAAGGGCACTTGGGCGCATCATGAGTAGAAAAATTAGTCTCTCGTTGTTATAACAGGTAGTGTAGCTGAGCATGCAAGCAAATACCAGTCTTTTTTTGTTGTTTATGCTTTTTGAAGTCTGGACATTTACCTCAGGGTATTATTGTAGCCTTGTAATGATTTAAAAGTGTTGGCAATGTTTGACCAATTCATAATAATTAATAGATTAGAAATATTAAAAAGAAGCAAATTAATGTAGGCAATAAGGTTAATGGATGAACAATGGGAAAAATTGGTGAAAACCTTTAGAGCTTTCATTTTGTCTAAACATAGAGGCGTTTCTTCTTTCTGTAGGAGTTCTTTTAGCTCTACTCACAAACACTGACCAAGAAAAAGGTATTGGTAAGTCACTTGACTTAATCAGGTTGCAGATACATAGAACAAAAACAGTAAGAAACAAGGTGACGATTTTACAAGTTCGGTTACGAGAAAAATCATTGAAAAGGAAAAATATACAGATAAAACAACAAACATCCACCTTTTCTATCCCCCGGGGATACAACAAATATGTGTTGAATGAGTTGTCCAAATGTATAGGAACCTCGAATGATCAATTCATTTAAATGAGAGGATTGCTAACACTTTGTAACACTGATCAAATCCATTTAATGCCTATATCATGTCAAAGCACTTGCAGCTGGCTATAGAACGTAAAATAGAATGACTCTGCAGATCTATTTGTCACCACTTCTAAAGTGTAAGGGGCAAAATGCAGTATCATCTTTTTCCCATCCCTCTTTTTCGGCTGTTTTCACTCCTGTTAGGAGCAGATCTTTATCAAGCTGTGGTAGCTTTGACTCCTGTCACTGTTACCGGCTACATTCTCCTTCATCATTCAGGCCTGTTGACAGCAGAGTGGCAGCTGGACAACCCATTATGAAATGACCTTGGTTGAGTGTCAATGGGGTGGTAGCACTGCTGAAACAGTAACACCCAAAAGTGAGTAATTTTCCCTCCATAGGTCAGCAACTTTGCTGGTGTACAATCTTCCTCTGCAGATGAGGAAGGGAGGGAGTACCGCTATTAATGATCACTGAAGTGATAAAAAGGAGAAAGATAGTGAGCGGTTGCAGTATGAGACAGCTCTCATTGAAATGAAAATCTTTGGAAGGATTTCTGCATCGATGTACGTAATTACAGCAATGGATCGCTTGGATTTAACAACGTTTAAAAGGGAAAATTACATGAATAACAATAAAATCACATTTTATTTTGGATTGCCTTTGCATATCTGTGAAATTAATCAATGCATAATTGTTTTTATTCATTTTACAAGTATGGGGTTCAGTAAAGCCTCTGGTGTACTGTTTGTTTTCACTTTTGAGTTGTTGAGAGGAGAGACTGTGATCCTGTGATGAGAAGGGTAAAAACATTTCACCCTGGTATTTATTTCTTAATATAAATTGTGCTAAATTTATAAGCCTTGTGATAATACAAACACTTCTCATCTGAAACAAAGTTTGATGCTTTTATCCATGTTACAGCTTCACCGTTCACAGTTTTTGGCTCTATACAAACATCTTTTTTTTAAAGAAACGTACCATAGCTGGAGGTGGAACACCTATGATAAAGAGGACTGTACTCTTTTCTCTGAACAGGAAGTATAGAGGATGTGTTTTTGTTGAAGGTGTGCATTAGATCCAGGGGACAATCTTCACTGAATGTCCTCAGTGTATAGTAACATAGAAAAGCTATTTCACAGTTGTTAGCCAGCACCAGAAAAGGAAGTAAAACATTTAATTCATCTTAATGATTTAAATGACAGAAACAAAGAGAGGAGAGAAACAGCTGAAAGTGCTTTGGGTCATGAAATGGCACCTTTTATTCAACAAGAACAAAAACTACTCATTAGTGGTGGCGACATTGCCCAGCAGCTCAGCAAGGTAATGTTGGAGTTTTGTCAAGGTTCACTGTCTTGCAGCAATTTGTTCACTGAAGCACGTGTTCAAACAGGGAACGGTTCTGCTCATTGTGCTGTGCTGTGTTTTTCAACCGCAGGGAGAATCATCACACAGACTAGATGCAAATCACTGCTTGGTGACCAAAACTGGAAAAAAAAAGGTCTCAAAACCGACAACTACTTTAACAAAACTAACTTTATAGGCACGTTTCTCAACTGCAGTCTTCTTTTTCTTTTTACCTTCTCTTGTTCAAGTGAGATGGAGAGGAGGTGATGCACTGACAAGATTTGATTTCTGTTCAAGATATATTTATTTCAAGTTCACCTCACTGCACCTGAAATGCTTGTTTGTGACAGACAGGCCACTTTGCCAGTGTCAGACGATGGAAGGCATGAATGAACAATCTGATCTCAGGGTGTTGACTTCACTAGCAAAAAAAATAAAAGTATATACTTTTTTCCACGGCAATGGTGCCTCCAAAGAAATATGTGAAATTAAATATTTTTTTATTTTTATCTCAATTTTTATCTAACATGCTAATAATTTACCAGATTAGAAAATGATTTAACAGTCTTGTTGAAATACGTGGTTGTTCCTTTGAAATTATTTTATTTCATTGCAGTTAATTATGTTAATTGTTTTTACAAGGTAGGGATGAGTAATATCTGTTGTGTTTTAATGCTCTCATCTTTGAAGATGTAAAAGTTAAATTAGAAACCCAGATAATGAATTTCCAAAATAAAGTTCTTAAATATTTCTATAGTTCCTGAAATCTAATGACACTCAATTTATTGTTGCTGTAGGTTCAGTTAATATATGATATGGCATTAAACCTTTTTTCAAAAAGAATATTTTTGCCACTTTGACATTTGTTTCTGTATATAAGTTAGAAATAAATATTATTGTATCCACGGCACACAGTTTCTTGAATGGTTTGGAGAAACAGAGTTTACGCCTGCTGAAGCAAATGAGCTAACTGCTAACTGCTTAGTCCCATCTTCTAAATGTTATAACTCGGAATAGTTTCTGTTTGTAAACATTTACTCTTTTGTCAATTTTGCAATAGATTAAATTATATGATTATTTACAAGAATAAAAAATCACCAGTGGTAGTAGCACTTTGTATTCAAGGATCACATCGATCAAATATTTCCTAATATTTCTACTGAAATAACCATGTGATGTGAAGTTGACAGCAATGTAATGTTTTAATCAGTGAAAATTTGCATATGTTATGAACCCTAATTGTAAACATTTGCGATACATTACATTTTGCACAACATTGTTTTACATGTAACATGATTTTGGGGAAATTTCTGCAACACTGCACTTCCTAAGGCACTAGAAGTGCTACATTTTGTTACTTTGAGTTAGATGTATACTTGTAAATGCCAATAAAATTCTGTGTAAATACAGGGAAAATGCAAAATTGACAGCAGTGTAAATGTTTGTACATCATTTTTTTTTATGAAAAGTTGCAGATTAGAACAATTTTAAAATTATATCAATCCACTTTTGTTTGGACCAGCAGTTTTCTCATTAGTCTGACATGAGCTCTATTTCTCTGAACTGAACCCACTCATGAAGATGTCTTGGTATTAAGTGTTTTATGCAAAAACACACTTTATAATGAATAAAATCTTTAACCACTTTGCTTTTGTATGCCCACCTTTTTCATTCATGATAAATTACCAAATGGCATACATCACTCAGTAATAGATTTATAGCTTTAACTAGTAAACTAGTCATATAATTTTATAAACTTGAATATTATTCATGTTAAATTTACAAAATATTAGCATTTTAGCATAAGGATTTTTATTGTGTTAAAAAAACAGATGAATGAACTGAAATAAAAAAATTAAAATGAACAAATGGTTAATATTAATATGTTAGTTTTTTTATTACTCATGTGACACATGGGTTATTCATAGATAATATGAAGCATTGTAGCTCAGTACTTAAGTAGGTGTGTATATATTGTCTAAGCAATGGAGGATGAGCTCTGAGGATGATGATAATAACACGTCTTTGCTGATGTGCCAGCACGTCTGCCCACTATCAAGGATTCACAGTGTGTCAGGCAGAGAGTTGATCTCAGTGGTTAGAGCTGGAAAGACAAGAGCAGCTCTGTACCGAAATCATCCTGAGAGACACTGTAGTAGTGTAATTAGCACATGAATTATTTCTGTGCAATGACATGTTTCTCTGCCTCTTGACTTTGCTCTTGTGTGAAGAATGTCCCCATGTATATGGCCCCAATTTAGATATCTGCCAAATGCCAGTCCTTAACAGTCAGAGTCTTCTTCTCCTGCTCCTGTAATCAAAAGTGGACACAGTAACCTCAGCTGATTTCTCACAGCGTGCACTTTTTTTGTTCTGTGCTGGCAACCTTGACAAAGTTAGATTTCAGCTGAGAAGCTTGTTAAGATGCACACAGCAAAGCATTATTGCCAGCATGTCTTGTTCAGACTGAAACCTGCTATCAGATTTTACTACACAGCTGTGCCTGCAGTTCATTCATCTTGCCAGTGAACAATCACACTGATATGAAAGAGTACTTAAGGAAAAAAAAATCTCTGTAGTCACATCGCCTTGCAGTACATAGATATGTGTAGTTAAATGAAGTGCCAGAGACATTAATATCAGGATGTTTTTTCTATGACTAAACTGATCCATCACATCTTACAGACTTGGATTATTGTCCTCAGGATTTAAGCTGCAGAAATGAAGAAGGCTTGGCAGATTATTATCCAGCACATTGCACTTGTTTTGTAGCCTGTGTTGCTGGTATGATTTTGTAATGGGACATAAGCAAATGAGAGCCTTGCATCTGAAAGCATGCTGTTTCATATGTGTGCTCATGCAGTGTTTGTTTGCCTGAGTGTATGGGTGTTCCACTTTGTATTACGCTGGCTGTGTTGGTATATCTTGTTTTTATTATTCTATTTCTGGCTCCAGCCAGTTCTTCAGAAAATTCACTTTGTGATTTTTTTTTTGAAGAGCTGAGGAGTCCTAGACAGTTTTACCTTTCCCTTGCTTTGCACAATGGGCAGAAAAAGAGACTCCTGTGCATTGTTGACAACTTTATATCTCGCCAACACCATAAACTCCTCTAGATGTTGCTTTTGGGG
Source organism: Pachypanchax playfairii (assembly GCA_006937955.1). Lineage (NCBI taxonomy): Eukaryota > Metazoa > Chordata > Actinopteri > Cyprinodontiformes > Aplocheilidae > Pachypanchax > Pachypanchax playfairii. The sequence goes on from SSNP01000084.1 coordinate 1,326,465, forward strand.
AAGTTATTTGTTAGACCTATTGCACAGAAATGTTCTTGTTGGTGGGGGGGAATGCACTAAGAAGATCTAGTTTTATTGCCCCCCTGCCAAATAAAAGTCTCTACCCATTTTTTTTACCTCACATATATTTTCAAACCTGTAGATCTCATTTCTCTTTAAACAAAAAGTATTTTCAAACATTTCTTTCAAGCCCTCTTGAAGCTCTCAGAGGCTTTTTCTAGCTGCGTTTCTATAGCATATATATTGCCATATTTTTACAACGTGATTCAAAGGAACATGGTCAGTTTTATATTGTGTTTGCAAATATCCTAAAGGCATCATCAAAGAGCAAACAGGATGTTATTGCTGAGTGGTCAGTTTAAAGATAATTGCATCATCTCTGCCCTGCTCTGCCTGATTTTCTTTTGCAAGGCAAAATTTCTGATGTGGGAGTTTGCAGAAGTCAGTGTTGTTATTAGATATGAATCCAGTTTGTGTGCCAAAGGGACACAGTACAAGATCTTTCTGGAGGGAAAGTGTGTGTGTGTTGGTATAATTTCCATTGTCTATTGTATATTTGTTTTTCATGCCTGTGTGAATGTGTGCACAGGTGCATGCATCATCAAAGTTGCAAAGCCAGGCTGTGGATTAGGTGGCTTTGTGGGAGTTGATTCCAGAGGAGAGCTGCCTGAGCAGCTGACTGAGAATCAGCCAACAAAAGAGAGATCACGTGTTTGATCTGGCTGATAAACTGGAAAATGGTGATATTTTACAAACTCTTTAATGTCATAAGCTGAAATAATAATATTAAAAAACTAATCAGAAGATTTATTAGATTTTTACAAGTTTTGTAACTAATATATACATTGAAATAATACTGGCAGAAAATGTAACAATGTCTTATTTTGATTGTGGTTGAATATCCAATTGTCCTTTAGAAATCTAATTAAAAAAAATTTTACATAGTTTCATTATTTATACATTTTTTAAAAAAGTGCAAACTTTAAATTAATCTTCAAATTTAAAAATGTTTGATACAGTACAAATTGATTTTTTTCCCCCTTAATGCTAAATTGAGTGTTTTAAGTTTGAGTTCGGAGGAGTTGGCAACCAAAACTGGAATAAATTTAGGTCAGATAAATAAAACAGAGACAAAATTAAGATCCTTTGTTACTGAACTGCAACAAGAAAAATTTTACCATGACAGTATTTTAGCCACGTGCCCCTCATGAGTAGAACAAGTTACATTTACAAGTCCTTTGTCAGTCAGTCAGTATTTACCTGCTTGGCCCTGTTCAGGGTTGCAGTGATCTGATGTCTATCTTCAGCGGTTTTTGGATGAGAGACAGATTACACCCCAGACAGGTCACTAGGTCCACATAGAGGTAGACAATCATTAACAAACACACACCAATTCAGAGTTCCAAATTAACCTATGATGCATATTATTGGCTTTGGGAGAAAACTGGTGACTTAAGAGAAAATCCACGCATGCACAGAGAAAACGACCGGCTTTTGAATCAAGGGTTAGGGACCTTCTTACTGCAATGTGCTACCAAACTGTGCCACCATGCAAAGAATTTCTAGATCTTTTGTAACATTGTATCTCCATCTAAAAGTGAACAGTTGCAGCCCGGTGAGGTAAGGAAAGACATCAGCTAACACCTGAATTCCAAATGTTAGCTGCAAAGCTGAGAATCTCTGAAAAATATCTCTCATGCGTAGTCTCAAACTTTTTTTATACAGCTTCTGTAGTATTGTTTTACTTATCAAATGTTGAGAGAGAGTAGAGCTTATTTTTTACTCCAGCAGTTTCAAAAAGTCAATTCAATCACCCACAGCCATTCTTTTTACCCAAAATTGACTTCTGGTTTGTAGCTTACACATTCAACAATTGACGGGAAATATATAACACCGTTTTTTTTTTCCTTTGAGTGACTCAGAAACAAAATTCAGCTTTGTGCTTCTACAGAGTCTGTTCCCAAGTTAGCTGAGAGAAATCATTGTGTTCAGCCTAGTGTTCAAACCTCAGGTGTCTTATCAAATTTGTAGAGTTGAATTCTGTCACTACTGCATGGAGAAAAGCTGAAACTGCAGACATCACACATGACTGTCTTTGAAATATTTCAGAGAACAGACATGTGGCCTTGATTCTCCCACAGTTTCTTAGTGCTGCTGCTGTGTTGCAGCTGACAATAATAAAGATCCTGAGTTGACCAGTTTGATTGTGAGATCTAACCAGGAGGTCCTGATCACTTGCATATACACATAAATACACATTCAACTTGAATGACTATCAGATAATATAATTTGATGCACAGATGTTCAAATTTTGGGGGGATTATTTTTAGCAGTAGTTATAAAGCCAATTAAGAGGAGATGTAATATGGACAATGAGTTTCCGCGGACTGACTCCGAGCACAGCAAGACAACCTTCATATTGCAAATCGAAATGACACAGCACACCGCAGCAAGGTGTCTGACAGTATTTTGCATGTGTAAACTCACACACATGCTGACTCTGTCACTTAAATGCCTGGGTATATTTCACTGAGCTAATTGGGACTTTTCTTCAATTTCTTCTGCTCCGTCAACACAATCACCAAGAAAGGCAATCGACACTGAACAAAATTAATTTTCACGGCTCATATAACTCAACTAACTCAGGGCAAACATCTGTCAAGTGAAACTGTATATAACTTCAGCATTTTGAGGATGTCTTTTGTTAAATTCGTTTGAACTGATTAGAGATTAATCTTTCAATGTGTCTTTTTGAACTGAGTGAATAAAAAGCAGTTCTCAGAGATGGAATTGCTTTAGAAACTCGTTGCAGCGTATCTCTGTAACTTCCCATTACTTGACTGGCTGCCAATCAAACTAGAAAACAGCAAGTGAATCTGAACACAGTAAAATATAATGTCATTTACAGAACCTTGGAATAGATTTGGCTTTAAATAGCCTGCTTATGGCATTAAATTTCATATGTGGCATAATTATGGTCTTGTTTTTACCATGGGAAAACAAGCAATGTTTCATTCCAGTTTGTTGTTGCAAACTGAAGATAATTTTGCAAAAGTAGGTGGAAGATGAGTCGAAGTGAAGGCTGTAATTCAATCAAATACATTATTTCAGATGATTGTAAAGGCAGAAGTCAGAGCTGGTGAAATGCACTAATAGTGTCTGTATGAGTGATGTCTCTTACAAACCTGCCGCTGGCTCTTCCATCTACTTCTGTCTCTTTTGACATTGGAACTCTTGATATCCGTCGCGATCTTCTAATGTGTCTTGTGCAAACTTGTTCCAACAAGTCAAATCAATTACACAGTGCTCTATTTCTGTTCTATATTTAACCTTTCTGACTTTTAACAAATTCATTACATACAAAATCAGGTCCCAAATGTCACATATTTGAATAATGGCACCTAGATTCAAAGCCTCCTGTGGTGGTCTTTTCTCAGGTAATTTTCATCACATTGTGCTAGTGCTGTCTCAGAGTGTTGTGTCACAATTTGATGTCGATGGTGAGCATGCTCCTTCCCCGCCTTGGTCCCACACCCGGTTGTGAGCTAATTCGAAAAAGCAGCCATTGAGTACTGGATGCCATATTAGTGTCAGCGCAAATTGACTGATGGGGAGCCTCCTGGTCGCTTTGCCACGCGATAGTGGAGTTGTACACACAGTACATTGTGGTCCAAGTTGCCGCCTCTCATTGCTCTTTAATAAACGAGTGACGTAGTTTAACTCCAATTAATCAAGTTGTAAATATTACATTCAATTATTTTAATGGATGTTTCTGGGTTTTTCATGTCATGAAGTAGTGCATACCTGGCACTCTGTGGGAGCTTTGTGCATTAGTCTTTGACTCTCTGTGACACAAATTTGATTCGAGTGGCGAATAATTGTATTACTTCCATCCATATGGGAGGTTGGTTCGCCACCACAACAACGAATATAATGTGAGTTTAGGGGAGGAGGTTTCTGGCTAAATAACGACTAAATGCTCTTCATTTACAAATATCAACATGAACGGTTTTGAAGCTCACTTGAGTTTACCATATGTTTTATGATTAAGGCACATTAATTAAGATACAAAATATGATTGTGAATGAAGCTGAGAAAATTTGGTGAACAAAAAGGAATTGAACGATGCAGAGAAACAGACTATGACAAGTTTTCTTTCTTTGTTTACCTGCATGTCTATTCATGGCTTCTCCCTTGGAGATACTCTTATTTTCTATTCATGTCTTCTTTCCCTTTTCTGTTCTCTGGAGCTGGCTTTTATCGTTGTTTTCATTCAGTGTCATGACTCGAGGGCATCAAGGTGCCAATAGCTTACTATTTGTGATTTAATGTAAACTGTTGGACAGTCCAAAAAGATAATATAGACACACCAGCATGTCCAGGGAAACAGTGTGACAGCTTGTTTTTTTCTTCTGCAGAGAAATGACACTGAGTGACACATTGACTCAGTGTCTGCTTTGATCCTGTGTCTCAAAAAAGATGAACACATAGATGTGTGCAAATGTTTCTAGTTGTATTCTCATATTCTTCCTTTCAGGGCCCATAAAAAAATCACTAAGTGTACAAAATCTTCTCAATGCTGCTTTCAATAGTCCACTGAGGTGTATAAAGCAGATCAGTACTCCTCTTGTGTTAAGGAGATTTTTCAAACTTGTCAATTTGTACTTTTAGTATGTGAAATAGCCTTTAAGGACTGGAGGGTTTTTTTTAATTTTTTTTAGTACTTTAAGTGTGTAAGTTTAGCAACTAAAACAGAGACTTGGTTTGCTGTCTGGAGCTTTTTTTATTCCGTGTTCTTTTGTGGTGCATGTTGATTCCAGTTACTGTCTAATGCCATTTTAACAAGTAAAATTAGAGGCTTTACACTGTAATGAAAGTTCATTCTTAGGCTGTATTCACACCTGATAGTCCGGTGGACTCGGTTCGATTGGGGACCAAAATTGCAACATTGTTGCTGTTTTGAGTTGGTGCAGTTTGGATTCACACTGCACTCTATGAACTGAACCAAATAACCTTTGGAGCATGTTACACCCCCGCCTGTGGTGGCGCTGTGGAGTTTCTGCACTACTTGTTACTGCACTTCCTAGCGCTGTCGCGGGAGAGTGAAACAAAAACCAACATGGACTAGCAGCAGATTCTGGTGGTTTTGGGATCTGTTGAGATTGGCTAATGTACTAGATCAGTATTCTGCAGCAATGGGCTAAGAATGAGCAGATTACGAGGCAGAGGACTACACGAGGCGGCTGAGATGGCTACACAATATAGTCCGTTTCCTGCTTTTGATGCTGTCCCAGTGCGGTTGCGTTCACACATGCAATCGAACCGCACCAGAGTTCGTTTCAGTCGAACCGAGACCCACGTTTTTAGGCGGACTAGAGTTCGATTGTTTGGTCCGTATCAGAGTTCGGTTGCCCTTTCACACCTCCCCAACCGAACCCGACTTTTTGTGCAAACGAACTAGAGTTCGATTCAAGCGGATTAAACAGGGCTGGTGTGAATGCACCCTCAGGGTCCAGTGTTTCTGTAACTGTGTGGTCTTGTTTTAACCATGGGAAAACAAGAGTTCCTTTTACCACTTCAAAATAAAGTTAAATATGAACAAATTAATATACAAAAATAAATACTTCTTGGACTAAACAACTGAACTTTCATAAGACAAAAGCAAGTGGTTTTGGCTTATAATAAACTAAACTATGGCTATATTAATTTTTTGTAAAAATCACATAAAAACTAAATATCTTATTTTTGGGCCAGTAAATAATATATCGAATCTTAATTTGTCTGTTTGCATGTACCATGGCTGTTGTAGATCACTCCTAGATCTATCTCAGTTTAGAGATAAGGTGATTAGTTCTGACTGGACTGCATGACTAGTTCAAATGAGGTTAAGATACAACAACTCTAATCTAGACAATTTCCAGTCAGTTCATGTGAGCGCTGTTGGGTTAGTTGTTGATGTTGGTGTAAAGATTAATAAAATAGCAACATCACATTTTTGAGATCTGATTTCTTTTATAATTGATGAGTTAATGGCTGGTCACAATGGCGCCAGTTCTGAATTGTTACCACAATCTGGTCAAAGCCAATCTCCACTTCTCCAAACAGCAGTTGTTCAAAGAACTGTCTACCACAGACAAGACATTAATTGTTAATAACATTTACACAGAAACCTACTTTATAATCTTTGAACTGTCACTTTAGGTGCTTCTGTTGACACTGCAGCAAATCTTGCTGCACAATATAATACTAGCTAACTTCTGTGGGAGGCATGCACCCTTAAAGGAGTGAGACTTCTTGGCTTAAACCCCACATGTTGTAAATATCCACCACATATACACGATTTATTCTCCTTTGGTTAAGGGAATTAACAGTGATTTGCAGGCATGGGGTTGTGTGAGGAGAGATGGGAATGACCCCAAACTATTGGCTCTATTTGTTATGTGGTCACTGTGATGTGTGGGTTTCGTGCAGTGGGGAGAGTTCTCTCATTTTCTTTTATAGGGGGGGCTCAGAAACAGAGGGAATGACCAAAGAGTGGTCAGATCCAGTCAGCTTCAATTACGGCCCCTTGTAGTTTTCCCAGAGGTGCACTATAGCTCCTTTAAGGGAAAATCAATGAGGTGACAAATTGTTGTGGACAGCAACCCCTTTTATTTCTTACATTGTTGCATCCATGCCTGGATGCTTCTCTAAGCGTGTTTGTGTGTTTGTTTGTGCGTGTGCAAGTGTCTGCATTTGTTTGGCATTCATACTTAAAAGAACAGCCTCATCTATGATAATTGAATGCTTTGGTCCATTTATGTTTTGGTGGTTTATTTTCTGCTTGTGACTTTAATGGCTTGTCATTTGTATAAACTTGTTTTTAAACGCTCTTTAATGGTTGTTCACATGCATCGCCCGCTGATGCTTATTGCCTCTTTGTGTTATTTATACATCACAGTAGCAGCATGAAGATTTCTTCAAGGTTATTTTTGTCAAGTTCATGTCATATTTGATTAGGTCTGATAGCTGATGAGCACTTATTTGCTTGAGTTTATGAAAAACAAGGGGGTAAATTTGGTAAATTATTCAGTATTTTTAGATGGAGGGAGATTCCAAGCTGCTACTAGGATGACAGATCTCAACAGATTCTGCTGAATTGAATTTATTTAGCTATTAATTTTGTCCACAGTTTTTTAGTTTGATTTAATTCAGAAATGTAAGTACAAAGACAAAAGTTGGACCAGCATCACGTGTTAATAGAGATCATTACAGTTACAGAAGGTGATGAACATAACAGCCTATCTATTGTTCATTTTACCTGGAAAGGCCTTTATTTTTTAAAATGAATTTAAGTGCATAGCTTTATATATGTGGCCCTGTGATGGACTGATGACCTGACCATGGTGTATTCTGTCTCTTGCCATCTCCCCCCTCGTGACCCTGAGTGGGTGTAGAACATGGATGGATAGCTCCAGATTGTGTGTCTAACATTATTTGTTATTATTATTGATTTTGACACAAAGACTGTATAATATTTTATGTAATAAGGTTGTAAATTGCTTTGCATGGCTTTATAAAATATTGTTCAAGACAAATGTGCTTATTTTTGAATGTGTAAGCATTCTGTATTTATTTACTAAATAAGAAAAACTGCTTAGATAAAGCATAGCCTAATTTATTTTCTGTCTTCAGAAATCCAAAATTTTATATAAACAGTGTTTTAGTTGCTTAATGGATTAATTTTGCATAAGCTGCCACAGTGATACACCCTATTAAGAAGAGATGCTTTTACAAAATTCAGCTGAACCGTATGATACCTCTCTAAGACAGTAATCCTGCTTTGTACTACAGGCCCCAGTTCTCCGTCAGTATGTTTATTAGTCCAGCAATTCAAGGCAATCTTTCCCTTTTTTTTTTAGACAGTTTGCCAATAAGCACCCAAGAGGCCATAACAATAATGGAACACATTTCTTTTTCTCTTGTCTCTGCAGGAAAAGAAGAATATGTTGCAACCTTCAAAGGATCTGAGTTCTTCTGCTACGACTTGTCCTTGAACCCAATTCAAAGCAGCAGTGATGAAATCACGTTGTCTTTCAAAACCCTTCAGAGGAATGGACTAATGCTGCACACGGGCAAATCAGCTGATTACGTCAACCTGGCACTGAAAAATGGGGCTGTCTCACTCGTCATTAATTTGGGGTCTGGCGCCTTTGAAGCTCTTGTGGAGCCAGTCAATGGGAAATTTAATGACAATGATTGGCATGATGTCAAAGTAACAAGGAATCTACGTCAGGTAACAGTACAGATGGTGATCAAGAGACTCACTAAATTAATTAAACGAAATGCTCTTCAATCATTATAATCATATAATACATTTTTTCTTACCAAGATATAATTGAATTGCTGAATTGAATCGCAGTGGTTTATGGTGAAGACTAAAACAGAACCACAAAAGAGCAGATACATCAAACATTGAAACAAGCTCTAAAATAGGTTGAGTAAAAAAAAAAACTTTTTTCAGACAAAATAAAATAGACTATACAACTATTATTTAAAGACTGCTGAAAAATGTTTAAAGAAGAAAAAAATACACATCTTAGACTCAGTACAAGGGAACTGACACACTTAACGTGACTTTAAGGAACTGGTTTATTTTATAATTTTTTTTGTAACTTATTCTTATTTTTTTAGAATTAAAATAACCTTTGAAGATGTATAATACCAGTGTTTTGAGAGCATCTTTGTAACTTTATAGCAATATCATTATCTTAAAGAAGCCAGATTACATGTTTTGGATTAAATTCAAATCAAACTTGTATTCATAGTAAAACATTGTTAGACTGAAAGTGAAATTACTGAAATTTTAACATAGCTAAACCTACTGATAGAATCTACAAACTTTAAATTAGTAATTCTTTAATTACCTTTCTCTTTGTTATTATTGTTTAAGCAAAGACAGTGTGAAAGTGGTCTTGTTTTGGGAATAAAAATCCAGTTTGGCAGGTTATATGACCGTATCAAAAAAACATGAGAAATAATAAGAATTATCAGGAGAACCAACTCCAGAGTCTTTCCAGTTGTGTAGCATATGTGCAAATTATCTGACAAAAATAAATTAGCCTAGTGGAAATAAGCCCACACTGGTCAGTGAATGATTGTTATATAACAAATGCACTTTAAGGATTAGTATCCAGCAAGCAAAAAGTTTATGGGGGTAAGCATGCAGTGGTCAGTCTGCTAAGGGCTGCTGTTTCAGTCTGTTGCACTGATGATTGTTTGAACAAACAAAAATATTGTTGTGACACACATCCACCCTTTCACAGTGCCTTATAACTGAAACTGTCTCAATTGTTCCCAAAATTGCAAAATCTTCTGTTTTTAAGCTAAATTTTAAATAGATTACATGAACAAAATGTATTGTTTCATTTAGTAACCCAAAGATGTCTTCTGTTCACCTTATATTCCTGAATCTTTTTGCTATACATTTGGAATATTACCCCATGGGCAAAAATCAGCAGTTTCTTTGAGAAATACCAACAGTCTACATATTACTCAAAGTTTTACTGGTGACCGTGACCCAGCAAATCCAACTTTATCATTTAAAAATCCAATTTGACCTGGCTTCAGTGACCCTGTATCAAGATTCCTCCACCATGTCTATTACAGTCACTAGATAATACTAAATTGTCCTTCTTTTGACAAAGGAATGTCATCTGATTTGCTGCTGGCTTGACTTAAACAAAATGAAAACATGCTGAAGATTAACTTTAGACCTTATATTTGCAGAAGTAAATGTTTGTTGGACCTATCTAGGTAAAATAATGCTTCAAATAAGGCAGACATTTAACTTTTATTAGAATCTTTATTCTAAACCAGTCATCTTTATGTACAATCAAATTATAAATCTAAAGTTTGTACTTCTTTTAGAAGTCACTAGTACAAATAGACTGCTCAGCTTCTGATAACACGATTATGTATTTAATTTCCTATAACATCAGTCTGATTAGTTTAAATTCCCAAACATTTCTTAAAGTACTTTGGAAGAACATCACTAAGATGCAATCTCTAGATTTGTCTCTGCTCATTTGTTGGGAAAAGTTTATCTTCACCTATCCAGTGAATTGGTTTTTGGCATACCTAAGAAATTATCCAGCTTGAACATACTCCGCATTTAGACTGTGAAAGGAAAACCAAGCATACTGAGTGCATGCTGCGGGGGATCAAGATTACCATCCTCCTCATTTCTTGTCAGGTCCTCTTTGCTTTGTCTCATTGCAGTAAAGTGATCCTAAAGTTCATCAGTAAGACCAAATGGGAGGTAACGTATTGTATGAGTGCCAGAAAGTCTGAAACAATGGATTGGCTGAGTGCTTCAAACTTAAAAAAACCAACAATCTAAATATCTAATAAATGATAATATTAAACTAAGCTTTATAATAGTTTGGAAAGTTAGGATGTTTTAAGGAGGGTCAAGTGATGTGCTTTAGGCATTCTTTTTTTACAAACCATTTGGTGTCTGTCAGTCATGTTCAGGTCTTTGGTAAACAGCTTTCTTTTCTGCTACTTAGCTGTCTTGGCACACACAGAAAATGGTGCAAAAATACCATGAATATCTCAGGGAGCCATTGGTTGAGCTCTATTCCTCTAGCAGAGCTTTCCTGCTATTTTCCTTGGTCTGCTTTTTTCTTGTTAAACTTATTTTGCCCTTTATTCTCTATGTTACTAACATGCTCTGAAAACTAACATCATCCATGGAATGTACCATTATACTAACAAGTATGGTTTTTGTTGTTTAACAGTGTACTAACAGTATTGACCATCATATATTATTTGAGTAACAATCGTTATTCTGTTCACAGTTTTTAATTTCCTTTCTCCCCCCTTTTCCACAAAGCACTCAGGCATTGGACACGCTATGGTAAACAAACTACATTGTTCGGTAGATATCATTCTAATTGTTTCTTAGTTTGGGTTTGCCGTGTGTTTCTTTTCTTTCTTTTTTTACTGTAGACGTCATTTACAAAATAAGGGAAACTGCGGTTGGTACTCTTCTGCTTACTTTTTGAATCTTTTTTTAAATTTATTTATTGGTTCATTCATCGATTTCACCCCCCTTATTTCATGTGTTTTCTGTCCAATTCTGTTTGATCCACTTTTTTAGGAGCATCATTTCGAGCCATTTGCATCAAGCTGTGGTTAATAAGGAGGACGTTCTCCTGTCTGGCTGGTCTGATGCTCTTTGGCTCAGCCAGTTGTTTCCCCCTTCACTTTGCATGGCATGCTCGTTGCCGTACATGTTGCAAATGTCAAACCTTCCATTTGCCAACATGAATGTGACAATTGAGCTGTGTTTGTCATTTTTTTGTGCTTTCTTTTTTTTCTTTACGTGCTTTTGAAGTGTCCATGAACTTTTACAAGAGCGTTTGCATGTATCTGACAATGTGGCCAGCATAAAAAATAATCAGAGTCCCTATCAAGAATTTTGGGGAAAAACTAACAAAACAACTTCTTTTTGAGTGCTTTTGAACAAAAAGAAAAGACAAATACATGCATGCTTTTTTCTTTAAATACCCCAAGTCACTGTCCTATACTAAAAGGTGATTGTGCTTCCTATAGCATGTGCTCCCTTCTCTAACCTAGTAGCACGTTATAATTTATTTTGTAAAACTACTAAATATACTAATATGAGTTAATAGGTAAACTAACTTAGACAGCACTTTACTAACACCATTTTTGTGTCTGCTAAATTACTTTTAAGTTGCAGCGGAGGCAATACTAACACTATACTATGGCATTTTACTAACTCTCTAACTAGAATAGCTTTCTATTGAAGGCTTCTTCTCTTCCTACTAATCAAACTGGTCAAAATAATGAAAACAATAATAACAAGAAAAAAGACTCTAAGAACAGACATGAAAATGGGTTTGGGAGTTTATAAACTTATGGAAGGCTGTCCTATCTGAAAGAAGGAAAGGGAATAACATCATAGTATATAGGCTGTCTCAGTATAGCATGTCCTTTCCCTGTGCTTTGTTGTCTAGGTAACAATATCCGTGGATGGGATTCTGACCACCACAGGCTATACACAAGAAGACTACACCATGCTAGGTTCTGATGACTTTTTCTACGTTGGAGGGAGCCCTAGCACAGCTGACCTGCCTGGATCTCCAGTTAGCAACAACTTCATGGGTTGCCTCAAGGAGGTAAACACCATTTCTATTTGAACTCTTTAGACTAGTGGGCGTATCGGATTGAGCTGGCTTCACCTTAAGACACCAGCAGGCTCTTCCACCCACGTGCTGACCCTGTCTCTTCCTGAACACTGTGCTTTGGTTTGTTTCTCCTCTTAGGCTCTAACACAAACTTTTTTTTCTTCCTATATATTGTGTTGCTTCTGTGCACTTCTCATGTTTAACACACGCACACACACTACACTAGTTGGATACTACATTCTTCCACAATAATGCACATAGATCTCTGTCATGAAGCAGATATTACCACAGTTGCTCTAAAACTCTGTCAGGTTCACATCAAAGAAAAGCAGTGATCCATAGATCAGGGAGTGGAATTTTCATGAGCGCTCAGGCTTTTAACACTTAAATTCACACCAATGTAAGCGACAGAATACCTTAGACTATGTTTATTAATACATGTTTGATACCATATAGTATGTGTGTTTACACACGGTACCTGGGAAGCAAAATATAAATACCAGTTAATTGTATCATTTTTTAAGCTTTGTGAATAATTCAGTACATTCTTTATCATTAAGGTCTGACAGTGTAAAACAACTGGAACTTGGCTTCTTATCAATCTGCTCTCTTACTTACATGTATCTGAAGTTAACAACAGGTTGTCACCCTTAATTGTATCTTGGAAAGGTCTGAGACAGTTCTGTTTAATGAGCAGACAGTGTGTGGACTACTCATTATTTTGCCATGTACAACCTCTTAGAAGTCATGTTGTTATTGTGTCTGCTTAGCTAGCTACATGTCTCTGGAATGTCACAGATTTGGTGGCACAAGAAAATAAAATAGCTCATCCAAATCATGGTCATCAACCGCGTTTAAGCTTAGTCAAGACATAGTGGCTGCGCTTTCTGCTCATGCATTTTTACACAGCGTGTGTGGCTTCCTAACACAATAGGTCCTCACAACATTTGGACTGATGCTTATTTAGGCATTACAGTTGTTATTTACCATATGTTGTGATGTTGCATTATGTTTTTAGCAGATTACCAAGTTAAATTAGAGAATCATTTTTAGGTTTATTCATGTGGCATCCTGAGAAAAAAAATGGGACAAAAAGCAAAACTGAGTGAAAAATAAAGAGAAATTTGGTTCTATTAGTGCAGAACTGGTGCACAATTTGTATTTCCACTGAGGTAAATCTATCGCTGATTGGCATCCGTTGATTCTGTTGACTCAAGCACACGAAGCTGCTGGTGATAGTGGAACCAAACCTGCTCCTTACTTAGAAAGAATTAGACTATTTATTGCTCTCCAGCTTATTTTTTCAACATTCCATCTAACACTTCATCAAATCTCTGGGTAGATGATTGGCCTTTCACATACAGTATGAGGACGGCACGTTGTTGAGTTCACTATTATAGATTCACAAGTAAAGTAATTTATTTCTACCTGTTTAAAATGCAACATCAAACCTTGTGTCAAGAAAACTGCAGTCAGGGGATTATCTTATTAAACCAAAACAACAAAAATCATTTGATGCTTACCATGTTATGAAATTAGAAAAAAAATAAATCTTAGATCAACAACATTATTAAAACTTTGTGATACTATTATGTCATGATACATGCATACAAATTTGAATTAATTTATTGATTTAACAGTAAGATTTAACATCGCTATATCCAATATATATTTACCTAAAATGTTATCTCTTGAGGAAAAACTCAGCGTGCAAGTTGTTTGACATATTTCCACTACTTTTCACTATATAAGCAAGCTGTGTGCATCATCCCTGTCAACATAGTGGAAATTACACAGGTGCCCCTATTGCAGGTCAGCTTCTGAGTATGTTGTGATAGCATATGAGTTGTAGTTTAACAGCATGTGCAGTGGTCCCTGATTGATGGCGTGTCCCCAAGTGGCTTTGTAGCTGTATTTGTTTACGGATTCCGGTCTGAGCTGCCACGCCTGCCCGTTGGTTGTGATGGCAAAACAAACGGTGGTGCAGTAATAGCTCAGTTGTGACAACCCTGGTTTGATGACAAATTAGTGCAGCACTACTAGTACAGTGCAAGGTACACATCGCTGGGATCAAAGCTTATTTAGCTCTGAAGGTGCTCTTTGTCTTGACTATAAAAAACTGATTTATGTTTATTGGCTCTATCGGTTTCTCCTTTATCTAAGTGACATCAGTCCAGCTGAGTGATGTATTATCATCTACTCCTTTATTCCTTTCCATAATTTTTCCTTCACATATGAGCGTTTGTGCAGAACTGTCTGTTCCCCTTTAATTTGCAAAATGTAAAATATATCTATATATTTACAGACTCAGTATCGTTTTATTTTTTTAAATGAAGATAAATAAAGTGGGATTAAAGGCGTTGCACTGTTTCAGGATTTTCATGCAGGTAAATGCCATTTTATACAGTAAGTCACATGCTAGTCATGAAAAACTAGCATACCTAATTCTGATGCACCACAACATGCTTCACTCACCTGAACTGCTAAATGCTGTGGATCTGATTCAGTCATAGCAGAATGATCCATGCAAATGTAATCCCAGTGGTGGTGTCCCCAATTTCAGGTAAATGCTTAGCATGACACTGAGTACAAAAAACATGGCTAGTCTTTTTTATAGCTGGAAGATATAGAAGATATATCTATGTTGTAAACTCATAGTATACCTTAGCTTTAAGGTTTTACTATGGTGAGGATAATACTCTGAGCTTTTCTACATTAGTTTTAACATTGTAGTACTGTAGCTTCTGTTGTTAATTAGGTCTTGGTTTTCATCATTTTTAGTGTAGTACATTTAAAGATGTGTCTGGATTTCCAGGTAAAATGAAGACCATAATGATATTTTAATTAAAAATTTTGACATTTCCTTAAATGTTAATTAGTTTCTTATATGGAAATGAAAAAGACAGAAGGATCTGTGCTGTTACAGCTGCATAACTGCAGTAGATACTGTTTCATTATGAAAATTGGATAATGATGAGGTGATGGCTGCCTCAATTTGTTTTCGAAAGACTGTTGCCAATTATAGTGGCGCTCCTGTTTGACTTCTATACAATGTGCCATTAAGTGGGTTATTACAGAAACTGTTGAAACCTTTTGGATTACAGAATAATGTTTTTCTCATGATTATTAGTTTTTCTATGCTAAACTTTCCTTGATGTGTATAACTTAAATTTTTTTCTCTACCTGATTTTAAAAGCAGCACCGTCAAACATTTTTTTCCTCTTGATACACATACTTCAGTAAGTTTTTTTTTTTTTTTTGTATAATTTGACCTAATGTTCTCAGCACTGAACGTTGCAGGGTGGAGGAGTAAGCTTGCACACTTATTTCAGGTACATCTGTCATCTGCCCACTTTTATCATAATCAGAGGTTCTTACTGCAGCCTTAATCAGAATCTTACACTTGCAATCAAGGCACTAGTTTAAATTCATTACTTTTCCTATAGACTGAAAATATATGCTACCAGTTCTTTTCACACCATTATCTCAGTTGCTTTGTAATTTAAGGTCATCACCTTCATTCATTGATACTGAGGCTACAATAAATTTTAAAATATGTATCTCACCTAACTTCACCCAGCAAACCCTACTCATGGCACACTGTCCTCAGGAACAAAGTGTCACATGAGCAACTGTTGCTACATCTCCTGACTTATTTACAGAACATCTTGCAAGTCTGTTTTATAGTATCTTATGTGTGCTGTATGTTTGACTTTTAATCTCTGCTCCCATTGCAGGTTGTTTATAAAAACAACGATGTGAGACTTGAGTTGTCCAGATTGGCGAAGCTGGGTGACTCTAAGATGAAGATCCACGGCACAGTTGCCTTTAAGTGTGAGAATGTGGCCACTCTGGACCCCATCACATTTGAAACACCTGAATCTTTCATCATCCTCAACAAATGGAATGCAAAGAAGACAGGGTCCATCTCTTTTGACTTCCGTACCACCGAGCCCAATGGCCTCCTTCTCTTCAGTCATGGGAAACCCAAGCAGCAACTAAAAGACTCCAAGACAGCACAAACTCTTAAGGTGGACTTCTTTGCCATAGAGATGCTTGATGGCCATCTGTACTTGCTGTTAGATATGGGCTCTGGAACTACAAAGACCAAGGCAGTTAACAGGAAAGTCAATGATGGTGAATGGTATCATGTGGACTTTCAGCGAGATGGAAGATCAGGTAATTTTAATGCCCTTAGGAATAGACTCAATGATTAGGAACACGAAACATACAAACAGAACAAAATTTATTTGACAAACCCCAGTGCTGCCAGTAAGCAGAAGCATTTCTGTTAATAAACTCCATACAAGCCCATGCGTATAAAAGTAACTTTACAGCCCAGTGCAAACTAAACAAATAATGCCATATGAACAATTTTTCGGTTTTGTGCTCTATTCAATTACTCTGACCCAGTAACATATGTATTGATCATTTCACTCTGAAGTTATATTATGAGTGCTGCCTTTATTAGGGCATCAAAATAATGCAAACACACCTTAAAGGTAGCTGATACATATTCGGTTCAGTTTTTAAGCAGATGTCTTTAAAAGAGGCTGAAGGTTTAACAGGTTTAAACCTTTTAACATTTTTGACAAATCAAATGGAGCACATTTAATGTTTGTGCGTATCAGTTTGTGCGTGTGTGTACATGTCAGCCTCAAGGGCCACTGTCAATTTCAGATGTTTGTATGTGACAACAATTTGTTTTATACTGTGACGCAAAAAGACTTCTTCCTACACAATAACGTTCAGCTAAAACCTTGAGCTAAACGTCTTATGTGCATCATCAGAACAAAAATCTCCCTCTAAACACACTACAGTTGGATTATAAGTATATTTCCCAGGAGAGAAGAAAATCAGCTCATCTATTGATATAGAATATACTCTTGGACCACGATAAACCAACTTCATATATCTAACACATATTGTGATTTTAGACATATCTGACATGAAACAATTTGTCCCCTTTGACGGCGTGTCCTCTAAGCCCCTCAATTTGCTTATATAAAATGTACCTTTTTAAGTAGCAACTTGTCGGTGAAAGCTTTAAGTCAGGGCCACACAATGTCATGTTGCCAATTAAATATACCCTTTGACCATGTTTTCCACTCAAGAGGTGGAAATTAGATTGATTGTTTTATTACTCCCTGAAGCAAATTTGGTTTGCTAGTAAAGACTGAACAGTATACACTGTAAAAATATGGATGTAGAGTGTTTTACTGTATTAATAATCACATTAACCAAATGAATCATTTATTATTGTTATACTACTACTACTGCTACTACTAATAATAATAATATAATAACTATTATCATTATTATTATTATTATTATTATTATAGTAAAACATGAGATCTGTTTACGTTTTCTACTGTTACATTGCAGCATGTACATGAAAGGGTACATTGTAAGTCTTACTTGAAGAAGAAAACTACAGTTGACTTTTTAAATGACATAAATCCACAACATTTAGTTACAGTTGAAAAGTGTAAGAAAAACACATTTATGCCAAATTAGATTGTGCTCATTATCTGTCAGCAATCCTTCTGTCATCCACCCCCACATACTTCCTCACATGCACTTGGTGTTACACAGGCACACACAACCTCAAGCTCTCCTGTCAAGTTATCCTTACTCACCAGTCTCTCTATCTACCCTGCCCAAGTTTCCATGGAAACAGGAGGTGGTCTCTCTCAGGACCAAGACTGCACAGTGCTGTGCTGAGCAGTGAGCTAATGACATTTTGGAGGAACTTTTCCTTCTTTCCTCTAGTCCAAGACATCAGCACGTATGTACTGAAGTGTGAAAGAGGACAAAAAAGGTCTCATATGACTTATTGTGAGTAAATAATAATAAAATGGCAAAGGAAAAAAGGTGCACTTGCTCTGGCAAGTTATTGTTAGTGTTTTTAACCTAAAACTTTATTTCTTTATTTAATTATATTTATAGTCCTGGGTTATTTTTGGCAACTTTTCAACTTAGGCTAGTTAAACCATTCTTAGAAATAAAACAAATTGTATATTGGTATCTTATAGAACTCTACAAAAAAGGAATTTCTGCCAAGTAAGGGTGTGTTTATTACACCTATAGTAAAATAGCACATTTTTTGCAGGTTTTCACAAACCGAGTGAAATATATTTATAAATTCTTTATAACTCCAGATTCATATGTTTATATTTACCTGAAATAATTTTTTTTTACATTTGATTCAAATGTGAGCCAAGATCATAAATTAAAATATTACCACCCAAAAGAATTGTAGAGAAACTTTTATAGTCTACATGTAAAGTAAATGTACGTCCTCTATTACTTGTCTTGGTTGTGCATCTTGGCCTACACCTCAGTAAACATTTCTTATACTCATTAACGTTTGATTGATTTAAAACACAAGAAAGATTTTCACCAGTCCCCCCAAGAGTATAAGTTACGAAACATATGGCATTCCCAGCTTTTCATGTGCATGTCAGATGTTTTATTAAAACACGCCATCAAGCACATCACTCGGAAAAAAAATGCAACACAACAGCCAGACATAATTACCCACAGCCTGGCCTTCCATGAGCAGCACATCCTGCAACTGTGACAACAGCGGATAGCGATCCCTGCCCTATTTAGTTTAGTCAGTTTTTTCCTGGCAGGAAACAAGCCTGCAAATGGACTCTGTCTCTCAGAAAGCATCTTCTAAACTCAATGCATTAGAGACGCTGTGCTTTTAAGTGAAGGTTTCTTGGCTTCGAGTGCTGCGGGTCACTCATCAGGGACATTACACGGACGATCTTGTGAGGTCACATGCACCACTACTTCAAACACAAACATGGAGCAAACAGATGCACTTCCTGCAGACATGTAGACAGCACATTCCCAACCCCCATCAGCCAACTTACCAGTATCTCTTTCTATCCAACCACATGAAGAGAGGCCCTAACTGGATTGCAGTAATACTCTGTCTGACATGTTTTAGGGGTTGTGTGAGTGGGGTTATGGGAAATCATGCCAAGTTGAGCCAGGCTGCTGATGCAGAAAGTGTGAGAGAGATCGGAGCTGTCATCTGGACCCCCTGTGTTCAGGTTTGACAGTATACTGCCTCTTTACGGGTCAGCTTATGCAGAAAAAGAAAAAGAAGCAGAGATGTGGTTGGACTGCTGATTATCCAAGTTTTTTTAATTTTTTTTATTTTTTGCCATCATCATCATTTTGATTAACTCTTCTTTACTGCACTCTGTGCTTTCAGTTAATATAGTCTGTTGTGGTTTTGCTTGAGGTTCTTTTCATTACCAAAGCATCTGCCAACCTTTGTCTGGCCATTTTAACTCTATAATTGCATCTTATTTGGTGTCTTTTTTTTTCTTTTATGCTGAGTAATGCAAATCTAGCTCCTTCCCCTTACAGCCATGAAAAATGTTCCAAAAATTGGCAATGCTACAATGTGTGCATATGTGTTATGTTGGCTCTGCTTCAAGCATGGCACTAGTTCATGTTGCCAAAGGATTTTCCTCTGTCTTTTGATTTTAAATAGTTTGACAGGGTTTACACACTTTCTTATGAGACTTTGACAAGTGAGCAAAGCGGTTTGAGTTGATGTCTTAGATGATGGCATCCTTCTCTTGTCTCCCACTTGCATCACTATAGACAGACATGCTCACTGCAGATTTACATTGTCCTTGTTTGTTGTTTATGGCAGTAATAGAACTTAAAGTAAATACAGAAATTCATTTAAATGGGCCATTAGCTTGATGATGACCCTTTCAGTATTTACTTTGTGAATGCATTATTCTCAAAGCAATAGTTCAAACCACTTCTTAAAGCCGCAGGGTGAGATCTGTCAAAACTGATACTTATCACACAACTCACCCTGACTATGCTGATGTTCATTCTTCAGCTGGACACCTGCTGTACTCAGAGAAAAGTTTTCTCACTAATGAGTTTGATGTAGTGAGCTCGTTAGCTATAACCTGAAGGGAGCTGTTCTGGCTGCGTGACGGGTGGCTCGTGCCAAGTGTGCAAAGCTTGGTAGTCTCAACAGCTGGTGCTAGAAAGAGCAGGGGCAGTGGGTGACGGCAGGAAAGTGCTTGAACAGATGCCTGGGGCCAAGACCCAAAGAAGAGAGCTGGAACATGCTATCTCATACCAGGTTAATCATTGTGCACTAGGTCCTTACCTGTCTCTCTTATGCACTTTTGCAAAAGAAAAAAAAAAAAAAAAGGCTGACTCACCTTGGCTATGAAGAACATACATAAAGAATATTAGCATATATGGTGATTTATTTATTTTGCTGTAAATTGACATAAATAAAAATAACACAAAGATTAGTTGTTTTTTTTTATTCTAAATATATGCATATTAATTGTGATATTTCAATTCAGGCATGCTAATGGTGGCTGTAATGAAATGCGAAATGCTCCATTTAATTTATAATATATATATATATATTTTTAAATCCAGGCAATCCTTCTGAAAATTCATGTGTGGCTCAGGGCTTGTTTCCAAACATAAACACTTTGACTCAAAAAGTCACTCAACAGCCCTGGTCCTATCACACTTACTAGCAGTTTGCCATTTAGCCTGAAGCAGACAGCTAATAGCTCTGTCATATCTGCCAAGGCATGCATCTGCCATTCAAAATGTAAATCATGACTTTATGGCAATTGTATTTTTGAGCATCCTTAGCCTACTTCATCCTCTGCCACTGCCTGTACGGATCCTCAACAGCGCAGTTTATAGATTACTCGATGAGGAGCGGGCAGCGGAGGCAGCCACCATTAATTAAAGTCCACAATGGCTCCTGCACAGAGTGACAGATCCATATACAAATTAATCACCAGGTCTGAGTCTCACAGTAAGTCCTTCCTTTTCCAAAGCTTTACAGTCCAGTCATGTCCACTGTTGTTTACCGTGCTCCAGATCGAGAATTAAACCTGAATGAGAGTGATAAATCATGGTGGGGAAACACACAAACTCCCATTGTAGGTTTATGTGTTGGAGAAGCAACGAGAAGGAGAAGACAGGGTGAAAAATACAGCCTGCAGACCGTTAATCAAATTCAAAAAGATGGTTAGGATTTAGGTTTTCTTTTCTTTTTTTCTTTCAGTGAGTTGGTGGAAGAGGGCATCAGCAATGATAAAGAGGGCAATGATTTTTCTTTTCCTTACCTTTCTTTTTATGACCGTTGCTTTATAGATAAAGAAGATTTATTGGGGGAAATCCATGGAAAATGGAGAGGATGCTCCTAGGGATCCCAGATTAGGTTTCTAATTGACTAGCTGCCCTGTGATTAATAAGTCTTATCAACAGTCATCAGTCATTCTAAATGAAGAAAACCCTGACCCTGCTCAGATGTATAACCCTAATTAGGCTAATTTCAGTCATCAAACCTTTTTTTAAATGGGCCTCCTTTGCCTGTTTGTATTTCACATTGGACATATGGGTTCTTTGGACAACCACAACACTAGATGCTATACAGTATAAACTATCCATCTAGTAAATAACCCAAATAATAGGTGAAAATAAAATAAAAAGAAGATTCTTACACAAATCTTTTTTATTTAACTTGATGTTTGCAGGTACAATTTCCATCAATACTCTTCGTACTGCCTACACGGCCCCTGGAGAAAGTGAGATCTTGGACCTAGACGACAATCTCTACCTTGGGGGTCTGCCAGAGAACAAAATGGGACTGGTGTTCCCCACTGAAGTGTGGACAGCACTGCTCAACTATGGCTACGTGGGTTGCATTCGAGATTTATTTATTGATGGACAGAGTAAGGATGTCCGACGCCTGGCAGAGGTCCAGAAGGCTGCTGGGGTCAAGCCCTCCTGCTCTAAAGAGCCTCCTAAACAGTGCTTGAGCAACCCTTGTCAAAACAATGGGATCTGTAGAGAAGGCTGGAACCGTTATGTGTGTGACTGCTCAGGAACTGGATACCTTGGACGCTCCTGTGAAAGAGGTAAAACTTTGTTTTTGTATACACAACTGTTACACCCCATATAGCTTTAGTCTGATGATCGTTGCTACTGTATTACTTCTGTGACTGCTGCAGCTGATATCATGGACAACTAAAGATTTCCTTTAGAGAAAAAAAGAAAAACCTCAGGAATTACTAAACTGTTTTTTCCTTTTATGTGTGGCGTTCTAACAATGAAGAAATTATGCATTTTTTACTGTAGATACAAGTAGGTATGTACTTTAAATCCAAGTACTTAAAAAAATCGATGGACTAATTTATCAATACGAAAATATCTGTTTTCTGTAGTTCTGATCCTCACATGTATAAATACTTGAAATCACTTTTGTGGTACATTTCTCTCCAGTAGTTATAACTCTCGACAACATAGTAACAGACACACCAATACCCACATGATGACAACTAGAAAGGATGAGAGGACCTTTTGAATTTTGATTAAACAGTGTCACAAGACAAAAGTCTTTGGTCGTTCTGTCTACATTGATTGTTGAACATCACCAGCTAAAACCGCAGAATGAAAGTAATATATGGTAGTAATGGTAGACGGTGTGCTTGTGGGTGTAGACAGCCACAAAGAGGCAGACAGAATGAGTCAGGATATGTAGGGCTGATGTTGGACTCTGTTGAGTGGCAGATGACTGATGCACCACTGAGACACTGCTGGTCACGTCCACTATACACACTAGCCCGTAAATTGGCTGTCCTCTTCTAACCATTTGCCTCATCAAACCATTCGCTCATGACCAGACCTTGTGCAGAATACTTATCTGTGTCTCCTCCAGAGAAGAGAAATAGGAGAAGAGTGAGCCATAGTGATAAATCCTTGAGCTTCGTGTCTTAGAAGGAGCTGAGTTACCCCTGACCCTTCAGAAATTAATTTTATAGCAAGCAGAGATTTTGTTGGTGATCTCAAAAAATTAAGCCATTTTCTTTAACCCTTTGCTTACCATCGAACACCATGAACCCCATTTACAGGAGCATATTTAAATGTCTGCAACTTTCTTAATGTTTGTGCTAGATGACTTATTCTAACAGCCTTGAAGTGAAGGCACACTTTACGATTATATTCCGTGCATCACGGTAGTACAAAAAGCTTTTATAAGGGACTGCCGTCTAAATGCAGACAGAAAAATCTTCTCCACCAAGATTTGGCCATATTACTGTAATTCCCCTACCTTTTGGACAAGAAAGAACATTCAAATGACACCTTGAAAGATGAGGAGAAGAGTTTTATGGAACTTTACAGACATCATAGGACTTGACGTGCAGTGACAGTTCCATCACAGGTCAGAATTGATTTACACACGGAGTAGAGAGATGTGGAGAGTGGAGATGTTTGCCGGTTTGACACACAGCAGAAAATTTGGGATTTTGGTGTATTTTTTTATTCTAAATTGAGAGGATAAGTGGAAAGAAAACCTTTGACACCCAGGCCAGTTTAAGTTTTTTTTCTGAGCTATTTCATGTTGGTTGTACACATATGAAGTTATAATTCTTATTTGTAAACTTATTGTATTTGTTCTAAATTGTAATTGCAAAGTTTATTTTTCCCTGAGAATATAAGGCTTCAGGTTTTTTGCTACAGCATCTAACTTTTTAGAATTGTGACACTTTTGTAAAAAGGCAAAGAAATTGTCTTGATAATGGATGGAGTTCAAGAAAAAAAACATTTTGAAGAAAACAGAAATTACTTTGACATCATCATTAGTTAATTATTATTCATGAAGAACAAAAAATCCACAATGGCTTTTTTCTATGTCTGTCCCAAAATATCAGGTTGACTGTCAAATACTATAAATAAACTAATGCCACCAAATACACAGCAATTTTGGCAGAGACTAAAATAAAAGAGTAGCTTTGGCTTTTACCTTCTTCATAAATGTTTTTTGCCTGTTCTCTTCTCTCTAATGATTTTGTATGTATTCTATTTATTGTCTCTCTATTGACAAATTCGGGGAACATATGTATCTTCTGCTGTAAATCAAAAAGCAAGTTCATGATGTTACAACTAATCCCAGTTGTTGCACAGTGATGCCGTTGGTAGCACTGTTACCATGCAGCAAGAAGGTCTTGGGTTCGAGACTAGCCAGGTCTTTTCTGCATGGAGTTTGCATTATCTAATCGTGCATGCTTGGGTTTTCTCCAGGGACTCTACGTGTGAGAGTTAATGGTTTTCTGTTTATATGTGGCCCTGTGATGGACTGCCAAACTGTCCAGGGTGTAACCTCGCCTTTCAACCAATGACCACTGGAGATAAACACTAGTTCCCCGAGACCCTGAATAGGAATACGTGGGTACAGAAAAGGACTTACTTACAACTACATAAGGATCACTATACAAAATGCACATATTTAACACATAAGTAGTAGTTTTGACAAAAAGAGACTATTTAGACGAGTCCTACTGAGATGGAAAACGTACTGCTCTTAGTAAAATCAACCATCAGTCAGAAAAAAAATGTAATATTTCTACCTGGATTTTGACAGATCGTTTTCTTCTTTAGTATTAAACAGTTTTAAGAAGTGACACTTCTTCATGATAGTAGCACTAAGTGAAAAACAGTAAATATTATGTGTTCTAGTGAAATGTCAAAAAAGGCTCAGGCACATGACACAGCTGTCACAGTGTGACACACCTGTGCAGAAACAACAGCAGATACTAGTACCAGCATCTAAAAAAAATAACTTATGTTCACATGTGCTCAGGCTACTTCTAAGCAATAAGTCTTTCATGTTATAGGAAGTTACAACTTAACTACCATGCAATTAGGTATGGGCTATTTTTAGTGAACAAGTCTATGACATTTGTGTTTTATGCTTATAGTTCTTTTTTCATTATTCTTTGTAGGTATGTAGATTGCTAAAAACAAGGCACACTTCTTAAATTCTCAGATTAGCATGACAGTTACCAAAAGATTTAAAATGCTATAACCCTCGTTGACTTTCATCCGCAAACAAAAAAGACAAAATCAACAATTCTGCTTTTGGAATAGCTTCACGTTAAAAGCTGCAAACATTTCCATGACTGTGACCTTCTATCCTCCCTTCGAACACTTAAATGTCTTCTGACGTCTCAGCTTGTCTGTACAACTCTCGTTTTCTGGCTGTCTCTGCGTTTGTGGATGAGACTGGCATTAGTGTGAGTGGGAGCAGTGGTACGGATGGGTCCTGGCGTGCTGCCAGCTGTTTTGATGGCTCCAGATTTCCTCTGCACTGGTAGGATGAAGCAGGCACCAGCAGGCTGAGGAGCTGTCAAAAGAATTACCCCCGCTCTCACTTAACCATGCATGGTGTACCACCCGGTGGCAAAATACAGCTACTGCATATGGCGGAGGAGGAGGAGGACACGATTGGAAGGAACAGGAGGTGGAGTTTCGGAAGAGAGGCATGAAACTATTCGCCCTATTTCGAAACATTATAATTAAGCAGACAAAGCAATTTTCCTTTTATGCACCCCAATTGCCTTCCCTCTTCCTCTTCTTCCTCCAGTTGCTAATTAGCCCAAATATTAGTCTTGCAGTGTGAGGCTGCAGCAGCCTCCCAGATGGTGTGGTAGGTGGGTTGCAGCACATACACATATTCCCTAATGAGATATATGACATGCTGGAATCCTAAACTGACAGCATCTGTATTGACTCAGGGCTCCATATCAGTGTTTACTTACACCTGCCTGCTATAAATAAAGGCAGATGATGGAGATCAATACATATCCAGATAGGTGCACAAGCATCTGCACTATGCAAAACACACACCTGACATGCACGTTAAAACATGCTGACAGCTGGACATGTAAACCGACACTTTGTGCAGTACTTTTATCTGCTTAGCAGTCATGCAATATGCTTTATTTCACTATTAACGAATACAACTAAACATAGATGTGACTCAGTCCTAACAACAACCTTTTCAAGACATTATAAAAAATGAAGTCATTATTTAAAACATTGGTGCAATAAGAAAATATTGCTTTCAGTATATGCGATGATTTTCAGACCATAAAGCCATTTACCACTGGTTGAGAGCAAAAGCACAAAAATGAAAGATGTTGTTGCATAATTGCAAAACTGCTGTTAAAAGGGATTATAGCTGAGCTTCAGCATTTAGAAACATTTAGCCTTGTCCTTTGACAGCACACAGTGTGTTTGTTCCCATTCGCCACACACACACACAGATGGAAATTAGTGAGAACTCGTTGTCCCATGCCCTGAAGGTTTGTACAAAAATGCAGAAAAATGGTGTAAAAACATAGAAAAGCTTCAAGAGGATTATAGCTGGATTTTTCATAAAGAGTCCTCCTCTGAAGTTTATCAATCTCTCTTGTCTTAAACTGCAAGTTCTCTTTCAAGATGTCCTACTAAACAGCCTTGATGGCTTTGCAAAGGCTGAAGATTAGCTTGTAAATCCCTACACCAAGTGCTAACTCTCCTTTAGCATCTTTAGTATGTTGACAAAACTAATGTAAGCACATTGATTCTAAGCTCTCTTGACTGACAGATGTGTTCCTGCAGCACAAATTCAAGTTGTACATTCCATCACTCTGAATAGATCTATTCTCTACTTTTTTGCTTTCACATCTTATCTCAAATGAACTTGCTGTATAGTCACAAAGTCTCAGATGTGAACTCGGCCATGATATTTCTGCCTCTGGAGTAAGAAAGTAGTTTTTTTTAACATATAAAAATCCCACTAAGTCTGTTTCTTGGATTGTGTATGCTACGATTCTCAAAGAAGACTGCAGTGTAGAAGACACAATGTCCTTTGAATAATTTATGGTATATCTGAGCCTTTTGTGTGGGTTTATTATGAATGTTGAACATATATACTTTTCAAAAAGCTTTAGCTGTTGGTTTCCAGCAAATGCTGAATTAGGATGAGCCTGGTCTACTGTTACCGTTGGAGATCACAGTCCTGTGACATGAAGCTTAGAGCTCTCCCTTCCCATAGTTCTCACTCTACTCGGAGGAGTATAACTCTGATCCTGTTTGCTTGTGATTACCTGATTCTCTCTTAGTTTGGCAGACTTCTTTGTTACTTTTTTGGGACTTGAGCAACTCCTGTATCAAAAAATTATCTAGCATTGTGCTCATCAACATACAAAAAAAAAAGAAAAAAAAAAGAAATATATATATATATATATATATATATGTATGTATATCTTGCTGTTGTTGTTCTAAACCTTGTATCTTCAACAGAAGGACTTGCCCTTTAGAATAAACAAATTCTGTATAGTCACTAGTTTTTTACCCAGTAGTGATGATGTTTGGTTTAGTTTACTGTGCTCCATGTCCCCTGTGACAGGTTACTGTTAGACCAGCTCAGACTGAAGCCGCAGCTCTTGTCCCCCTAATTTATTTTGATGCCGAACATGGGAATGCCATTAAAAATAACTGGACTTTTACAATTGGATTTTTGACATGTGCTCATTTTGCATTAAGCCTTGGTTCACTCACAAGTCTTTCTCCATATTTTTGTATCTATATCACAGAATTTTCATTTATGGCACTTTGGACAATCTTTTATATGAATTTTATCAGAGAGGGAATTGGAAAAATCTAATATTTACCACAATTATGATTAATATCATCCTTCTTTTCATGCATTTGAATCTGTGCATTAGATACACTATAGTAACTTCGATTAACATTCTTTTACTAAGATGTAGGTGCTTCTTTTTCTAATAAACCAATTATAAAACTTGATAATGTTGATTATGTACATCTAGAAATTAACTTCGCAATAACGACAGGCTGCTGCACCAATTTATGAGCACGCTTTTAGAATTATGAAGGTATTTGATTATTTCACATTCTATTTAATTTATTCTGCTTGTTTCCATCTTGAGTGATTTGGTTGTTATAATGAGGTTTATGGGGGACTTTGAAGTTTGTAAAATTACAGCAAATTTCTGAATTTAGTATTTTGTAGTTCTTAAAGATGCCCTTCAATTAAAAATGGTTTTTATGATGTTTCCTGATGTTTTTTACTTATAAAATGTTTCATATTACTGGTAAATACTTAAGAAATAACCACAAAGTCCTGAAATGTGTATGAAATGGCTTCTTTAAACATGTTCTTTTTTTACCAGTTACGGTTGCTTTTTTCGAGTCTGCATTGCATTGAGGTCATCGCTGACATTTCTTTTTACTCTTTTAAAGTATCCTGTGCTTGAAAAGTTGTTCATTTTTTTTCCTGGAATCATATAACAGCTTCCAAAAGCAGCTTTTTGCTTTAGCTAGCCTGGCAGGAAGCAGACAGTTTAGCAGTGAGAACCCGTTTGTCACACACTCCATCATGCAGCAGCATACCCCAGGAGGGTGTGGAGAAATTGGATTTGGGTGAGGAATGTGACACAGTCATCCCAAGGGATGGATGTGACACTGGCTCTGCGTGACGAGGAAGTGGTGATGAGGTGGTGTGAGTACATTGGTACCCTGTCACCCACACGGTTCTCCATCTCCCATCCCTCCAACACCACTTTTATTTTTCTCACCACTCCAGCTGCAGTGATAGCTCACCGATTGGCTTGTGGTTTAGTTACACCACCAGAAATGTTGCTACAACCTCCTGCTAGCATTAAAAAAGCTCTCCGGTGTTTTCTCAAGAAGGGCTCGATGTTCAAGAGTTATAGACTGTTACACTTCATTTTTTATTTAAAAATTATATTTATTTGGTTTGTCCAATTGAATTTTCATATTATAGATAAATACACTTTATTGTTGTATTAGTTTTTGGAACATGTGTAGGGTTGATTTAATTCACATTCTTATCAAAACAATTTCAGGCCTTTTTTGTATTTATTAGTTTCTGACCACTTCCCTACATCTGTGTGTTGTTTCCAATGATGGAGGCCAAAATCCACTGAAAAACAAACTGCTGTCAGCTGCAGCATATCAGCGTGATTTGATGTGATGTGATGATAGACATGGGTCACATTTTAAATACTGCTTTTGGATGACATATTTGGGAACATGGTATTCAGCCACCCACATAATGTGTTTTTAATATGCTCACTTCTTTTATATTGCCTCGGTGATTGCAGTAAGCCAAGTCAGATTCTCGAACAAACAGGTTGGACAATATCCCGATGACAGTATAGAAGCACAAATTACTCAGCCAGTTGCTTGTTCTCGTCAGTGATGTTCTCAGTCATAGTTTCTTCACCTGTGATGCAAACAGGAAGTAGTTAATCCTAAATTTTTGGCTAAGTTTTATATTTTTGCTCTCAACAATTTCATGTGGAAGTTTTTACCTCAGCCTGCTGTTTGAAAGTGGTCCCAAAGAAAGTGAACAAATCTGTCCAAAACACAAAATCATGTCTGAATGAAAATGGATTTTTGAATTTCGATGTGTTTTTTTATTATTATTGTAGTGCTTTGCACTTAGATCTTGACATTACTGTACTTATGTCCAAAACACACTGATAAAGAAACACATACATCAGTCCTGTTTCCTCTCACTACTTAGGAGTTTGTGGCTCAGAAGATAGAGAGCAGGTTATCCAGTTATCAGAGGGTTATAGGTTTGAAACAGTGTTAATTTTGGCAAGAAATTTTAATTTAGTTTTAGTCATAGTCTTTTGACTAAAGTTCTTTTCAATTTTAGTCACTAAACTAGTTTTAATTGTAGTCTAATTTTAGTCGACGAAAATATGTGGCAGTTTTAGTCGACTAAAATCAATTGTAGATTTAGTCGACTAAAATAAGTATATTTTCTAAAGTATTAATTTAACCCTGTAAGACCCAACTTATTAAAAAATAGCCAGAGAATTCTGATTATTTGGAACTGGGATGTTTACGACGCCTTAGAACAAAATTCACAAATGTTTTTTGCTGTATCATGTTATTTATAATAGCTTTTTTGTATCACATTTATTACATTGGCCGTTTTTAGGGTTTAATTGTAATATGAAAATGAGTTAATAATAATGCATTCATCCATATAATAATGATGATTTAACCTGAAAAAAAAGGCAAGTGGATCATTTACTGGGAGCAACCATGATCAAAACTATGTAGCAAATATGATACAAGGGGCATTATAGGGTTAAGAACTGCAATATAATATGGACATTTTCTTACCATTCCACGATTCATCTGGCGTCTTCCCGGGAGCATCTCAAACAACTACGGAAGCCTCTGCTCACCACTCAATAAGCCGAGCTCTGATTGGTTCTTTTCACAGTAGCCCCAGCTGTTAGCTTTTTGACTGATTCCTCTCTGCATCTTTCTTTTCCTCTGATTGGATTTCGTCACTGTCTATTTTCATGTCGTCTTTTATTTGTCAACGACAATCAACATAATTAAAGTCATAATAATCGTCTCAAATAGGGCCGTCTAGTTTAGTTTTCGTTTCGTTTTTGTCCGCAAAAATATATTCGTGACTAAAATTATGACGAAATATTTTAGTCAACGAAATTAACACTGGTTTGAAACCAGCTCCAAATCCATCTTAGTCACTTTGCTATCATGTTCTTAAGTACAACACTTCACCCTCTTTGGGAGTGTGAATATTAGTGGTGGTCAGAGCAGCTGATGGTGCAAAATGGTAGCCTTACATGCTAAAGGGCTGCTATGGCTACAATGCAGTTTACCAACAGAATGTGAATGAATTATAGATGCACTGTAAAAATATTTTAGGTTCCTTCAAAATTGATTATATATGTCTAATCGATTATTATAACAATTATTACTTCATAAATGTGTTTTTATTTCTGAGAGGTTGTTTTCAGTTGAGGAAATACATGTTTCTAGATTATTTTTCCTTAAAGCTACATGTTCTCATGGAAACAAGTGTATTAAATAGCTATTATATTGTAAACAAAATTATTTCTAAAAATAAGGCTGGTAAAGATACACTGTATGTCAATGTTTTAACATATTTTCATTTAAAATTAATTGATAGATTTGTGAACATATTTGCTGTTGTTGAAAGAGAACAAACCCCCCCCCAAAAAACTCTGAAATATGTTATTCAACATGATCAAATGTCAGAATTTCTGTTGTTCCACAAGATGTAAAAATAAATAACATGAATATCACCTGCCAGAGAATAACATTCAAATTTACTGCTGTGGGGTTGTCGCTGTCCTTGTGCCTCTTAAGTTAATCGATTCTTTGGTCCTCTGAGACTGGATTGAAGGACGCAGCACTAAACTGTGTCAACAAACAGAACATCACTTTACACTGAGACGACAGCCACGGCCACTGTTTTACCATAAAATCACTGCAATCCATTTTACTCATCCTGTTCTTCCTTCCCCTGCAGAAGCGACCATCCTCAGTTACGACGGTAGTAAGTTTATGAAAGTCCAGCTTCCAGTTGTGATGCACACAGAAGCAGAGGATGTGTCTCTGCGCTTCCGCTCCCAGCGAGCCTATGGCCTCCTGATAGCCACCACTTCTCGGGACTCTGGGGACACCCTGCGCCTGGAATTGGATGGCGGCCGAGTCCGACTGATTGTCAATTTAGGTAACGCCTTGGGTGTACACACGCACATTGCAGCAGCTTGATGACACTGTAAAATGCTCTTCAATTTCCTCACACATGCTGTTGATTTATCTTATAGTATAGTTTATGTGTTTTGAATAGAAGGAGAGGATGGGACAACTTTCACGATCTTAAGTCTGCAGCTCTAGGCTTACAGCCAGCTGAACACACAGAGACCTTTACCCATCAGGGAATGTTTGCTGCCCACTACATCAGATACTATAGATGAAGAATATTCTCACATCCTGATCTATTCCTGTCTGGTATTCTTACTTTTTTATTCAAACCATAAATTATTACTTAAAAGTTAATCATTCATAATAAATTATTAATTTATCACTTAATAAATTAGCAGAAATACATGATCGAGGATAAAGCAGCACCTGTATTGAATGAGGACAAGATTCTGCAATAACAAAAAATAACAATAGACTTATTTTGTGTGCACATGGGGGACGAATCTATTGTTGCCCGTTGGCAGTTCAGTGCCACCCAAATGATGGTCATCTATTTCTTCTTTCTACTGGCTAAACAGAAATGGGCTTCCTAAACGGAGTCATTTAGCTGCGCATTCAATGTAGACAAGTCTGTGTCACTGTCAATTTAGAAAAAAGCACGTGTCCAGTTATTGAAAACAACAGCGCCACATGCTGACAAGGCTGACAAGTCAGATCAGTGCCACTATAAGAATATGCCCTCTGATGTAAACAAGAGGTTGCTGCATTTTTTTTGTTTTGTTTTGTTTTCTTTGGAATTCTTTTTGACACATTTAAGAGTTTTTGAAGTTTGTCTCCGGCCTCGAGCCCTTGATGCCTGTCCTCTTCTTCGTTCCCACAAAAAAGCCGAGCATTCCCTGTAAGGGTAGGCTAGTGTTGTTCTCTGGCTGTTTGCGACCACTTTTCTGCTGCGGTTGACAACACATGATGAGCAGGGCCAAAAGGGAAGGAGGGGCGGGAGGCTGATCTGGGTCACCTTTCTGAGAGCACGGCACAAACTCAGTGCTGCGAAACAACAAAGTAAAGAAAGATGTGGACTTAGTGCTGCTTAAGATCAGTTGCTCGTGTTACAGTAATACAAAACAGAGATTTAATGGTAGAATCATGATTGTTAATTCTTTTACTCAGGAAATAATGCACCTGTAATGCAGCATAGACTTATCTGGAAAACAAACTGTTCAAATATTTAAAGTGTTAGGTGAGACAATTTGGTATATTGTAGTCTAACCAATCTAATCTTCCCTTTATATTAAGGCCCCTTTTTCCACAGAAACATGTGATATATATTTTATTATGTTAATTTTGTTTGATTAATGTATTTAATTTATTTATTTAAGCAACTTTTTTATATTTGTATCCAGTTTTGTTAATCCAAAAACGTTTCACACTCTAAATTGATTAGAAGATCAATGGTGATGCAGCAACATAATATAACTGGGGAAAGAATCAGCACCTGATCAAATTTATCTCAGATTCTTTGTTTCACTCCAGTAGAATAATCCTGTTTTTCATTCAAGCCGACATTGTTAAAATTTAGAAAAGTCTCAGGATAACGTCTTGATTTTTTTTTTTTTTTTATCAATAGAAACGAGGGGAAAACAGTTACCTTCCAGTTGGCCCTGTAAGACCCTGACCAAAATCTAATGCTCTCATAATAATATAAAAATCCTAATACATTAAAATCCTCGAGCAAGCTGTAAAGAACAAAAAGGAAAGCAATATAGAAAAGCCAAACTTCTGGCTTTCTAAATTAAACCCTCTACTTTGCTGTAATATGTATTCCAATAAACTACATTCCTCTGGCACTCCAACACTGCAGAGCTCTTACCAGCTTGCTGCCGCTTGAGGCCACGAGTGAGAGCATCAGAGGACGGACAGTGTCCGTGTGTGTGTCCCCAGAGGGGTGGACTGTGTGCTTTAATGATGTCTGCAGCTGTAACGTTGAAAGATGAATTTATCTCTTATCTATTCTTCTCTGTCTAGATTGTGACAGGATAAACTGTACTGCCAGTAAGTTCCTGTTCACCTTTCTTCTTCTTTGTCTTTTCTTTATTTTTTATTTTTTTTGTTGTCTGTTTGTTTATTTTCTAAAAATGTTGTTTCACTGCTGTGTTTGCATTTTATTTTCCTGTTACCACATTCTGACCTTGAAAATAATACAAAAAAAGTAATCATCCAGCTATTTTTATGGGAAAAAATAACAATGCCAGGAAATATTTCTGCCTTTCTCCTTGCTTTGGCATTGGTACACCGTGTATTACTTTAAATCTAAGGAAACATGGGAAAATCCTGTTTTTTTGTTGGATTGTGTGGAGAAAAGAGGGGTAATAATGAAAGAAGGCTTGAGTTAGTGACAGAGCTGAGTGTGGCAGTCAGTTGTTATTTTACTCTCGGAGCTGTTTCTAATTAATGAACCTTTTTACTCACGAATTCAGGCTGATATAAAAAGCATGCCGAAGCATACGCTAGGTATTTTAGACATGGATGATTTCCTTGTCTCTTTGTTTTGTTTTTTTCTATTTTCTTTTTTCTGCCTTTCTTTCTCAGTATTACATGCCAGTTGTAAATTGATGAGGCCATTCAAAGCACAGAGGAAATACAGAGTGTGATTTTATTATTGTCATTAACCTGCCTCACAGAGCAGAAAGAATGGATCCTGTTGAGGCATTCCTGGTGGAGATATGGGTGTGTGTCTGTGTGCAAGTGTGTGTGTGTGTGTGTGTGTTTGAATAAAGTTGTTACACAGCATGGTTTGGGGAGGTAAATATCTCTGACATTTATTATTCAGAATTGCTGATGAATTAATAATTACTTCACCAAAGTCATAATACAAGAACCTTTTTTTTAATGATTCTGATGAGAAAGACTTTCTCAGTATCAGTGTGCAACAGCAGAAGTGAAACAGTTTAACAATGGGACTGACTGTGTCACATAATATACAGTGTTTGATAAACTGTTGGTGCAAAACACCGGTGTTGTATTTCATATGTGAGTGTTACAAAAGTGGAAGGTCATAGCTTAATCAGAAGCGGAGACTTATTGCGACAAAACGCCTCCATAAGCAATTACAAGATTTGACCTCCAGACATGCTTAGCATCTTTCTAAATGCTAAATAGTGTTGCCCATGGATGCCGAATTGTGTTTGTGTATGCAAAAAAAAAAAAACCTCTAATTCCTTCATTTCACAGTTTTGAAGGTCATTCCTAGTTTATGAGGATAGCGTAAAAGCATATGTGCATACTGCAACACAGATTTTTCTGATATTATATTATTAGTATTGATTAATTATTAATTAACCCTAAAGCCAAATATTTATCATTTTGAAATGGGATTTAGTAGTTCTTCTTCTTTATCAGGGTTTGTACTTTTCTTAAAAACTTATAGGATACATATATTCTGCCCTCTGGTGGATATTATGATTTATTTCTTTTTTTAAAAAAGCATGCACTCACTATGGGTTTATGGCATATTTACAGAATTAATAGAGTTGAAGAAAGTGCTGAATTGTTTCAGGCATTTTATTTTGACATGAAATAATTCTGTCTACATGTAGTTTAATGCTCAAGAGAATTCTAACACCAAGGTAAACCAGTGAACACAGAAGCAGCAGGTTTTCCTTTAATAGCTGCCGACCTAATTGTGTCATAGAAGAATGTTTAATTGAAGCTCTTGGAAGGAACTGTGTTATGCCAGTAGATTTCCACTCATGAAGAGTTAGCTTTTAATTATTTTTTTAAATGGTTGCTATTTTTGTCCTTATTTTTCGGTGTGTGTGTGTGTGTGTGTGTGTGCATGTGTATTAATTAATGTGTCTTGTCAGGTGCTGCAGCTCTGGTCATCTTGGTGGATGAGGAATTTCAGCACAGACTCAAAGAACACATCACTGTCAATTAGGGACTCCCTTAGGCTGCCCAGAAGTGTCTGAAGAAAACGCTGCCGCCTCAACTTAAACATTCTTAACAGGAACTGAGTGACAGTTAACTGAAAANTATAACCTGAAAATACCGTGACAATTTAGCTTTTTTTATTGCGATTATTT
Organism: Pachypanchax playfairii; assembly: GCA_006937955.1. Lineage (NCBI taxonomy): Eukaryota > Metazoa > Chordata > Actinopteri > Cyprinodontiformes > Aplocheilidae > Pachypanchax > Pachypanchax playfairii. The sequence continues at coordinate 1,362,142 of SSNP01000084.1, forward strand.
TTAGATTCGACTGGGTGTGCCATATTCATTAATATAAACAGTTGGAGTGCCATGATCAGTAACCATGATGGAGAAGCATATAATAGTTTTCTTCCATAATCTTGTTCCCACATTATTATTAAAAATGAGCTCCAGTAGATTCTATTACATGGTCGCTTCACTAGTGTGTGTATACAGTAAATAAAAGATCAGTTTTCATGAGGCCGTATCGAATGAGGCACATTGTGCTTTTTCACTCACACACCTTCATTATAATAATGAGTAAAATCCAAAACAATAAAGAGGAGTGGAAGGAGGGACGTGAATAAAACACAAAAAAGGTATAAAACTGTGGATTTGAATCTGTTCTTATTTTGTAAATATTTTTTTTTATTATTAAAAAAACCAAACAATTTTAAAACTACCTCAAAATCCATGGGAATGTATTGATTTTAAATGTGCCTTCATTGATTGCCTGATCAATAACAGCAGAATAATGGAGAGGAAAAAAACATGGCGTTGGGTCACAAATATCACAAATATTAATTGTGTTTATTTCAATATACAGTAGAAGTAAATAAATGTGCCCTATGTACCATCTGAGTTAACTTTTTAAAAAGAAACTATTTATTGTAGCCCAGTAAGCACAATTACTTTCTATTTTCATTATTCACAGTCCTTATCATTAACAGTGATTTTATACTAACACATGGGTAATTAGTTTAAAGCAGTGGATACACAGATACAACAACGAATGATCTGCTTTATTAATAATACAAAACACCTTCACACTAATTAGAATATAGAGATTTTCATCAGTCATTGTTTTAGTGCAGGTAATATTATGTCAAACGTTAAAAATTGGAGTTTTCTAACATGATAGCTAGAAAAATTGGATCAGAAAACTGCCCAGAAGGGGCTCAAATTAAATTTAGTTATGTAGATAAAATAATAATTATTGTTCAGTGAAATCTGTTTTGTAAAATAAAAAAGGTGCACAGACATTTACAAAAAATCTGGAAGCAGCGACGGGCTTTGAAATATTGGTTGGTGAGGACAAACAGCACTTAGTAAGTTTCCTGATAAACCAGCAGGTCGTTAACTTGACATTATTGATAGTTTAGATCAGTCATCAATTTACAATCAACTTCAGAACTTTTATGATACTTTTGAGGTCATTTCCCATGTTATTTTCTTTTGCCTCCACTTCTATGAGTCACAGTGTTGAGGCAGGTTTCATTCATGTCTAACTTCTGGTGAAGTCGCCATGGGCTGATTGAGCTGAAATCACATCACTGAATTCTTCACCGTGTCATATTACTATTGATCCATCACAGCTGATACACTACCCTGACTAAGAAAAGAAAGTCACCGGCAAGGTTTAACTTAGCAAAGTTAACATAGTCTTCTAGTGGAAAATTACTGCTGAGACAATTATGTTTCGGATGATAACAGATGATTCAAAACCTACTGCTTTAAGTTAGAAGGAACATCCTGTTTCAGAGGTAAAAGTTAAAAAATAAGATGCAGAAATTATTATTATGAGGTTATATTTTAGCATCATTAAAGGCGGGGGAGGGGCTTTGCTTACTGGTCCTCTGGGCAGAATTGTTTCATTAATACAAAATATTGTTTTTAAATTATTGTGATATTGTGACATAACCAAAGATAAAGGACACAGAGCTTTAAAAACTAGAGTGTGATTAATATTAAAATACCATCAATGAAACACTGATATTGGGGACACAGCAGACATGAGGTCCAGCTGTGGTTTGGACCACAGTCTGCATCATTCATGAAAAACTAGCTAATACATACATGGATGTTACTGAAATGTGTGTTGGTATACAGCTGCCCCCTCCTCCCTTTTTATTTCTCCTTGGAGAGCAACAAGGGCAAAATGATGGAAGGCAAAGATCAAGCCTGCTTTCAAGTCCAACTCCATCCCATTATTTCATTTCTCCCCTCCTTAATCCCTCGCCAATCGTCTGGTTTCAATCCTGCCCCAGTGTTTAGTGCTTACAAAGCAGAGCTGCGCCTCTGAGATTGACTGCGCCCCAGCACTTTGGCACCCTCAGATTTGCATACACATAGCTCTGCAGCTTTGAAGATTGTAGAAATACAGGAAATAAATAGCCATAAATGGGTTCAGGTGAATGAACCTGGCACCCTTCTGTGATGCTCCCCTCAGCGACCAATGTATCTGCAGCTTGGAGATTTTAATACGGGCACAGTGGCATGCCCTCTTCACCCTGTTTTATTATTTCTGCACACCAGGAGAACATCAGAGCAATAAATCAGTTTGTATGTTTTGCCCTAGTTAGACTGATGGAATTTCTCAATGGTAAGGTGGGAGGTGTTTTTGTTGTTGTTGTTTGTTTGTTTTAAATGGACAGCAAATATTTAATGCAGATTATTTGATTTTTGTGCAACTCCAGTATTTATCTTAAGGTTTTGTCCTGAAATATCTGAAACAACACAGTGCCTGCTAGCAAACTTAAAACAATATTGATGTCCTGCTTTTTGTTCTGTAAAGGAATGATACGTATGATGTTGTACATGTAGAGCGAAATGGAATCTATTTAAAATCAGGTTTCACCTACAAAAAAAAAAAAGGGGGAAAAAAAATCACATTCTGTATTTCTTTTCTTTTGTGTTTTGGCTGATTGAACATGATGGCCGTTCATGTTTTCTTTGTCTGTTTGTTTCTGTTGTACTTGCGTTATGTAACTATTTTTCTTCTGAATCATCATTTCATTTCATGTTGAGGATGATTAAGGAAATCAAATACGGAGTAGCATTACAGTTGCAGATAAGCAAGATGAGTGGAGAGTGATGCTTGTTTGTTAAGGAGCTTTTTTGGTAGATATCTGCTGCCACCATGTGGAATATAAAGAAAAATAATCCACAGGAATAAGATAATCTATTTTGTTATGTTTATGTAAAAACACAGATGGTAAATGTTCATAGATAATAATATTAATGGATAAATACTGTTATTTAAGGTTCTGATGGTTGTGGATCAAATCTTGGTTGGAGAAACAAAACATTCATTGAGAATGAATGCGATGTGCTGGCTAATGGTTCTGCAGATGCAAGTCAGGGTGATGTGTTTTAATGCACCATTAACTGGGTTTACCTTAATGTTTCCTGCCTGTCTTCAACTATTTTATTTATACACTCTGTCTCTTTTCGTTCTCTCTTCAATTCTGTTTGTAACCTCAATTTTTAAACCATTCCGGTGTGTGTGTGTGCGTGTGTGTATGTGAGAGAGAGAGAGAGAGTGTGTGTGTGTCTGTATGCATGCATGTTAATCATTGTTTGGAATGTCCCACAGGAAAAGGTCCCGAAACAATTTTTTCTGGTCAGAATCTGAACGATAATGAGTGGCATACTGTACGAGTGTTCAGGAGAGGCAAGAGTTTTAAACTGACGGTAGATGATCTACAGCCTATGGAAGGTACTTCTTATCTTGTTCTGGAAGAAAATATTCGTTTTTCATATTTTATAACTTCAACAAACTCTAATCATCCCTATTGGACCAGAATATTTGAAAATCATGAAGATTATCTAACCAAAAATCACATATTGAAGGTTTATTTTGAAAGAAGCATTACTGTTTAAGGTATTATTTATTTGAGTTGAATTTAACAGGTTTAATAAAGATAATTAAGCTAAATTTAGTCTGAAATAATTTAGGTTTTTCTGAATTATTCGTTGACAGGACCATTTAAATGAGTCTTTAGTATGTTTAACCTCAAGAGAAAAAGAATCAAAAGTGACACAATGATTTACAGCAGGTTCCCCTTTATCTGTCACGTTCTCCCATTTAACATACTCTCTCCCTCCTCCCCTTTCTGGATCAAAGGTCAAATGGCAGGTGACCACACCCAGCTGGAGTTTCATAACATCGAAACAGGCATAGTGACAGAGAAGCGCTTCATGTCCATGGTGCCCTCCAACTTCATTGGCCACCTCCAGAGCCTCTCCTTCAATGGAATGGCCTACATTGACCTCTGCAAAAATGGTGACATTGATTACTGTGAGCTCAATGCCATGATTGGCTTCAAGAACATCATCGCCGACCCCGTCACCTTCAAGTCGCGCTCCAGTTTTATGACTCTCGCCACTCTGCAGGCCTACTACTCCATGCACCTTTTCTTTCAGTTTAAGACCACCTCCCCCGACGGCCTCATCCTGTATAACAGTGGTGATGGGAATGATTTCATTGTTGTGGAGCTGGTCAAAGGGTACGTTGCATCAGATTTTAGTCTGCTTCATCTTCTTCTTACTGCTGAACAGTAACTGCCTTCTAAATATATATCAGCATCTTTACATCATTATTTAGTCCAAAACATGTTTTAGGGAGCTCAGAACTGATGGTGAATTTGATCAAGTCTTCCAAATTAAATTAAAGAATCCTCCATATTATTATTATTATTATTATTGATTGGGAATTTAATAATTCACCACATCATACATTTAACAGTTTTTATTTAAAGTGTTCTTTCTTTCTTATCACCTCTATGCAGTATATTTATGCAAATGCTGCCAGCTATTAATTTGCTTTTTAATCCTCATAAAGTCACAGTAAACACCAAACATGAAAGACACACGGGTAAATTTCTTACAGCTGAAATGTGGTTATGAAATAACCTTCAGTGATGCCTGAAGTTAATTCAGTCTAATGCATTTAAGTTATGCATTTTAATTAAATGAGCATAAATTGCTTGTGTTTAAAAAAGAAAGCCTGGAATGTGTTGTTATTTCTGCTACCTGTCAATAATAAGTCGATGCAATAGATGCTGTACTTTTGCAAACCCAGTCGCACATGTCTCACAGAAAACACATACATTTTCAGTTTTTATACTTTCATCATATAAAATCAACCTCATATTTTTGTTTTGTTTTCTGAAATAATGTTTTTCAGAACATGATGACAGATCATTATTTATTTATTTTTTTGTCTGCTACACATTAAATCCTTAGTCACAATGACCCGTACAGGTGGCTGCGAACGCGATACGGATCATGTTTAAACCATTTCCTACAGCCTCCTTGATACAGTCTTACAGCAGCCTTATAAGGATCTAGTGTTTGGGGATGTCTTCTCTCCAGGTTCTCAGAAGCTGCGGCTACAGCTGGTAGATTTTCTTCATGTTGCAGCTACAGCTGTAGAAGGTGCAGTTAGAGTCTCTCTGCATTACTGTCGTTTTGAAAGTTTGAAGCTTTTTCACAAATTTTTAAGTAGATTTGATGACCATCACACAGAATTTTGGATATACTGGACAGCTGCCACTTATTTTCCCTGACAAAATGTGCCGACAGCCAGAAGATCTTTATGAAATTGCCGTGAGTAGCACATGAGGGGCCGTTAGCGTATCTTACACCCAAAACTTTTGTAAGATGGTCGTTGGTTGACAAAAGGAAGGTTCCAATGCACCTGTATATAGAGAACTCTGCAGACAGTGCTGAGCAAAAAAAAAAAAAAAAACCCTCGTATTCACAAGGATTCATCAAGTTCCTCATGCGGCAGCTGTAACAACTACCTGTTGGAAATGGTGCCCGTCTCCATAAATGTTCATGAACTCCAGATTTTGTGAAACAGGAAATTTGTATGAACTGTGTTTGTATGGGTTATTGTGACCAAGGCTTAAACTGAGCAACAGTTAGGTAAATGACATCCATCCATCCATCCATCCATCCATCCATCCATCCATCCATCCATCCATCCATCCATCCATCCATCCATCCATCCATCCATCCATCCATCCATCCATCCATTCATCCATCCATTCATTCATTCATTCATTCATTCATTCATTCATTCATTCATCCATCCATCCATCCATCCATCCATCCATTCAAACTGCAACATCCTTATCTCCTCAGTAGAAATAAAGTGCCATTCAGTTACAGTGTGTTCAAAACAGCTGTCATTGAATTAGATGTTGCTAGTTTTACTCCATCTACATGGTCTGATAAAACCTGTCTAAACATGTTCTTTCAGTTACCTTCACTATGTGTCTGACCTGGGGAACGGAGCCCACTTAATCAAAGGGAACTCAAATAAACCTCTAAGTGACAACCAGTGGCACAATGTAATCATCTCCAGGGACACCAACAATCTCCACACTGTCAAGATCGATACCAAGATCACAACGCAGACAACCACAGGAGCCAAAAACCTGGACCTAAAGGGTCTGTATGCAAGCACAGCTTACAGTTACATTTAAACATTTTAGGATGAAGCATTAGTGGCTTCGAATCGAGTGAAATGGGTGATTGACATGTTGTGACTGTAGGAGAAACACTACACTGGAGGAGGGCAGATAGAGATGCTTAGCTCCTACTTATTATCAGCCCCTCGGTTGCCTTAAGCAACAATTCATCTGTTTTTTATGCAACAAATAATGATGTGCATGTGGTATCAGGGAGTTCATAAGAATGACTGTTTATGCTTAGCAGAGACAAACTCGAACAACATTCCTCTGATGAAAATATAAAAAAAACCATAACATTCTTTTTAAATGTACTGGAAATAAATTTGTTTAATTGCTGCAATCCTTTGACGGCTTCTGCAGTAACAATATTAAAGCAAAACTTATTATAATGAAGCTTTTTGTGCCTCAGTTTGTCTTTGTAATGCTCATTAAATGATGTACTGTCTTTTCCTTCCACTAGAGACCAGCATTGTCACATTGTTACTGTCTCTACAGGTAACCTTTACATTGGTGGCGTGGCTAAAGAGATGTATAAGGAGCTGCCCAAACTGGTGCACGCTAAGGAGGGTTTTCAAGGTTGCTTGGCGTCCGTGGATCTGAACGGGCGCCTGCCAGACTTGATGTCAGATGCTCTGGAATGTGTAGGACTAATAGAGAGGGGGTGTGAAGGTGAGCAGAACTAACATCCTTCAAAAACATCAGAAACTGAAAATAACAGAAATTTTTTTTTTGTTGTTTTTGTCCGTGAAACTTACACGTCCTTCGGTTTGAAGTTCTGTTTTTTTTTTTTTATTGGGAATTTATAGACACAAATAAATACAAATGCCACTGACAAAACAGTATATATTTATTTTCACAAGTATTTGAAGGTATCAGCGTAACACTATTCAAGTCAATCTCCAATCCGATACAACAAAATCATTCACACGTTGTGAGTCACACAAGCTACAGTGGTAACCTGTGGCTGTTTCTGTTTGTATCCTGTTAAAATGCATCAAGCGACAACAATCATTTCTGTATCATTTGGCTCTAATCTGATTATTCTCTTTGCCATATTTGTACTGCCAGTGTTACTTCCTGTTTTATCCCTATTCTGTTTTGCACTATGCATGCGTACTGGATCTGAGGTTTTGCCCCTAAGCAGTTCTTTTGAATTATGTATGAAGCCTTTGTCGCTTGCATGAATATCATTTCCCTGCTCTAATGTGTGCACCATATCCAGAGACAATATTTGATTTTTTTTTTTTCTCCAGTGTCACTCAGTTAGTTTAATTTCATAATTCATCCACTCTGTTGCTGCTGAGTACTTCTGGTCTTTTTTTATGTTCCAGTATAACAAATGAAATCAAGTTTAGCACTTAAGCTGTGTCAACTTTGTAAATATCACTTTGTGCCACACAGAATCAATGGCTGCTTGCAGTGGAGATGATAAGATGTTTATTGGACGGGAATTATGAAGTTACTAAGAAGCAAAAAAAAGTGTGTGACCAAATAGGGGCAAGAAGCTCTTACACTTTATGTAACTCGACCATCATTACACTGAATATTTTTTGCCTTCCGGCTCTTTCTGAGGACAAAGATCCTTCCCTCTGTCCGTCCCCCAACAGTCTGTGTTTCTGTTACTCCATGTCTGACATCTTGGTTGCCTTTTACTAACAGCTGGTATGCTTTGCCTCTTCCTTTCTTATTATTTTGCTGACAAAAGTTGCATTGATGAAAGCTGACCTGCAAGGTAGAAAGCTTTGTCTGTTTGATACAGAGTCTAATAACCCTCCCCTCTGTTTGCATCCGCAGTATCTCTGCCCTCCACGTCTCCACAGTTTTTATTTATTTATCTTTTATTTCATCACAGTAAGTTTCCTAGGAAGATGACTGTCTGGTTTATTACTCACCCACCTGCCATCAGGAATGGCTCGAGTCTCTTTGAAATACAAGTATCATCATCTTGTATGGAATTTTATGGGGCTCGTGTCTCAATTTGTCACCATCACATCAGTGTTCAGTGTTGTTCTGATGACACTTTTATCCTTAGTGTTGGTTGGTTTTGCATGTTTTATTATAGTCTCAGCCAAAACATGTTAACACTGCATGGATTTCTTGTTAATGTTCAGGTTTGTAACAAATAACTGTTATCTTTAGATGAAATGACACTTTTAAGGGGGGTTTATTTGTTTGTTTGTTTTTAGATTAAATCATTGTAACTCATTTTAAATCAAACGTTAGTAATGATACAACATTTTTGTTAAGATTTTTTTTAACTTTAGTAGCATTTTTAAAAAGTGATTTCAATCTTTCAAGGTCTGACAGAAAAAAAAAAGCTGAAAAATAGTGATCATTAAACAATTGAGAAAAAGGATAATTTTACTATATTCATAATTGTCACAAATTATTTTAAACCATCTGTATCTTTTTATCAAATAAAAGCTTAATTTCTAAACATGTAAATCATCACAATGATGCAAACGCTAAAATTGTAGAACTCTAGATGTTACTAGTGTTTCAGTCTTATTAGTGTAGGTCAGTCACACAGTAAGATCAGTAAAACTGTAAATACTTCAACTAATAACCTCAAGAACACGAACAGTGGCAATGTTTAATTCATGTTGCATTTTGTAAGAAATATAATATTATTAGGTTGTTTTTTGTTTTTGTTTTTGGATCAGCAGCTTAGAACCTGCTTTTTAAATCCCACAAAACTAAATAAAACAAATGTTTTTTTTTACTGTGTTTCCTACCATTAGCGGAACAAATTAGAGCCAGGCGGGGGGGCGGAGCAAATGACCGGGCCCTTAGATGACAAATCTTAGATGACAAATTTTACCCACAATGCACTTGGATGCAATATCGGTGATTAACTTGTAAATTTGCACGTCATAAAGCTCCATGTGAGAGTGAAAATAAAGCCAGTGATGCAGGACAACGTTTTATTCAATATTTTACACCTACTACATCACTAAAGTCAGTCTTTCTTGTAAAGCTTTTAGCAACATGACTCAAACCTGACTGGGTAACACATATAAACCCTGCATGAATGGTAGTATTTTGCAAGATTCTGTAATTGGAACCCAAACTCTATCCTCGGCCCGTGTTCTCGCCTGTCGTCACCAGTTTTTTCCAGATGTGGAAGAGGCCCTTCTCTCACATCATACCTCTAAGTCGGGCCCCTCTGATGTCCGGGCCGGGGCGCACCGTCCTACCAGCCCCCCCTGAAGCCCCGCCCCTGTTTCCTTCAATTCATCATGTCTGTACAACACGGATTGCTGCATTTTAACTTGATGCCATAAATGTTGGTTGAGTTTTCTAATATAAATCAATATAAATTAAGTATGACAAAACCTAGAATAACAGCAGTTGTTAGATTTTCAGATAAAGAATTTTGACATACTGTAAGCGTATGAATCAAGTCTAACTTCACTGTATATGATTTCAGTTCTTTCATTCAGCAGCACGACATCCAAACACTGTGATTTGGTGTAATCAGATTTCAGTCAAAGGGTTTTTCATTGATTTGCAGGATATACTGAAGTGAAACTGTTATTTGGTCCTTCAAACTGATTAATGAATCTTATTTTTTTTGTAAAGGAAATAAATTAATCTTAATATTATAGACAAGGACTTCGAGGTAATGTATAAAAACACTGTTTACATGTATATAAAACTACATAAAACCTTGAATATATTTATTATAATCTTAACCATATGTTAAAACAATATGTAATTTAATAATAATAATATACAATAATCTGTAATGTATAATTTATGCTTTTACATTATCTTGGGCTTAAATGGTGTCAAGCTTCAATGAAAAACTTGCATTTAAATGTTGAAATGACTAACATCACTTCAGTTTAAATATTAAAACCTCAGAAATGCATTTCCTTAGACAGTTTTAGTAAATCTGTACAGTTTGGTTTCATATTTTTGCTGATTAAACTGATATTTGTTGTGCTCAACCCTTCATTTGAAATAAAAACAATATCTTTATCGTCAGCGTGGCATTTATTTACAATTTACAGTGAATCTGCTGACTCTGCTGCCTCATGTTGCCTTAACAGAGCTGTAATTTCTCTCCTTATTCAGGGCCCAGCACCACATGCCAAGAGGACTCGTGTGCCAACCAGGGTGTGTGTCTTCAGCAGTGGGAGGGCTTCAGCTGTGACTGCAGCATGACAACATTTGGAGGACCATTGTGTAATGATGGTAGGATTCTCCTCTCTGATTCTCTAATTCAAAGTCCAGATCATTTTGACTTTTAAACAGTTCATCATATAGTGGCTGAACATCAACATAACATCAAAAATACATATTTTGCTAGTTGAGCCACTTGACTTTTGAAGCTAATTAAATTATCAATAGCAAGTACTTGGTGGAAGACATTAAAAACAAACAAAAAGCCCACAACAAAACAGTAAAGCCAGTTCTTGTTTTGGGGTTTCACAAAATAATATGAAATGCTTGGATTTTTAATTCCTTGATTAGAATAGAATAATCCAAGCTGTGCTGTTCAGTATAAATTACTTGTTCAGATAAAAAAAATATTTTCATATTTAGTCTTGCTTTGAAAACATTGCTGTTTTTAGTTGTTGGAGCTGAATATTTTTGAGACTCTGTAAATAAATCACTTTGATAAATCGATAGCCAAAACACAAAACCACATATCTGCCAGATTTTCCCTTTAGATGAGAAGAAAGGATTTTTAAAAATTATTATTATTTATTTATTATATTTCTGTTGGGATGTTTTGCACTTTGGACATGAATATGTGACACTGAAGTGAAAACTGAAACGTTTAACAGATTCACCACTAGAGGGAGCAACATACAAGCTCACGTGCTGCCAAATAATCATCAATATTACAAACATGCAAACAAATTATTATTGACAACAAAATACATTTATTTTCTTGTGATTACTGTTGTCTGGGTTGTTCTGATTACAAGCTCACATGTTCAAGCTTGTCCAGTTCACATGTTGTTATTTATTACTTGATTAATCCTTAAAGTTTTCTTTAAAAAGAAGACGGGTATTTGTCTTTCCCCGCTCTGTGCTTGTTGATTTAAAGCTACCAAGAGAAATGTGGTAAAATCTACTTCATCTTAAAAAACAAAAAAAAAAGATTTCTTTCCTCATGCGCAACATGGAAAGGGCAGTTTTGTTTGGTCATTAATTTCTTCTGCAGCACTTCACACAGTGAGGGCTGAATGGGCAGTGGGCTGAACTGCATTAGGCTAAGAAAGGAACTGAGTGGCCACTCCAGTGAAGTTAAAGAAGCTGTGAAAAGCACAAAAAATGCTAATTCAATTCTATGTTACATCTACCAGTTTAATAAGACCCTATTCTTTTGTTTTCAGCAGAAAGCATTAACAGACTTACACCTTGTACATATCTGCAGTCAGTGTAATTTCTAAAAGGATTCTTCAGTCTGCACTGTGTGAGCCCGAGAGCCTTCTTTTGCTTAATTCACTCCACCTTTCATTCCTCAGACCATATTTGCATCAAATAAGAAATACGGCTGTGCTCTGTGAATATTTTTGATTGTGACCTCCCTGTGAACCATTCTTGTATTTTAAAGGAATTTATTTTTACCTCTTGTCATACATATTTATCTTTTTTTCAGGGGTCATTGATGACAATGGGAGCAGAAAGGCTCACGTGGCCTCTTTGCTTATGTTATATGTGAGGAAAGTGCACCACCTGCTGAGTTTCATTATTATAGCTGAGTTTATGATTCCTTCTGACCCGAAAAACAGTGAGTTAGATCAGTAGACGGGGTTATGGTTTACAGCATAAAGCCACAAAACCACGCTTTCAAAGAAACGCCTTTACTGTAGTTCATCTGAGCTACTTCACAGAAGACAATCTGACTCTGCCACAGAAAATTTGCTCGAAGGGAAAACAAGGTAGGAACCGGCTGGGTTCTATCTGCGTTAATAGATTGCCACGGGTATTGAAGGAAAAAAAAGAACGAGAGAAGAATCTCTAACGAAAGTAATTTTTTGATGAGATATGTTTGCATAAGCGGAAACGCAGTCAATTTACAACAGAGAGATGGGCTGGAGAGAAAGCAACTTACATAGGGTGGATTGCATTTCCAAATACTCTGTCAGTGAGCAGGCCTGGCACCTTGTCTTATCACAAGGAGAAAAAATCCATTTCACAGCCTCTGGTTCCATAACATTGAGATAGAATGAACTGTACAGCTGTTAGTCACATATCATAAGAGGACAAATATTACGTCCAATAGTTTAACTTTAATCTGTGTAAATCAAAGTTTGCATCCCCCTTTATTAATCCATGCTGTCATTCCTGGGTGTTTTCAGTAAATTGAATGCCAAACTGTAGTTTTATTAGATCTTTTTTACAAAGTGGTGTTTTTTACAGTAGGTAACAAACATCTACAGTATAACTGTGTTAATTTGTACTGTGGTTGTACTTATTTTAAAACAAAAGGGTTAAAATACTGAAATTAAAGTCACATAGCTGCATTCAGCCTTGTCCTTGGAGTATTAACGTTGCTGAATAAGAATTTGATCTTACTTTGAAATGCAGATTTGTTTTGCTGTAACTGATAGTGAGCAGTCAATTCAAACAGCTAGTAAAAATAGCTCTGATTTTGCAGCAGATGTCTTCATTGAAATACACAATGACACTTTGGAGTTACCTACTGGCTGATGAATAATAACTTAAACCTTTTAACTGGCCTAAATTCCTCGTACCGCACTGCGTGTGCTGCCATGTGTCCACGCTGAATGTGACGCCGTTTCTTGGCTGTGCTTTGAGTGTGTTGCCGTATGATAAAAGCGTTTCAGCTTCTCAGAACAGCGCTGCACCTTTTTCTATTCAAAGTGATTGGCAAGATGATGAAATAGAGAGAAGAAAAAAAAAGGCTCTTTTTTTATCAGCCTTTCAAACATTTAATCCCAGTGATGTGTCCATAGGTTTTTGGACATAAAGGCTCGCCGTGTGCTGGCAAAAATGAATCATCATATTCTCTCTCTAAAATCAGTGAATTTGAAATGAATTATGGATGTACTCACTGGTTCCTTATTTCTACATGCTTTTCAACTTATGAATATAAATGCAAGTGTTGAAGACATTTAATTAGAAAACCTGATGGGGGATGTAGAGCGTTGGTTTGTGTGCACGGTCCAGTTAAAGATGTTGTTCTGTAAAACAATGACTTCATACTAAGCACAAGTATGACTTCACACTCCCGCATTGCATTTTGACTTGTTTGTAATGTCCACTGGGCTTTTGCAGATCATTAAAGATTAAGATTTTAAAAAGTGTTTGTGTGTGTGGAGAGGTTGACATGAAGTCCAGTGTTGAAATCCTGGGAGAATTAGCCTGCAGTGGTCAAGCGTCTGACTATAATGTACAGAGACAAACAGAGTGGTGTTTGCTGTTGAAATAAAGTGAGTCAAAATGGGTCACAGCAAAAGGGTCAGCATGGTCTTCACGCAATTTCTATCTCGCTTGGCTGCTTCTTATTGCCATAGCCATTAATGCCATGTCAATATTAGATCAACAATGGAGGTTGTTTGCTTCTAGACTCTCTTGTCTTTGGCTGAGGGGCAAAAAGTTGCTCTTCTCACTTGATGAGTTAGTGCTCATTCTTTAGTCTCACACCTAGAGGAAGCTCTGACAGGACACGTTTAAATACATGTAACAATCAAAAATGAAGCACATTTTGTTCTGTTTTATTTTGATATATTTCATTTTTTGTTTTCTACTTAATGTGTCTCTTCTTCTTGTTTTCTAAACAACAAAGACTATCTATATCCATCCATCCATCCATCCATCCATCCATCCATCCATCCATCCATCCATCCATGTTCTCAGAAGACTTTAGAATCAAAGTTGATAGATGGATCTCATCTTTATTGGTTGATTTATTTGACCTTGGTATTATAAGCATTGCTATGAAAATTCCAACTTTGCTTTGAATCACCAAAAGTAAAATTAGTAAAATTGTGAAAGAATTATGAAATAATCAGTTGTTTTCTGTAGCTTGTTCTTTTAGAATAGAGGATCTGTGTTTCAGGTCATTTAGGAAGTTCCTCACATAAGTATGTCCCATACCGCAAGGATCAGAGGACATATTTTAGTTTCAACCAATAAGAAACACCCAAACGTGCTGTTAGGCCAAAAGAAGGGGGGTGGAAGATGAGTATGAGACACTAGAATAAACAGCCTGATGTTTTGTAAGGTGACATGATATTAGCCTCTGATGTGGTCCTCTTTTAATGCATCTCTGACAAACAAATCTATGTCTCTGAAAATATTTGGGTCTTGTGTATTGAACGCTTGGCCTAGCTTTGAACAGACATTATGCCTCGAGATATGAGAGAATCAGTATTAAGTGCTTTTGTGCATTCACTTCAGCAGACATTTCCTCAAGTGTGCATAGATGCTTGCAAGAATCATAGCACATTTAGCGCAAAGTCTTACGGATTGGTCAGAAGGCCACGTGGCAAAACAACCATTTGGTGCTATCAGTGAAGAAAATGCTTCTGTTTTATCACAGTATAAAATTTTTAATTATTATAAAAAAACAACTTGGTTATAATGAAGTACTTTGGGATATAGTGGAGTAAAGTGTCTTATTTTAATGTTACTTGATTGTTTTCTACAATTTCTTAGTAGGAATTAAAAGGAACAAAACCATCAATAGTTCGATCCCACCATGTATTTTATTGGCCCATTAAAACAAATCAGAAACATTCATTGTGAAAGTGGAAATAAATGTAACTGCATCAGTATGAAGGTTGTTTATTACTGGGATAAATCACCAAAATAATAATTTCCTTTAATCCACAGGTGAAAATGCACCAGAGTTGTAAATTTTTGCATCTTCAGCCAAAGTAGAAACTCATCCTGACTGAGAGCAACAAACAGAAAAGTGTCAGAAATGTAACTGTGAGCTTTTGATGTTATGAAGTGTTTCAATCCACTTCACACTCTGTAGAGTTCAATGCCTGCAAATCTATAGGAGGATGTGGACATAACAGTATTTTTAATATTAAAATATTAATATTAAGTATTTCATAGTTGCTGTTTTCAAATGCAGACTATATGCAAATTCTATGATGCCTTTCCACCTTAACAATATTGTCTTTTGATTTGTTTGTTTTATCAGTTTTTAATTTCCACTTGAACTCCTTCCAAGTCTACAAGAGTGGTCACTATCTGGCCTGATTATTTCCAGTCATTTTCCCTGCAGATTGAGTATCTGAATTTAAATGTGGTTTCTGTGCTAGAAAGCAGTGGCCATGTGTGGGCAAAGGCTGTTGGCATGGTTACAAGGTCTCAGTTCCTCCCACCCTGGATGCTGTAACATGTCTGTACCTTTGTCTATGTAACAAGATCTCTGTGGGAAGTTTTTTTTATTATAACCTACATCTTTAAATGAATTAAAGTTTTACATATTCATGACGTGCTTTTCTCTTGCTTTGTGGTGTAACATACAGCTGTGGGGATTCGTTAAGCTTAAAGTCTTTGTTGGGTGGTGAGTTTTCGTGCTGGCGTAAAGGGGTATTAGTGTGAATGAGCAGCAGAGTCGGGAATCCTGTTGAATTGTGCAGAGATTCAGAGTGTTTCCAAGATCAAGCTTTTTGTTTTTTTTTCCTACTTCAATCTGATGTGTGTGTTTATTACCAGGAAGTAGTCATTGAAACATTAAAAAAATGTAACTGTTTTTCAGTTCAATATCTGATACATCAGAATTGCATCCAGATCATACACCGTTGCAAAGAAGTGGTGAAACTCATAGTGTCTGAGATGTTTTGTTATTAATTGGTGAGAAAATAAGGGGCTTTTGTTTCTCCACAGCACAATACTAATTAAAGTGTTGATATAGAATCTCAGCTAAACTTTCCTGCTGAGGGATGTAGTGACGCTGTGAATATTCCCCATTCTCATAAACTTTAGCTATTGAACATGAAACCCATGAGAGCTGAAGAAAGAAGCTAAAACATAATTCAGTTAAAGTTTTCTTACTTGTGCTTAAACTACTATAAAACTCTATATATGGCTTCTGCTATTATATGCAGAATTTCAGAATTAGCCACCTCTTGTGCTGCCGGAGAGATTTGCAATTTCACAACAAACTAACAGGCTCATATCGATTCATGGAATTTGGTTTGAGACCGTTTATTCATCCTGTTATGTCCATTTTGAGCTGTAAGGCAGTGGCTCCAGCTAAAACCTCAGAAGAAGTTAGTCATTTAGTGACATCTGTAAATCTCAGCTCATTAGATCCTAATTTTAACCAGGACCTTGTCTTTTGTCTGCTTAAAAGAGGTAAAGGGAGAAAGTCTGCAGCATTTTGTCATACTTCCATGTCTTGCAGTCAGTCACGTGTTACCTCACAACACAAGAGTCCCAGTCCCAACACAATTAAGCCTCAAATAAATGCAAACTTTATGTCACATTTGTAGTTCATGAAAAAAAAGAACTGTCTGGATGGAATGAATACCACCCCAAAGTGTTTCAATGTGACACATATACTTTATTCCCTCTGCTTTAGTTGTTTAGAGGTTCAGATAAAGATATAAATGGCTCTGCTCATTCTGGAAGGGGCAGCACTGCCTCAGCTTCCCACTGGATTTGTTGTTTCCATATTCTGGTCACCATGGATGCTGCATATATGTCGTGCTTTAAAATACATTTTACTGTACACACTGTTTACTTGACCTCGTTTTACTGTAAAGCTGGGAAACCACAGTGGATTTAATTTTATTTAGTTATGCTACCAACAAATATTTGTCAAAAAATGTAATACTTCAAAAAGACTAGCTCTCGTCTATCTATGCAGCCCCGAAAATCTTCTGGATGCATTTGTGATGATGCTTTGAAAAATAGGCCAATTGATATTTTTTTTTACAAAGATATTAACCAACACTGCAGATAAGCAAAAAGTTGTAATGGTCTGCAGAGCTACAAAATGACTGCAGGGAAACGGCTTCTGTTGAATGAGTTTACAAGTCTTCCTGTCATGGTGTGAGTTTATAGGGACCCAAAGGGTGAACCACGAAGGAAAAAGGGGAAGCAATATGTGCTTTTAATAATAAGAATAAACTTTGACAAGGCAAAAAACTATCTAGAGCACGGGGGGGCAAAAAACACAGAAATATACAGTGTTGGCAAAGGAATTAAGAAAAGAAGGACTGAAGGACTGTATGCTGGGAGGCTGATTAGTGGATGAGGAACAGCTGAGTAGATTAGCATTTGAGGTTCAGGTGTGAGGGGTTAAATGACGAGGGCGCTGAGGAAAACAATGAGCAAATGGGACAACCCCATAAAACTAAACAGAAAAACATAAAATGGATCAAAGTAAGACATGACTAAAGAAACAAAACAAGCGGAAAAAACTCCAAACCATGACAGAAAAACAAACACAAAAGTTCTAAATCCATTAAGTCACGCCTGACTTGGTCATAATGATCTTATTTCCAGCCTAAAAGCACCACCTGCATATTTTTACACCACTTGCAGCAGGTGCATGTTCTTCAGTCACCATTAAATGTTACACAGGAACAAAAATTGAAAATGATTTCATATTTGGATTGCATGTGATTTTATCTTTAGAAAATATGAATGTTTAACATTCCACTGATATTTAGACTTTGTAGCCAGTTTCAGGTATTTTCAGTTCTTTCTCTTCTGAAAACTTCAGCCTGTTTTTATTCTGCTGCACTTGTCTGTACCAGAACTTTAGACTTGAACAGCACCTTTCCAACAGCACTACAAAAGGACAAACATTACCAGTTTATCTGTGAGGATTCAGCTTGTCCATTGTGTAACATATTGTTTGAAGGAGTTAAAACACAGCCGGAACTTTAAAAATCCACTTTGGGTGAGAGAGACAGCAAATATAAAGAAGCACATTAGCATTAGCATTAGTTTAAATTGTGCATGAAGAAAATGCTTTTATTATGCAGTTTTATGCAAATGGATTCACACTTAATGGAGGCTACAGCGTGTTTTTTCATATTTAGGCTACAGTGTGTTTTTTTTATACATAAAAAGTTAATTGTTAAAACCAGAATAAATTTAAATGTACATTTTTATGTCTCTTCGGATAGAAAAGATCATTTCCCTCTTCTTTGATTTGGTATTTTAATTCCAGAGTGGATGAATCTCTCTCAGAAGATAAATACAGAGTTTGTTTATTAAAACTTTGATTTTTTTTTTTTTTCTTTTTCAGCTAAGCTTCTTTCTTGTCCCAGTTAGCTCAAGTGCAGCCTAGTGCTTCACTAACTAAGATGCTGTGGACTCCTGAAGGGAGACACAGTCCGTCCTTGACCTGTTCAAGAAGAATCACTCTGAAACAGGGGCTGATCTATTTAGGAAAGATTTCAGAAGAGACAGACAGACAGAGACAGACGCTGTGGCCCGGTGGCCCACTGCATCTTGGGAACTGTCAGAGGAGATAGAGAGAAAGCCTCCGGAAAGCTGCCGACCTGTGACCCCTATCTCTGTCACTGACAGTTAGGATTTGGTTTATGCATTCTCTGACACATCATCATCATCGCACACCCACATACTGACACAAACTTAAGAGTCTATTTCAGTACACGCGCACAACCTTTACGTGCACTTGTGTACAATGATTTCTGAATGTTAGTCCCTCCGTGGTTGCTTTGAATGTGTATTTAAATCGATTTATGGAAATGAATGACGCGTTCAAGGGATCATCTGTGCATTAAGAGAAGAAGAAAAAAAAAAACAGTTGGTTGCATCAGGCAAATTCCAAAGCTTCCCATGCCAGCAGAAATTCAGTGAGTGAAAAGAGCAAATGGAGCCTGGTGGCTATGCAAACAGCTCAGTGTGAAATGAAAAACAAAAATCCATCTATTTATCTTCCACATAGTGTGTATATATATATATATATATATATATATATATATATATATATATATGGTTTGGATTCAATCCACCACTGGCAAAAAAAAGGGATGCTTTATGAAGTGTGCACAAGATCTTGTCTGTGTGTTTTTTTTTAAGAGAAGAAAAAAAAATGAATTAATATTTGGTTTCAGCCACTGGGCATTTATGATGATAAACTGTGCTGCAGAACAATGTCCGCAGAAAATGAATATTTTAGAGCTGGGAATTTACTTGCACGACTACAGACAGTATTGATCCCTGAAACCAAAATTTCCTCTTAAAAAAAAAGATCCTTGCACTTCCAATTTTAAAACAAGCCAATGAGCTATTTTTAACTTAAAATAGTTCCTCCGTTTAATTAATTATATATTAGTCATCTGGGACAGAATTAGAAGGAGGGTGAATTTGGCCTTATCTGGAGTTTTGTTGCTTTGTTTTGGTATTTTTATATTACATCATCATGTAAAAATAAACCTGGATTATTTCCTATTAGCAGACTGTTTTATCAGCCTGAGTGGCATTCCGTATGTTGCTCCCACAGCCTGCATAACAAACAGGATGAGCAGCGCAAATGTCTGGTTTGGTTGCTGCGTTTTAAAATAAATGAGACATTTGCTGATTTTGTTTTGCTTCCATGCGCATTATGCTCTATTTCTATCATACAATAATCATCCACTGTGGAGCAGCTGTGTTTGCATGAGAGACAGTTATTCATAGAAAGTGCTAATCACCTAATGATAAGGAGTCATCATTTAAACCTAAAGCCACAAGGAAGATATGATGAAGTACTGATGAGTTAGAAATCAGCAGTCTGAAACCTTTTTGCCCCTGTGCTGGTTGGAGTTTATTCTACTTACTCTAATAGAGTAATCAGCCAGACAGCCACTGTGATGTAACATCCTCTGCTAACATAAACAGTATTGACACCCTTGCCTCCCTCTGTGTTGAAATACTGCACAGCTTGTGTGTTTGTATTGAGTGTTGACTCCCTGTATGTGTCTGTTTGGATCATGTCATGTCTTGGCATGACTAAGACGGCACCGTGTTTCTATTTCTGTCCTTTTGCACACATTAGCATCAGTGCATTGTGTGCTTGTTGGCTGTTCTCTGTAGTATTTGTGATACGCGCTTGGATGAGTAATGACACATTTGATATTCACCAAAAAAACTTTCAGTCATAAAAAGTGCTGCTACCCATTTTTTTTTTTAATATTTTCCGGTTGTTGTTGCTTTTGTGGTGAGTTAGAATGTTAGCTATAATTGTTCTTGCCTCCATTCTTGTTTGCTTTATAAAGGAGAGTGGAATTTAATTTAAACTTGCTTTAGTTATTGCTGCTTTTGTATGATAGCACCATCTCTTAGCAATAAACTTATGCATGTTAGGTTCACTGGCTTCCCAAGTGTTAGTGTGTCTGTGAAAGGTTGTTCATCTCTGTGTGGCCCTTTGATGGACTGACCACCTGTCCATGATGTAACCCCGCCTCTTAACTAATGACTGCTGGAGATAGGCACCAGCTCCCCTGCGAACCCACACTTCCTGTTCAGTGGGTATAAAAAATGGATGGATAACTTATATTTTCCAGATTTTACTACCCAGTTCTCACTTCTATATATCATCCCTATAACTACAGCATACTTTCATGCGCATAGACATACAGTATGCTGCTGAGCCTGACACCAAACATATGGGTAAACAGTACCTGGTTCATGCCTGACTTCAGCTGCATGGAATAACTGTTCAGAGTAAACACTCATCTAAAAAATGAACCTGCACCTGCTCAGAAAACATTACAGTGAATTTGCATCTTTTCATAGTTCTCTTAAATGTGTTAGTCAGACTATTACAACATTCGAAATGTTTTATTTTTATATATATTTTTATTTTATTATTATAGCTCTTGAGGGAGAAAAGAGGTTGTGCTGAAGTGTTTCTCCCTTTCTAAATCAGTCTCTCCATGAGGGATAAAAGTGTTGCTTGATGGCTCTTTAACTGATTTTAAGGCTTTAATTCAGTCAGGTCAGGTACTCTTAGACTGCCCATCTGCTACTCTCCCACCAGTTTCCCTTCGGTCCTCCTAAAATCATTCATCAGCTCAGTCTACTGTGGATGAAGTTGTGCTTTAGTAACAGAAATTGCACTTGGCCCTTCTCTCTCTTAAGTATTATTAAACCCAAGACAAATATCTCCTCACATCATTGATCACTTAATTCAGGGGCAAAAAAAAGACGACCGCACTTTCTGAAAAATGTGTGTTTTTATTTCCCCTTTGAATTCCGAATTACACCTTGTACTTCAAAAAAGAAATAAAGAAAACCAGAGAAATGTAACAGAGATGTGCTCAAAGCATCACTTGCATCAAAGGCACAGTCCTCTGGGTCTTAAATGGAAACAAAGACAAGCTGCATTGGCTTTCTGTCAAGAAGACATCTGACTCTCTGTAGGAATTGAAGTGGGAACACTAAGAAACCAAGTCTTTTAATGGTGAATGTTTACTTTTGGAGGGGGATTTTCTCATTTTGTGACCAACACTCTATAATCATCTATTGAAAGCAGCTGAAAACTGTAACTGCGCTGAAATTAGTTAAGCTGCAAGACCCAGGTGTTTGCTTCAGTGCAGGAAGAAATAATTCAGTTATATATATTTTTTTTCCAGCAGCTCTGTGCAGGGTGACTCTCCTAATTGCCTCTCATACTTATTTTATCAAATTTCCAACAAAATAACTGGAGCAAATCCATTAAAGTATTATTTTTTTTAATTTAATAATGGTAATTCTTAGGACTTATTGTTGGTCACAGCAGGGTTTCAGATTTCTGTTGTAAATAACTGGAATAATTTGATGCAGGAGTGATGGTTTTAACCAGAATGTGTGTGAAGTCTTTTTCCATCGTAGCCCCTTCCTGCTTCAAGAAATAAATCAAACTTAAACGTCCTTCTTTTTCTTAAATCAACACACATTTCATGCAACTTTGTGTATCACCACTTGGGGGCACAAATGAACAAGTATGAGGTTCTAAACCAGCTATAGAGATAACATAAACGATAATACATCAATATCAAAGAATTATCCCCTACACAACCAGAGCATGTGTATAAGGTATCCTGATATTGCACTTTTTTAATAAAGATCCAAATTCTTTCTTCTTACTTTCTGTAGATGTTTGCATTAAAGAGCTCAGGTAGTGGGACATGGTATTTGGCAAAAATCCTTAATAGATTGCCTTATTAGAAGAAACTTTGCTCAATAGACTGCAGATATTCATAAAAGTGTAAACAGGAGCTAACACTTCTACATTTCAAGAGAGAACAGAGCCGTGGTTCCATGCTGATGATTTTTTTTTTTTTTTTTCGGACCAGTGGGTTCTACCAAGTTACTTCGGTTTGCAGCATCTGGTTTATGCTATACTGCAGTTACTTTTTGCTGCACAGCCCAATGTGCCACAGAATGTAACTAGATGACATCGAGTTGTTTAAGTAAAAACATTTGTTTTCTAATGTTTTTGTAGTGCACCAATTCACATTACAGCAAGCAGGTTTAAAAACAGAACTTAAAAACAAAGTCCCGTGTTTATACCGAAAAGGAGATTAAGATTTGCATCAGTGCTTCTTAAGTAATTGGACTACAGTTTCCTCAAGGCTTTCTCTCATTTTTACTTGGACATTTACTTGGAAAATAAAACAGAGAAGGATATTTTATCCTGTGTGTAACTCTTGCTAAGTTGGCTTTCCTCTTTATTCCCTGTAAACCATAAAGATTAGCTCAGCAGCGCTTACAGTGTTTTTCTTCTTCTTCAGCTTAGAACGTAGCGTTTCGAAAGGGAGGATGTTGAATGGCCAGTGTGCAAACAGAAGCAGGCACACTGCAGCTGAGCCTTGTGTTCCTCTGTCCCAAACTCTGAGCACTGAGCACTCTTCCCAGCTGAACCAGATTGTGTTTATCAGCAGGGCTTTTTATGTCCACATGTTCCCTACTTTCCTCTAACCCTGCTGCACACAGAGCCTGAGATCAGCCTCCCCTCTTCTGTGGGAAATGGTCTTTTATTAGCAGGCAATGCAGACTTGCCCAGATTCAGCACCCTCTCTGTGGACAGTTCTCAACTGCCAACTCTGGCACTGTGCGTGCTTTGTTTACATATGTGTGTGTCAGCGTACGTATGCAGACATCTATGTGTGTTTGTGAGAGCTAGAGAGGGAGAGAGGGAGACTTGCCCAAACTACATGAGCTGCAGCATCATCATTCCTTTAAAATCTTGCTAACGATACACTGCAGAGTAGGTAAGACTTTACAAGAAGCAGGTCTCTGGGGCGACACAAAGAACCTGGATCAGGTTAGACCAATTTTTATTTTAAATCCAATTCTACAACCACACAACTTTCTTAAAATTACAGAGTCAAGAAGACAGATACAAACGAAATGAGAAGAAGAATTCAGAGTGATGAGCTGCTAAAAGTATCCTACATTTTGTTTTGCATCTTTTCTCCTCTTTTCTCTGCTGAAGAATGTCCACACAGGAGAGTGGCTTGAAAAAGACTTAACAGAAAGAGTAAAAATGGACATTGAATGGAATCAGGGCTGGGGGACATAGCTTCAGTCCCTGTTATTCTGCCTAAATAGGCTCTTCCTCTGCAATGCACTCAGGCTCTAGTGATTCGCTATGTGAATGCTGCCCATTTGCATAGCCACTCTCCCTCCTGCTTCCTGGCTGGCTGCTGAGGCTCCCCCTCCCTCTGTCCTCCTGCCTCTCCACCTCCTCCTCTTCCTCTCTCCCATCTTCCTCTTGCGCACATCTTCTGGAACGGCGCTGCTTATGCTGCCTGTGTGTGAGCGTGTGTTCTGCCCAGGGCTGCTCTCAGGTACTGCCGCTGCTTTCGCTCGGTCTCAGTGAGAGCAGTTATCTCTTGATGGGGAACGGGTGCGCTACTTGGCACAACTTACAGGTGCAATCACGCAGTCGACTGCACGTTGCCGCACATGCAAATGAGCTGCGGATTTAACTATGGTCTTGTTCGTCTGGACGTCCTTTGAGACCACTGGAGGAGGAAAAGGAGGGAAACTCAGAATGTCTGCCTTGGTTTTTTGAAGAAATTCACTTTAGACAGGTGCTGTCAATCTCTTCCAAAGTGAGCTGTCCTCCTTTCAACAGATTTTTTGGGGAATATTAATAGTTTTTTTGTGAGAAGATGCTTCTAATTTTGTGAGGGTTTAACTGTGAAGGATAAAGAAAGAAACAGAGAGAACAAGGAAACTAGGGGAATTGGAACAAGCTGGGATTTCTTTGTTTTTGCCTGACGTTGCCCTAATTTTTTGAGTGAATGTTTTTTGCATGATGTTCTATGATACTTCTTAACGTGTTTAGGTGCTGCTATGGAGCTCTTAATTTAGTAAAGAAAAGAAGAAAAAATACATCAAGAAGCTTTTGTTCTTCCACAACGGACATTTTGCCTTTGGTCCCATTTTTACTTTTGCGCTACTGTTTCTTTCTCTATGGATCTGTTTGCGTTTCAAGTGTCAAAGGCCATTGTGAGTTTTGACAAAGTCAGAAGTATGGGGCTGTAAGGCTTGTTAAAAGTTCCACTTTGATCTGTAGCCTTGTCTGGCCACTCAGGGAAGATGTTCAGGGGCTGGAGTTCACAGTTTGCTCCCCTGAGGCCTGATGCAGAGCCCCTAAAGTGGAAATCAGTGACACTCAAACATCTGGCCTTGTGGATCATTGCTGTGGGCTTTGTGGCAGGGTCAGAACCAAGTGCCGTAGAGAGTCTCCACCACATTCACCTGTCCCATGGAAACAAGCATCACCATGTTGTGCCTATTGCTATCCACAGATCACCTGCATCCCTAAGAGCAGGGCACAGTAAGTATTCTCTTCACTCAATCCTAAATATTATTAATGCTTCAAACTTGAAGTATTATATATATATTTTTAAGAGTTCGCAAAAGCAGGTTGAGTCTAGTTTAGACCATCTACTACGTTTTTTTTTTCTGTCTCGGCAATATGCCCCCACTCATGTCTGGGATTAGCCATATCCATGTCTCCAGATGCTCCACTGTGTCCAGATTAGGCTGGATTAGAAGGTTGTGGCACTCTCCTTTGTCCCTGGGTGTTTGGAATAGACAAAGATGAGTTGCCTGAAGCACTGCAGGATGTCGAGCTGCTTTGGCCCCTGCCCCATGCAGAGTGTAGATGAGGCACCCTTTTGCTCTGTGTGGCAAAACGGCTTGAATGTCTCTGGACAATATGCCTGATAACACTTTCAGAAATTCTGCAACTTTTATTTTTATATCATTATTTTGGAGTTGCACTCTCTGAAGTTCTCAATCGCAGTGACGCTCGAATATGAGACGTTTTGACAATGAAGACAGTTGCAGTCTCATACCGCCAAAGCATTTTTGAGTGACGAAATGAGTAATAGTGTAACGCTGACGTAATGCTGAGGAACCCTGGATTTCAATGAACAGACTGTATGCAGCATATCTGCTGTTATTGTTATGGATTCTTTTAGGTTTATTAAAACACGCTCAATGACAGAACATCCCTGGTATTATGAGGATATTTTTAATAAGCAATTCAGACACAATACCTTATCCCAGAGGACTGGGCAGAACCAGACCTGCACCAACAAAGAAGTCAGTGCCCCTCAGTGCTGATGGGAAAGAATAGAGGTTTGCGGCTCCACATGGAAAACAAGACAAGGAATTAGACAACTCTCCCAAGCCCGTGTTGAACAGATACTGCTCTGCTTGCCCTTTGATCGGTCTGCGGACTCCAGGGCATGTAGTTCAGGCAGACCTCCATTGCTTTACATCACAGAGTTGTTGTAACTGCTCCTTTGTGATTGAATGTAACATGATTAAAGTTTTGGTTGATCATTGGAGAAGGTGTATAAATGGAGAATATGAGGACATGTTATTCGACAGGGTACCTGGCTCAAGGATAAAGGCTTTTGTTGTAAAGACTCTGTTATTTTCTTAGATGTTCTGCTAAAGATGTAATTTTCTTGGGGGTTGTCGGTTCACTGCAGCACTTAGCAGTTTACAGCTCAATCCTCTCACTGATTAAAATCTGTGTATGTAAGATTCTTAGCTGTTTAGATTCTTTTTCTTCATTTTGGATTTGACTTGTTTGACTTTGTGCATTTTTATTTGTATTTTTTTTGCAAGATGAAGTCTTATGTTACTTACAATTACTGTATTGTCTGTTTTTGTCCCACTCTCCTGACTCTCTCAAAGCCTTCGGTGCTAAAATCTAAACATTTGCTCTAACAACACAGTTCAACCCATCAAATCAAATTGAACATTGTCTCTTGATTGGACCAACTGAAACTAATGGTGGCTAGTTGTTTACTCACCGTCAATGCTACATGCAAATGAATTGTTTCAACTCTGTACATCTCAAATATACACTTATTCTCAGTTGTGTTTATTCAGTCTGTTTGCCTTGTGACCTGCCCTATCACATGTCTGCAAAATTCCTGTTGAAAACATGTTGTATATGTCAGCGAAAACATTCTCATTTCTTATGTATTCAACTTGAAACTTTGTCATTGATTTATGTGGAAAGGAGCAAAAAAATTTGCCATGGTCAGAATGTATGAAATTGAGTTAGAGTGTGATGCATTGTTTGTTTAGGGCTAGCAGTAATGAGGTTCAGACAGTATTAACTGTGAGGTGCAGATACACCATTCATCAAGGACAGACTCCCAGGGGTGATAGCCCTCTTTTCCCAGAGATGGATATGCTACTTAATACACTGGATAACTAGGTTATCATTTTTTTTTTTCCCCCGTACCTGCTGGACTCGTTCATTATGAGTGGGTAGATGAGATCCTGAGATCAATAGGAGATGTGTTTAAATGGCCTAAACTCTAAATCTCACAGCATTTCTTGAAACATCTTTTGCATATAGAAGAAATTGAGGTAATGTAGAATTTGTGATCTGCATCAATTTGACAATCCCTGTTGTCTGAGAAAAGTACATTATACTTGCCATGTTTTTATTGCTTCCTCTCCCAGTGTTGGGTGTCTATATGTTGCATCCAACAGGAAACTATATGCCCATATGTTTATACAGGAAGTCAGCCTCCAGATTTATGATGGTTATGCATTCTACTTAACAGATCTGGGGTTTACTTAACACCTGCTCTATCAAGTGCGGCACCAATCGCTTTTGTATCTTAAAACTCGGTTTGATCAAAGTCAGTGAAGCAATTTAAGTGATTATAATCAATTTGAATGCTCTCCAGCATCAGAGCTAATGGCTGAATGGGTTAGAGACTGCACTCGTCTGTGCTACCAAGGCTGTACAGAGTAGATGAGCAAGGAGAACTGTGGCAGGGGGGACAAAAAAAAGAGTTAGAGAAGGAGAAAACAAAAGCTGAAAAAT
The DNA here is from genome assembly GCA_006937955.1 of Pachypanchax playfairii. Classification (NCBI taxonomy): domain Eukaryota; kingdom Metazoa; phylum Chordata; class Actinopteri; order Cyprinodontiformes; family Aplocheilidae; genus Pachypanchax; species Pachypanchax playfairii. The sequence continues at coordinate 1,389,616 of SSNP01000084.1, forward strand.
GTGCAGAGAGATAAGGAGGGTAGGAAAAGAGAACGAAGAGGGCAAAATCTGATGACTGCTAGAGTTTTGTGGGCTTGTATAATATAATTACTCTCATGTCTCTGAGCTGATGTCATTCCACAACAGTGTATATGACAGTATCTTTGCCTCTGTGAGGCAGAAGAGATGATAGCCACACTAATAAGGATCTGACTACATGGTCCTCAGCTCTAGAAGGAGTATAGGCAGTTATTGACCCACAAATGAAAGAGTGAAGATTGCAGTTGTTTCACTGTTCTCTTCCTCCGATGTATTAGAAGACAAACACCCATTTTATTTGTGTGTGCTTTGTGTCTTTAACCTTTCGGAGTCTTGCGATGCTTCCCCGCTTTTCTTTCTTTTCTTCCATCTCTTTGCACCTCTCGACCACTCTGCCTAGCTCATGCTCATCACCCTCACTGGTCTGCAGAACCCACCCAAGCAGAAAGAGTGGGCAGCCTTTTGCGCCTGTGGTGGTCTGTGTGTGTTGTTGGTGGTAATCAGGCTATGGTTGGCATAAAGGGAAATGAGACCTGACTGTGCGTGCGGTGGGCAGTGAGGGGTCAGCTGAGTAATGTGTCCAGTTTCGAATTAGAGACTTAGAAGAAGAAGAAACAAAGAGAGATGGAGATCTCCTTTTGTTTGACTGAAGGGGATGTCTGTTCCTCTCACATGCATTGGTCCAGGATGAGTTTGAGTTTGTGAGCGTTTTAGCCAAAGGACATTTAATGATTCACCAACAGCAGTAGCATATTCTTTCTTATATTCTTTATTATTGCTCTGTTTGCTTGTCTGTTGGGTTTTCTTTTCCAAATGTACAAAAAACAAACAAAGAAAGATTCCCGGGCTAGTGTTTATTGCTGTATTTGATGTATTCTACATGAACTTAACAAACATGGGAAGAAAAACAAATACATTTTGAAGAATGTATATCGACTTTCAGCTGCTAACATCATATGTTCTGACATGATATTGTTCCAAATATTGACAATCTGCACCAAAAAGTAAAAATAATAAATAAGGAATCATGATCATTGAGAGAATAAGTGAACAGGAACGTCTGTGTTATAAAATATACATTTGTTACAGTATACAGTATAAATGCAGGCTTTTTGTTACTCACAAATTTACACAAACGCTCACAAAACAATTCATTTATTTCATTTTTATAAGCGCTCTGTAAATATAGCACATTGTTTTTCTACAATCACAGACCATCCGAACTCAACAGGGGCTATGTTGGTGTTCAGTGTTTTGCCCAAGGGCAATATGACAGATGATGGGGCTTGAGTACAACTATGAATTCTCTGATTTGAAGATGAACACTTTCCCTTTTAGCCATGGCCTGAGGTATCAACAGATATGATAATTGGGAAGAAAAAAAGAGCAAAATGTCAAAATAAAACATGTTAACAATAAAACTATTTTCAGCAATTAATATATTTTTCAATAAGATAAAAGGAGAATACAACAGTAGTTTCTAAATGTTTGCACCTTAGCTGTACTTGGAAGACAGGAAGTGTGCAACAGCGTTGGCAGCTGCAGTACATGTCAAGGTGTTAAAGATGCAAATGAAACAGATAGTTCTCCACAGTCCATTCAGACTGACTAAACAAATGCCTCTGTATTTCTCAGGGGGGTGGCACAAGAATAGAAAATAACTAAAGGGAGCGATATAAATAAAGCGGAGATCAAGAATGCAAGAGCCCACATTATTTTATCTAATCTGAATTGAGTTCAGTCACCCCAGAGTAGCCTCATTCTCTGTCATCATAATGAGGCAAGCAGCTATCTCTGTGCCAGTCGAGCCTTAAAAAAAAAAAAAAACACACACTCACATCCTTGTGCACGTTAACTCAGAAACACACACAAAGAGATACACTCCACCAAATCACTTTTCATCTCTTTGATCACTTTAAATTATTGTCACAGCAAGTGTAGAGGAGCGTCGAGGCAATTTGCAGAAGCGCACATATAGGAAAAGTCCCTTTTCTTTACAGCTAGCTTTTAACTCAAATCATTCTGAAAACTATGAACTTGTAGAGTGTAAAGACGGAATTGTTCATGTTTATATACCACCCATATCATTGCCATATCATATATTGTGTTTTTTTTAGCTTAAATGATGAATAGCTGTCCCGTGTTACAATAGGACTCCTTCTTAAGAACCAAACATGTAATAACTTATTTTATTTTATTTTTTTGCAGTTTACAATTGCTCACCTGCAGCAGCGTGGCAACAGAAAGAAAGCTGCCCCCTAATCCACTCTAATAGGATTGTGTGGGATTTCACCTTTTTATTGCTCCTTCCATTTCTTAAAGCCTCGGGCCTGCTGGCACAGGCTGATAAAAACATGCCTGCCTAACACCTAAGTCCAAGCTAATATTAGCATATATTTTGCAGCACAGTTTAAAAATACAATGCATACCCACACGTTTCTTTTTTTTCCTGTTTATATATTTGTTCATTGGTAGATTTGTTGCATTGATGCACAATAGAGGATGGCACGACTCAAATGATGCTCCTGCATTGCCTTTTGATAAAGGACGGGCGGTATGGCGATATAAAAATTTGCTAAGGCAGAAGCTTTATTACACAACTGAACTCCTCACGCATCTCAGATTTTAGGACCCATGCAGTGTTTAACTCTGCTGATCCCTTTCTCTTGGTTTTCTCCTGTTAAATTTTATGAAGAGTATCATTTCTGTGAGACATTCATCTAATTAAATAATATCTCCCCACTTAGCAAGCTTACTCACAAAGTTAGGCTACTCGGCAGTAAGGCAAAGCGGGTGCTTAATCCTGCAATTAATGCTTGTTGTCTCATGGGTATGGCTTACAAAAGCGTAAACAGCAAGATGAAGCAGTGCCATACATGGAAAACATGAAAAACATTCTCACACATTTGCATGAAAATTAGGGTTTTTTATGGCGCGCTGTCAAATATGTGGACAACTTTTAATTTGAGTCACATACACTTTAAAATTATTTGTCTAATAAATGTAAACTTGTGTTACATTTTCTCAGCTGTGGTTTTTTGTAAATACAGTGTTCATTGTTACTGAAGTGTTTATGCTCCACTTACTAACTGCACATTGCCCCCAAGCCAAACACAAGCTTGATAAATGAGAAGGACAATAAGGAATATTTGATCTGATATTTTCCTTTTAAATGCAGGTGCATAAACGCAGATGGATTAAATCATTTCTAAAAGCCCACCTGCGGCACAGGCATTTTGCAACAATGCAGGTGCAGATTGAATGGTGTTTGTGTTGGATTAGACTCCTTAAGGTACAGTGGCTCTGCTCTGTCTAAATACACACTCTGTTGTGAGCTGTGTTTGTGCTGATGCAGTTCAGAGTGCAAATGCTGATGGGCAGCGGGAGTTATCTCTTGTGTCAGATCAGAGCTTTGGTCATCAATGCATTTGGATTTTCTGCCTGACTTCCAGTGTGTAATTATCCCACACTTGTCTTTTTATAGCAATCAGAACTGCAGTCATTCTCCACATCTGTTGGCTCCCTAATGAGCAAGACTACTTTTTTCTGGATTTTTGGGAAACTGTGATGCTTGGTGCATGCTTGTGCACACAAACACATCGAAACCAAATGATTCTCTGATGTTTGATGGCCCATAATCAGCTAAATGATTGTAGGGAAGAAAAAAAAAAAAAAAAAAAAAAAAAAAAAAAG